>OY294044.1:14162083-14475838 GCA_958510825.1 Brachypterus glaber | reverse complement strand
AAATGTAACATTTTTGGCAATGATTGCTAATTTTTAACCGACTTTCCAAAAAGGCCTCCTTAAAGGCCTTTAAGAAGAAGGTTATCAACTTGTGATTTTTTCAATTGTTTGTTCACGAATAATTATGGAGCGGATAAACCGAATTGGATGAAACTTTTTGCAGCTTGGTGAGGGTAATCACGAAGTGGCCCGTTTTAATTTGGCGCTTGCATTTGGCGCTTGCATAGTTCAAAATCTAAAAAAAATAACAAAAAATATAACCGATTTTTCTGTCTCGTTCGGAGAAAAAAAAAGTCTGTGTCAATTCGGCAGACTAACATCTCTACTCTAAATTTCACTACTCCGTAACATCTCTACTCCATAACATCCCTACTCCATAACAACTCTACTCCATAACATCTCTACTCCATAACATCTCTACTCCATAACATCCCTACTCCATAACATCCCTACTCCCCAACAACCCTACTCCGTAACATCTCTACTCTATAATATCTCTACTCCATAACATCTCTACTCCGTAACATCTCTACTCCGCACTATATGCACTTGATTAGCAACTTATTAATTAAGGAGTGATTGACGGTACAAAGTACAATTATTTTATCACAAACATACCTGCGACCTACGGACTTGGAGTCTTGGTGGTATATTTGTTCCTGTATATGTACCTCCAAGTCCCGTCTCTTTGCCCGCGTACTCTTAACATGTTCTAATAAAAAAAAAAACAAAATATTCTAATAAATAAGGTATTATTGAACTAAATATTTTAAATGTAAAAATTCAAATTGCTTACCGTGACAAATATTTTTTTGACAAGTCAATTTTATAAAAGGTGCTAAAACACCTTTTGTACAGAACTGTAAAACAATAATTATCGAAATTGTCACAAAGTTTTTTTAAATTAAATTAAATTAACAAATATATTACTATGTATATTTAAGTTTGTATTTATAACCTACGTCTGTAATTTTTTTTTATTTTGTATAAAGACAAACACTTACTAGGAAAAATTGTGATAAAATAATGTACTTTGTTCCGTCAATCACTCCTTAATTAATAAGTTGCTAATCAAGTGCATATAGTGCGGAGTAGAGTTGTTACGGAGTAGAGATGTTATGGAGTAGAGATGTTATGGAGTAGAGATGTTATGAGTAGAGTTGTTATGGAGTAGGGATGTTATGGAGTAGAGATGTTACGGAGTAGTGAAATTTAGAGTAGTGATGTTAGTCTGCCGAATTGACACAGACTTTTTTTTTTCTCCGAACGAGACAGAAAAATCGTGTGTGTGTGTGTGTGTGTGTGTGTGTGTGTGTGTGTGTGTGTGTGTGTGTGTGTGTGTGTGTGTGTGTGTGTGTGTGTGTGTGTTTAAAACCGTTGATCCATTGTAGAACCAGGTTCATTCTTAACAAAAACCTGCTTCATTGTAAGAAATTTCGTTTAAAACCTTATTAAAACTTTTTAAGATTAAACAAGAAAATTTTAATAAGAATTTAATGAAATTTCTTTTCTAAAACCTTTCATCATTCTCATAAAAACCTGCTTCATTTGTAAGAAATTTCGTTAATAATCTTATTAAGGGTTCTATAAAGTTTTAATAAGATCAAATATGAACATTTTAATAAGAATTAACCAGAACGTTTTTACAGGGTAACTTTTCCTGGCCTAAAGGTAACACTGCTGTCTGTAAACCGTACATCTGCTATATAACTCCGGTGAATATAGACTAAAGCGATTCAATGGTGTAGTTTCCGGGGCTCGGAGTTTGCGTACACACATGCTCCGGCAGTTTTGAGGTCTCCTGCTGGCCTGGCGGTGTCAGTTAGGTTTGATATTTTCTCTGGATATGAGGCCTTTCGATCGGCTTTGCAAATACGCAACACCTGGATAAAACGTGCGGTTTATTACTCTAAAACTATGTAGAAAGCTATTTTTCAGTTAGTTAATGTCTACACCCTAGAATATTCTTCCAGCATGACTTCGAACCATCGGCATAAGTTGTTAATGAGGAAAGTGATCCAAAAAGTGACTGTTTATGTACTCTTATGTGTCGACTCAATTCGCTGATCTCTTACGCCCACATTATTATGACGTACAGCTATGATTGTGCGTTTGAATGGTAAGCATCTAGGTATTTCATTGCACATAATACTATTGCACCTAGATTACAAGCAGTAAAAGGCAAATATGCAACCGACCAGTAATTGGCAGAAACAATAATTGCTACCTATAAAGGTGTTACGTTTGCAAACTATTGAGATGTCTATCAGAGTTTTGCCAATAGTTATTTTAATAATTAAAGAACTTACTGGAAAAAACTTTTGAAAGAACTATTGATCGGGTTATTATTATACTCTTCGCAGCTCTATAGCTAGAAAAATACTCTAAAACTTGTTTAAAATTTCCTAAATCGACAAAAATAATCACTAGGGGTGGTCAAATTTTCACTTTTGTTTCAAATGTTTCAGCGAGTAATCAGATAAGATGCCTTTTCGGATGCGAATAAAAAGTTTATAAAGAAAACTGAAAAAAGATGTTTAGTTTCCCCCACGAAAAAAGAAACAAAAAGGCACTTTAATCCGCACGTATTTTTTGTGCTAATTGCCGACCAAAGTTCATCATACATATCTATGGAGCTCTCTACAACTAGAATTATGAAACAAAAGACGTCTACCCTATCTCTATCTCATTTGTGCTACACTTTCCAGCCAAACAAATAAATACTGTTTTTTGCTTTTAATACAACAAATACAGTATTTTTTTGGTTGGCCGGAAGGTGTAGCACTGAGCGGCACGAACGAACATAGCTAATGTGAATCTGTAGATTAAGATAATTCTACTAAAGTTTAGATGGCGCCAGTAATTTCTTTATTAAAAATAATATAGTTCGCCCGGCCAAGTAAATATTGTATTTGTTCAACAAAGAACAAATACAGAATTTGTTTGGTTGGGTGGAAGTGGGAGTGTATGTATGTCTTCTATCCTTTTTGGGTAGAACTTTCGTCCCTGTCTAATCTAACGGGAGAAATCGCCATTAGATAATTTTAGTGCAAGAATACTGACAGTTACTTGCCTAAAATTATTTCTTTAGGGTTATTTGTGATAAACACTCGGAAATGAAGCAAATAAAAACTTTATTGCATTACATAATCATGCCAACGTTTCCCCTAATATTTAGGCTTCTTCAGAGCTAAATTATTAAATATGCATTAAAACAAACAAATTAAACAAAAACATTACATCAATTAATTGTTCTACAGTGAGTATTCTCCTGTTGAAAAATGTCCAGTCTATTTTGTTTGTTGATGTAATTTTTTTGTTTAATTTGTTTGTTTTAATGCATATTTAATAATTTAGCCCTGAAGAAGCCTAAATATTAGGTGAAACGTTGGCATGATTATGTAATGCGATAAAGTCTTTATTTGTTTCATTTTCGAGTGTTTATCACAAATAACCCTAAATAAATTTCAAGAAGCATCCTGTAGGAAATATTATAATTATTTCTTTATAAAATAATAAAAGAATGCAATATTTTCAATAAAACAACAGTACGTTGCAAAAAAATTATTTCGATAACTACCCAAGTAACACAGTAGC
Source organism: Brachypterus glaber (assembly GCA_958510825.1). Classification (NCBI taxonomy): domain Eukaryota; kingdom Metazoa; phylum Arthropoda; class Insecta; order Coleoptera; family Kateretidae; genus Brachypterus; species Brachypterus glaber. The sequence goes on along the minus strand of OY294044.1, from coordinate 14,472,241 downwards.
TATAAAGTATCGCTTACCGCTCTTTCGCAGCAAAATTACAGCCATATGGCTGTTATTTTGCTGCGAAAGAGTGGCAAGAGATACTTTACAGCTACTGTGTTACTTGGGTAACTGTTAACAGTTTGTTACAGCAATTTGATACTTCGTTTTGCTGTAGATTTTAGGCCGCTCAATCATAATTTGAACGGATATGGTTTCTATTACGTCAGGTTTTAAGAAAAAAAGGCAAGAAAACGCCAAAAATTACACTGGTCGACAAAAAAAACATATCTCTCAATTTTGTCTGATATATCATTTTCGATTAACTTTTTGTTGCTGCACACGAATTTGACCTTCATGTATTTCCATCAGGTCTGTGGTCCGAGATAAAGGCTACTGACTTTTTGAAAAAAAAATTAAATATTATTATTTTCAGCTCTGAAAAATTTTTTTTCTAGGATCATTCTATATCGAAAAGATGCAGTTTTTCACTCAGATTTTAAAAAATTTTAGTTTTTTTTAGATATATGTAACGGGTTTCAAAAAAAGTGCGAAAAACTGAAAAAAAGTTAAACATTTTTTAAATGCCCAACACTCAGTTAATACTAAAGATTTAAAAAATTTTAATACGTGTGACAAGGAGGGTAGGAGCTTTTATCGCCTAACGCGCAGGTTGTTTTCCGCGCGTGGCCTGATAAATACCGCATGTGAACTTTACCGCGAATCTGTAAAAGTAAACTTTTAAAAAGTTTCAAGGATTTAAAATTATATTTATTTATGTTATGAACAATTATTATACATAATTAATCTATAATATATTTTATATTAAATTCGCGGTATTGGATGCGCGGTAAAAGTCTCTGTCCGCATGATAAGAGAAAATAGGCGAAGAAAACCACTTTTTTCAATTAAGTTTAAGAAAATGTTGTAGAAAGTCTTCCGAAAATAAGAATATTTGTGTAGTCTTAAAACAAAATAAATCAAAAAATGCGCGGTAAATGACACGCGCAGTATTGGTCGGCGCTGTAAATCACACGCGCGGTATTAGACGATGCGGTATGTCACGCGCGGTAATGACCGGCCAGGTATTTGACGCGCGGTATTTTCTGCGCAGTAAAGGACGGCGCCCGACAAGGGGAAGGTTGAAATTAAAAAAAATACATGGGGGAAAAGCCTAAAAATTTTAATATTCAAAATTTTGCTAAAATATGTAGAATTACAAAATAAATCGACCTGTACATGGATTTGGCCCCAAAATGTAAATTACACGTTTTACAAAGTTTATTCCATACTTTACACTAACCCATGTCATAGGGTACTCATAGGGCCTATGAGTACTTATTTGCAATTTTGGCGGAGGCGCATACATAATACAGCTGTGTCATGACCACGGGTCGGATCGAAGTAGCCATTTTTAAAAGGAATGAGGGGTCGTGTGATACATAATTTTAAAGCATATAAAGTTCTTTATTCGAATGTATATTTTTAATTTTTTTAAACAATTTTTTTTAGGTTTTGATATCTCAAATACGGTGAGACTTTGTATAAGGGTCAAATAGACTCAAAATGAGCTCTTCTATCACCCCTTAAAACCTTTCTATCCATGTGGCATAAACCTTGTATATCGGGGGCTCAAGCCTCCCCGAAATTAGGACCCTGATGTACAATCACGATTATTCAAAAAGACGTCATCACAAAATAGTACCTAAAAAACTTTTTAATCCATGTGCCATATATGTATATGTAAAAAATATATGCGTAATTTTACTTTTATAGTTTGATTTGGGGGGGGGGGTTGACTGACAAAATTTGGGGGGGCTTTAGCCCCCCAAGTCTCCTCCTAGTTACGCCTATGTTGTACATATGAATGAATGCAATCAGATAAAGATATTTTTTGCGGATAGTATATTACAGCTTTTTTTTAGGTGATCGTCTGGGCGAATCTGTATATTATACTATGGTTAATTAACTTTACTATCATGTAGAATGACGATGACAAGTGCCAGTTACTTAGTGCTAGTTTTCGTGCTGATTGTGACATGCTCACTCGCAGAGCCTGCGACAGAATTCGTGGAAGCCTCGGATGGGGGCTCCGCACAACTGCCCTGTAGCTTGACTTCCGGCCTACTTACAGATAAGATTAGTGTAGTGCTGTGGTACAGGGGTGCTGATGAAAGTCCTATTTATAAGTACGATATGCGTGGTAGTTACCCTCAACATTGGGCAGATGCTTCACTAGGAAATAGATTTTTCTTAAGGATTTTGGACGAAAACAGGGCCGTATTGACTGTTTCTCCTATTAAACAAAGCGACGAAGAGACTTATCACTGCAGAGTTGATTTTCAGAACACTCCCACGAGAATCACACATGTCAGCCTAATAGTAATAGGTAAGAAGAGAAATTTTATTCTCGTCGTCTTTTATTTTATTACACCCTTTTATTTAACTTATATATCGTCGGCTTACAAGTAAAGAGCACTAAGTCCAAAAACATGGGTTTGAGATATTGACAAATTTAACTTTCATTGTTGTTTTTTAATTTTTGTAATAATTGTTTTTGGAAAAAAACTGCTACAGATCGCAATGACATGTTTGGTCATAATAAATAGTCAGTTAAATAAAGAAAAATTGAAGTAGTTTAATTCAACTACATTTGAAAAAAGACATGGACTTAGAGCCTTTTACTTATAGGCCCACGACGTCGGCTTACAAGTAAAGAGCACTAAGTTAATAAAATAATATAAAAAACAAATATTTAAAGTTAAAACCCTTCTATTATCATGATAATTAAACGTAATGTATAACTATAAAGTAGAAAACAAGATGTTTATATATACATATATATATATATATATACATTTTTAAAAATTAGGTTTTTAAAAGAAGGGTTTGGATTTTTTGATTGTTTAAAGAACGTTTCCAAAATTAATAATAATTAGTATTAATTATATGAAACTGTTTAATATGCCAGAACTAAGACAGTTTTCAGAGGCCATCGGCTGTGCCGGCAAAGAAGCGTCTCCTAAAGTCAATAATTATAAACACATCGAAAGTACACGTAAAAAGCACTGTCATTTTACAGGTAAAGTTCTGTTTCTCTGTTCTGTCTCTATTCCATCAACTTTAACATAACAACATTTTTAATGCTTTTGCCAGTAAAATAAATAACGCGATATTGTATCATATAAATGATTCAAGCAATCATATTTTTATAAATTATCTCTTTTTTCGAAATAATAACAATAATTTTTTTTCTCTGGTTGCTCTTCATTGTTTTTTAACAAAGCAAATATTTTAGCACCCGGACTACACGTTTTAACTTAATTTTAGCTTGTAAAATACAAAAAAGAAAACGAAAAACAACACTACGTTTCGGCAAACAAACAAAGACTAAGTCGCTTAGTGCAGAAACATTTGAAATAATCTACAAGTAAAACGCACTAAGCGCACTAAGTGACTTAGTGCCTATTGCCAGATAAAATTTCAATCAAAATCAAATTGGTGCGTTTTGTATACAGTGCCATAAAAATCCCATTTTTGCAAAAAAGTGACTTAGTGCCTTTTACTTGTAAGCCGACGATATAATCTAAGAGCTGGTGACCATTTTTATTTCATTATTTGCTCCCGGCTATATTTTATAGGTATATGTCTTAAAGTACATTCAAATTAGTGACCACTACTAATGCAGTGTCCATTACTCCCACTACTACCCTATATGTATTAAAGTACATTCAAATTAAGCTACTTGCAATTCGTCAGGTCCTGGATCGGGTTCCTTTGGATGCTAGAAGCCTCGAAAAGGTGGTGAAATGGGGTCCCCGAAAAATATATTATAACTTACCGAGTCAAACAAGTTACATTTATTACATTTAGATTAGTCTATTTTCACAGTTTTACACAATTACTAACTAGGCTAAGAGTTAAAAAAAGACTTTAAAAACTTTATCTGACATATGTCAACACTAAAACCTCTTTTTAATTTTCATTTAATCAAACTGTAATTTCATAAATTCTCATTTCTTTAAAAAATTAGGTATCACATATTTTAAAGGCACTTTTTAAAGACTTTTTTCGCCCTTTGGCCCCAGAATTATTGTGTATAACTATGAAAATAGCTAAATCTGAATGTATTAAATGAAATGTATATGACTCGGCAAGTTAAAAATAGATTTTTAACAAATAATGAAATAAAAATGGTCACCAGCTCTCCGACTATTATTTGTGTGTCTGTCTGACAGGTTGCCCCCTAGGGCTCTTAGGATAATAAAAAGGATAGATGTCAAAATACGTAAAAAACTAAAAGCCTTTCCAGACGGGTGGAAATATCTTTAAATCGATATATCTCGAAAACTAATAGTCATACCTACGACAAAAATGATTAAAAAATATTAATCGCCAGAAATATTAGTTTTTGTCCCTTTGACCCTTGTTCTACGCCAATGTTAACCATATTTTACGCGATAAAAACTATAAAAGTCCTGAATCGTTTGGCAAAAGAATGATTAAAATTGAATGTTCCCAGGTAGCAAAATAACATGAAATTCACGTGAAAGTCACGTTAATATGTGACATGTGATGTTAAGATTGTAGTCTCATTTAACAAGAATGTAGCATGGTGGGGATGTCCTAAGTCCGCCCCTAATAACATCACACAATGACATCCCGAAAATAACGTGTTTGTGACATCATAAATCCACATTCCTGTTATATCTAATATCTTATGGATGCCGTTACTGGTACTTTAATATTTAAATAATATTCTAGCTTTTTCTAAATTAAAACCATTAAAAACGCTATAACCTTATAAAAAAATCGGATTTAAAATCAATCAGTAATTGAAACAATCACAGATTGAAACAGATAGATTCTAAATACGAAATTGCAGATTAAGCGGAGAATATATCCTTTAATTCGTGTCCGTGGTCTTGAGAAGCCCGGCAGCCCCCTATCCATTGGAAATCGTATAATGTGTATACAATTTCCTTATAATAATTTACTCTATCAACATTATCTCGATTTTTTTGCTTCGAACGTCGGTGAGAAGCAAAATAACATGACATTCACGTGAAAGCCACGTTAATATGTGACATGCGATATATTCACAGCGTTGCTAAATATTTGTTATTTAATAACATGGTTGTCACGTCACACGTATTACGTTGCAAATGTGATGTTAAATACATGTTATTTTTCAATATTATGTGATGTTATAATTTAGTTTAAAAATACACCCAAAAGTGATGTTAATTTCTTGTAATATAACATCCCTTGCTACCTGGGTTCCATTTAAAAGTTATAATTAATAAGGCTTTCGAGCGGAAGGACAGACCGATATTTTTTAACACACACGGTTTTACATTTTCTAGGCGTTTCATGAAATAATAAATTCGAAAATATACATATAAATAAACTTTTTAGGTCGATTTCAATAACGGGAACCACCCGTAAAAATTATACATTAACTCCCAAACTCTTTGTCTTTAGGTCTTTTAATTTAAATTTTATTAATTTTGTAAAAAAGGTAATATATTAATAGTGAAATAGGAAAAAAGTTAAATATGGCACAACCATTTTTCTGGGTAGTGCAACAAACTATTTAGTTAAGCTTATTTGTTACCTATAGGTACCAAATATGTTACTTAGGTAACAAATATTAAGTTGCCTTATAATAATTTATAATAAAATAAATATATAGTTGTGCCTTATTTTACTAGTTTTTGGTTGAAGCACCTAGAATCTTTCGTGTAAGTAAAATAGTAATTCTATACCAAGATAGAGAGACATTTTTTACAGCCGAGCGTATTAAATCCTGAGTTGCGTAGCAGCAAGCGATTTAAGAGTGGGAGGCTATAATAGTCTTCTCTACCGTTGTTTATATATTAGTTTTTTCACTACTAGCACTATTTAACTATTTTTTATTCAAATAATAAATAAATTATTAACAGAAATTATATTTCTTGAAATTTTCATAAAAATCAAGTAGCCTTGATCAATGACCTTTGCTCAAATAAATACTTTGAACTGACGTTTAAAAATTTATTTTTTTTTTCATAATATTTAGCTAATTATTGATTATATTAATTGGTAATACTTTTAATTAATTATATTTAATAAATAGAAAGATATTTAAAGCTACCCAGGTAGCAAAATAACATGACATTCACGTGAAAGCCACGTTAATATGTGACATGTGATGTTAATATTGTAGTCTCATTTAACAAGAATGTAGCATGGTGGGGATGTCCTAAGTCCTCCCCTAATAACATAACACAATGACATCCCGAAAATAACGTGTTTGTGACATCATAAATCCACATTCCTGTTATATATAATATCTTATGGATGCCGTTACTGTTACTTTAATATTTAAATAATATCCTAGGATATTAGCTTTTTCTAAATTAAAACCATTAAAAACGCTATAACCCTATAAAAAAATCGGATTTAAAATCAATCAGTAATTGAAACAATCACAGATTGAAACAGATAGATTCTAAAACGAAATTGCAGAATATATTCCTTTAATCCGTGTCCGTGGTCTTGAGAAGCCCGGCAGAGCCCCCTATCCATTGGAAATCGTTTAATGTGTATACAATTTCCTTATAATAATTTACTCTATCAACATAATCTTATATCGATTTTTTTGCTTCGAACGTCGGTGAGAAGCAAAATAACATGACATTCACGTGAAAGCCACGTTAATATGTGACATGCGATATATTCACAGCGTTGTTAAATATTTGTTATTAAATAACATGTTTGTCACGTCACACGTGTTACGTTGCAAATGTGATGTTAAATACATGTTATTTTTCAATATTATGTGATGTTATGATTTAGTTTAAAAATACACCCAAAAGTGATGTTAATTTCTTGTAATATAACATCCCTTGCTACCTGGGTATTTTCTTGGATTTAATTAGAAAAAATTGCACAAAGAACTGAAAAATCCAAAGTGACAGAAATCAATTGTTTATAAAATTTACTCCTACTAGAAGAGAAAAAATTATTATTGCTATAGGTGAAGAAAATTGATTTCACAGTCTGAAAACATGATAAACGTAATTATATTTTACAGTTTCACCTACCAGTGTGCAAGTAAGTGATGATTTTGGGGAAATGAAGAATGGATTAACCACATCGTATGCAGAAGGTGCTAGTTTGACTTTAACATGTACAGCCACTGGTGGTAAACCTCTTCCAAAAGTAAGTGCAAACAACAATAGAGGCGAAACCCACTGTTTCTCGTTGTATCTTAAGATTCCCTGGTGGAAAAATAACGTTGGACACATGTTTAACACAATTTTGCAAAAGATATACAGCCAGTAGATCATAGCAATTTGCACTAGATTATAAACAGTTGGTATTTCGGTTCTGTAAGTCTAGAGAGGAAGCACCGATTGCAAGAGAGAGAGAGAGAGAACGAGAAAAATAGAGATCTGCATAAGATGTCAAAGTATTCTCTGTAGTTGTCATTTTACTTTTACATACAAGAATTTCATTAAAAATACTAAATTTGGTTTGGAGAGAGATTGAGTATTTGCCAGAAAACTTTTGACCAATCAGGAAATTATTCGAAAATCTGCACAAAATGTCAAAATTGTTCTCTGTAGTTGTCATTTTACTTTTACATTTCATTAAAAACACTAAATTTGGCATATTTTTGCACGAAATATTTTTTTTGGAGTAACTACCCGGACAACATCCATAAACTCATATAGGCCTCATGAGAGCATTATGTTATGATTTCCACGTTTTGTACTCATACGAACATCATGATGATCACATCTCATGATTTTGTGATCATGTTATGAGTTTGTTATGAGTTTGTCTTGAGATATATATATATATATATTTAACGTTAAATCATTAAATGATGTCATAATGACTTCCACGTGAAATAGCAAATGTTGCCCGGGACCCGATTGAATGTTTCAATTTCAGTGCACTTGACAGCGTTATGCTATAGGTGGCCCCACATGTTATTTCCTACCACTAACTAAACTTATTAAACGAATAAAGTCGCCTTCTAAAAATACTAGTATTAACCCCAACTTTCAATTCAGATCAAGTATTTTTTTAGATAAATGAGCCATAGGCTGCGCCTGTCTCTTAAAGACCCAAACAAACTATTGATGATGACTAGTATTAAAAGGCAGCTGTCTTTATAAGGATATACTACTAGTAGTAACTAGTAATTAACTTACTGATCAGCTAATTCGATACACATTATCCGATTGGTATGGTGAGTCGATTTTTTCGTTATTTTTTTTGGTATCTCTTCGCGTTTTCAAGATGTGAGCAAAAAGGTGTGTGTGTATGTGATCTTTTTAAGCAGGGTAATTTCCTTTCTTTTTTTAAAATTTCGCGGTCAATTTAAATTTTCGGTTCATTTAAAGTTTGCGCATGCGTAGACCGCTGCTTGATTTTCATGACATGATCTCGTAATGACTTTACAATGAGGAGTCATCTGTATGCGTTCATGAACTCAGAAAAAATCATTAAATGATGTCATAATGACTTCCACGTGAAATAGCAAATGTTGTCCGGATATAAGAACAACGTAGTGTTAGCGTTGCGTTGCACTGTATTTTTTCACAAAAATTTCGATAAACCAGGCCGATACATGCCACAAGCTACAGAATGATCTCTCAGAGGGATAAATCCCTCGCACTTTTTGAAGCTACTAGCTATTTATTCATTTATTTATAGTTTATAGCTCCAAGGGACAGGTGTTTTATACCATGTTAAACGGTTCAAATATTATACACAATTGTATGTGCTTCAAATCAGTTAAATTCCATATTTTCATCATCCTCCGTTTATTTTTTTTATACCATTGTGTTCCAAAGACTTTTTTCAAATTACTGAAAATACCACAAATTTTGAAAAATATATAATTTTTTAAGGACATGATTCTTACATATTATTTATAACTAGGTAAGGAAAAAAGCTAAACGGGCTTTACTAGTAATACCAACTGTTACTTTATTATATCATATTGCCGTATTTTGCATGTTTAAAACATTACGTTTTCCTAATAAATGTAGCTGAACGTTTCAACAACGTCCTTAGGTAAATTACGCTTGTCTTGGGATAGGGGAAAGTAAAATAAAAATTAATATTAAATCAGCTTACCGGTTTCGGGCATATATTTGTCATTTTTTAGAGCTAGAATAAAAATGGTATATTTTAGAAAGCAAGAAAAAAAATTATTTAAAAACTAACTATTTTTAGGTAACGTTTCAAATCGTAAGTTGACTGCCATGTGTATGAAAAAGTATACGCGCTAGTTGAATCCAATGCGCCACGTGTATGATTTTATATACACGCACAATAACATCGTTACTGTGCGTGTATGCTTCCGAAGAACCCTTGGCATGGGTTTCTTATTGCGAGATGGTTGGACTAGCGTGAATTTACATGGCTAAAAACTTAACCGGAATTTTTGTAAAAAATGTCCAGGGGAGAAGGATTTCAAAAGAAAACACATATTTAAAAATTATTGAAAAAGTGTCGTGGCATGTTAGACCCTTCTCCGAAAATGGCCGTGGCAGTTACCGTGTTAAAATCCAGAACAATTCTGTTTAAATCGTTAGTCTAAATTGTGCAATTGCTTCACAGCAACCCAGACAGCACAAAGATGACTTAAAGAGATCTTAGAGATGTCGTAGCTCGTCATTCAGGACGCCTTAGGAACGTCGGTTTTCGCCGTATATGCATCTTAAAGACGTCTTAACGACGTCGTATGTTACAAAAGGTAACGTCTTTAAGACATCTTTTTCTAAGACGCCTTACTGACGCCTTGCACAAGCGACTTTACAACATAATAGTCCCTACCATTTACGTTGCTAGGTACGGTCGTATTGATATAAAAAGCGTGATAAGAATTAGAATGAGAGGTAATTTGTTTGTCAAAAAAAGATCTTAAAAAAATGTAATTTTTTATTATTTTTTTTTTTTGATTTTTTTTTTCAGTTTATTTTTTTAATTTCTGTTTTGATTTTTTTTATTTTTTTGTTTTTCGTAAAAAGAAAATTAAAAAAATTAAAATAAAATTTTTTTAAATTTTTTTGTTTTTCAAAAAAAAATCTTTAAAAAAATGGTATTTTTTTTTAATAGCTGATTGTGGTTAATTTATTATTAGCGATGAGTATCGAAGTTAAGACGTCTTGTACCGATACTTAAAAGACATCTTATAGACATCATAATCAGATATCTTTTAAACATCCCTAAAAAGAAGTCCATAAGATATCCTTTTTATGTCTTTAGGCGTCCAGACATAATTAAGATCTAAAAAATACGTCTTTAAGATATCATGTGCTGTCTGGGAATGTTTTTTTTACCAATGTGCTACTCTTTTTTCCAGGTATCCTGGTATAAAGAAGACGAAACTGTCTTCGATGAAACTAAATATTTTCCGGAACGTCAGAAATCGCTGAGTATACTTAAAATTGTAAAGCTTACAAGATCGCATCTATTGACGGTATATAGCTGTCGCGTCAGCAATAGTAAGATGCAGCCTCCTCTGGTAGTTCGGATAGCTGTAGATATGTTCCTGCGACCCTTGGATGTTAGTTTGCTAGGAAATAATCCCGAGTTCAGCGCTGGGAAGCCTTATAATATTACCTGCAGATGTAGGGGTTCTCGACCTCCTGCTATTATCACTTGGTGGAAGGTAAGTTTTATTATAAAGGAAGTATTTTTGATGTCCGTAATATATTATGAAAGAAAATATTAGTGGCATATTGGACAGAAGAGAAAATTAGAAAAAAAGTCAGGTACTCTACCAGGCCGGAAACCGTGGGGACTCTGGTTCGAATCCAGACTGAGACCTGACTTTTTTTCTAATTTTCTCTTCTATCCGATATGCCACTAATATTTTCTTTCGTAAGTTTTATTATTCATAAAGTAAATAAAAAAGTAGTGAAGTTACCCTGGTAGAAACGTACATAAATCTAACTTAACATAACATTAGATTAGTGACATTTTTATGTTTAGTCTCAAACGTTATACAAAAACGTTATAAAATATATAAATCTAACCTTAAAAACTAACGTTTGACAAAAACGTTATAAAATACATAAATTTATCGTTAGTTTTCTAACCAAATTCTAACCTTTTTCTAACCTTATTCTAACTTTAAATATTTTTTAAATTTCCGTTATTAATACGTAAGCTATATTAGAAAATACTCATTTCAGATAGCTATGTGCCTAGTTTTGATAGTTATACAAAAAAAGTTTGCAAATTCTCAAAAAATAAAATAAAAACACTTGATTAAACAGACAGTAATATTATATATGCGCTATCGTTCTCGAATATAATATATCTAACAATCAAATATTTGCGCTTTTTGACGATTTATAATGATCTTCTAGCGCTGTCACCCTGTGAGGGATTTTTCAGGAAAAAATAATTTGGTCTTCTGTATTTGGTCTGTTTTGCTCTGGTTTTTGTTTTTTTCTTCTAAGAAAAGCTAAGAATATTCAAAAAAGCAAAAACTGACGACAGAGAACGAGAAAACAAATCCAAACGTTTTAAAAAATGAAAAAATAGAAAAAAGCTTGCCATTAACTTTTGTTTTAGGAAACATTGTCTTTATAAAAGACAATTGTGCCACCTAAAAATAAAAAATATCCCAATACAATTCAATTAAGTTAGAACTTCACCAGGAAAAAAGAATTATAGAAGCTTTGTATTTCTTTACGGCTTGATATTATTAAATAAATCAATTTATACAAATCGTAACTGCCTTTAATCCTTATATTATTCAAATACCCACATAGCACAAAACAGTTCTAAGATTATTCTTAAAATATATATTGGAAATGTTGTGCGATTCTAAGATGCGGTGTTTTAGGAAAAAGTCCAAACACTCTAAGAACGTTAATAAAATCACAAATCACTACTTAATACATGATTGGAATCACCAAAAGCATACATTACATAATAAAAAGTTTTGTATCAACATAAACAAGTGGACATGTATCAATATGTAAACAATGCGTTCCAGAACAGCGACAAATTTAAATAAACATCTAAAGAGATCAACAAAATGTTGATGCTTAGAAAACGTTCTTAGAATAAGTATTATAATATAGAAGAATCATATGAGAAAATACTAAAAATATACCATGCACATGTACAGTACACTTTGCAAGAACATTCATAATAGAATTTTCTTAGAATATACATTAGAAGAATGATATTCTAAGAACATTCCCAATGTAATTATTAGAGAATATTCTTAGATCATCGCTGCTATTTGGGTCTGAAATATTATGTACTTATCTAACAAGTAAAAGTAAAAATTTTCTTATTGTTTAGGATGGTGTGTCTCTGGAGGGAGGTATAGTAAGTGTGAGTGCAGATGGAAATACAACAACGAGTACCCTATCCTTTACTCCTTCATCTGCTGATCATGGACTGATTCTGACTTGCAAGGCCTCTAATCCCAGAATACCCTTCAGCGAGCAACAACGCACTTGGATGCTGCGAGTGCATTATCCGCCCAAAGTCTCGCTGACACTAGGACACGGACTGAACGCAGATGACATAAAAGAAGGTGCTGATGTATATTTTGAGTGTCATCTAATAGCAAATCCGTGGGTAAGATATTTTTCTACAGTACGGTCAAAAAGTCAGCCCCCTCTTAACTTTTCAACTAGCTGAGATCGACTTTAAATTTGAACACCATAAGCACACCCCGGCTGAAATATCCCCCACCCTGAAGTGTCTTCACCTCAGATTTTTTGACGTTTCTTCATTTTATAGTTCGATTAGGATACAAAAATCTTTTATTTGATATATTTTACCGTCCTTTTTTTAATGGTAACGAAATTCATAAAAACTGAAAAAAAACAGAAAATAAATATTTTTTACCGTAAAACGTTAAGTTAAATAATGTTTAACAAGCGAACAATAGACTTGAACTAAACAGTGTAGTTCAAGTCTATTATTTGCTTGATTGTTATACTTAACTTGATATTTAACAATTTATAAATAAATATTCAACTTCGTTTTAGGATAAAAAAGCTTTATTTTCTTGTTTTTTTTTTCGTTTTTATGAATTTCGTTACCATTAAAAAAAAAGACGGTAAAATATTTCAAATAAAAGTTTTTTGTATCCTAATAGAATGAGGAAACGTCAAAAAATATGAGGTGAAGACACTTTAGGGTGGTGATATTTCAGCCGGGGTGTGTAACTTAAACTATGTTTTTGCATATATCGACTCTGAACTTGTGTGAAATGTCAAATTTTTCAGGAGCGACGAAAAACAGTTCTTAGAGTTGCTGTTTACTCTATTTTTAATATATATATAGCAATATAAAGTGGTGTAAGGTCCTTACACCACTGGGTGTAAGGTTCTTACACCACTGTATATTGCTATAAATATTAAAAATAGAGTAAACACTGTTACTAAACAGCAACTGTTTCCGTCGCTCCTGAAAAATTTGACATTTCATACTTATGAGGTATTGCAAGTTTATGGTCGATATTTGATATTTTTAACTTTTAAAATGTGGGCAGAGGGGCATAGGGTTTTTTTAATGGAAACAAGGTCATGTAATACATCGTTTAAAACGCATAAAATCATGTATTTGGTCATTTTTGATAAATTTTTAGAACGTAAATTATAATTTTAAAATAATTTTAAATGATATAAATAAAATTTTCCAAAAAACTTAAAAAAAATAAAAAATTATGGTCGAATAGTTTTATTCTTTTAACGTGTCACACGACCTTTCTTTCCGTTAAAAAAAATCCCCCTATACCCCGTAACCACATTGTAAAAGTTAATAATATCAAATATTTGGCAAAAGATAGTTTAAGTTGTCTTACGGTTTTTAAATTGGAAGTCCATATCCTAACTCGTTGAAAAGTTAAAAGGGGCATGCCAAAATTTAAGAGGTGATTCTACATCCAAAAATATCAAAAAAATCTCCTACCCATTAAGCTAGAGCGACGAGCTTTTGCATGTATACTAGTATTAATAAGGGGAATAAGTTTATGTTAATTTATATTTCTGAATTTATACAGAGGCGTGCCTAGACGGACAAAATATGTAAGGCTTAACACATTTTTGCCCCAAAATTTTTTATGTGTAGTTTTTTTTGGATTTTTTTGTAAAAAATTTAGATTTCTTGAGTAAAAATATATAACAAATGTCATATAGTGTAATACTGTAGGAGCAACCGTTTAAAAAAATGCAATTAAGAGGAAGTAACATTTTGTGCCACCAAAAACGTTACTTTTTAAAAGGCTATTAGGTATTTTGGTAAAGAATACTTTTTTGCTCAGTTTTAAATGAAGATTCACCCTGCAGCATTAAAATTTTATTGATGCTCTTATTTGTTCCCCATTCAGTATGTCATCTTCGAAGGGCCGTAGCTCCCTTAGGCTCATTTCCGGGCCACCGTTTAAAGAAACTTTTTTTCATATTTTTGGATGTAGAATCCTATTAAAAGAGACTTATTATTCCTGTAAGAGGGACAATTTTCCAAGCCAAAATTAGTCACTTTCGTTTTTTTGTTTGTATTTGATCATGGTTTATCGATCGAATGCTTAATTTATTCGCATCATGCAATGCATGATTCATGCATGCATCCCTTTGCAAAAATTAGATTTATATTTAAAGAAAAAGCTTAAGATCTTTTATTAAGTAAAACTTTTGAAAGAAAGTATTTACCCAGATAAGCAAACTTTCTTAGATTTTGAAAGGAAAGAAAACAAAATCCGCTATTTGCCTCTATTATTCTTACAATTATTCTCTGACAAATATCTTTCCATCTGAACACCAGCACTTATACTAGTAGGGCTAGGACTACTAGGAAATATGAATCAATTTATACATATTTTTAAATCTTTTTCCGTAATATTAATTAATTAATCCACCTATATGCAAAAGGGGAGGAAAATACCACCTGGCGTTTTCCTATTAAATTAAATAGATATAATTATTTAATTCAATAGGAAAACGTCAGGTGGCATAATAATAATTATTATTGATTAAAACAAAGAAAAAAACATGGTGAAAATTTATTTATATTCTGTTGCTCATTTCCGGTCAGTTACATTAAACTGTCGATATTCAGTTCTGTTAGAATATAGAGGATATCTAAGTTATATATAACTAGGTTGGTGGAATCGTTAGATGACCATTAGTCATTAATGACTACTTTTAAATTTTTCCCTCGCACATATTTAGATTCGCCAAACGCGCTTACAGCTGTTGTAAAACTATAGAAAAGCACTTAAGGGAAAATTTGATCAAATTCAGCACAAAATTTCCTGATATTGACAAAAAATATGAAGTAATTCATACATTCACGGGTTATTATATTACTCACAGCGCCTGCGCGGTACCCTATTGAAAATGACGGGTCTGCGCGGGTATAAATGGTGCACAAACCGGACTTGGGCGGGTGAATTTCATCCGCTCAAGTCCGGTTTATGCACTATTTATACCCGCGCAGACTCGTCATTTTCAGCAGGATAATTTCGAATTTTCAAACAAAATAAAAAATCGTTCTAAACAAAAAATTCTTGGATATAAATTTGTTTCATGAAAAAATAAGAAACTTTTTTTTCAAATGTCTGCTCGTTTGTCTGTGCGTCTGTCTGCCTGTCCGTCTGTCTGATGTCACGATTTTTGTCCAAACGATAACTCAAGAACGAATAATACAATCTACTTGAAATTTTCAGGAAAAATCAAGTCCAAAAAGGGAAAGATCCCTATTGTTTTTGAAAGTAATCCCCCCAAACACAAAAAAGTTTTGGTAACCCCCCATAACTTTTAAAAAAATTGAAAAAAGCTGAAAGAAAATTCCGATTAACGTATTTTTTTTTTTAGAGAAAATACTTTTATTATAAGGATAAACCAAAAAAATTTGAAATTTTTTTTGAATTTTTTTTTTGATTTTTTTTTTAAATTTTTTTTTCAATAATTTTTGTTTTTTTTTTAATTATTTTTTTTTGTTATTTTTTTCACAATTATTTTTTTTTTTTAGTATTTGGTGAATGCATATTCCATTTACTGTGAATAATAGTATATAACGGAATGCGTAGCATTAAATATCTTCACGGTTGTTTTATTATTAATCAATTTAAATTTCAGGTGTATAGAGTATGGTGGCTACGTAATGGAGAGAGACTACTGAGCAACTCCACGGCTGGTGTCATAGTCAGTAATCAGACGTTAGTTTTACAGGTACGGGATACAAAGTTAAAAAAAAGACAAATTAACGTTATATTATAAAAAGTAACAGAAACACAAAAAATACGCTTCTTTCTTATGCGGTATAGGCAACGAACTAATAACTCTTCTTTCTAGAATACGCATACCGTTAAAATAAAGTATCGCCAACATCTCGGTTTGTTTGTAAACAAATAGTAGGTATATTCAGACCTGAACAATAACAGTTACCAGTAACTGGTATTGTTGTCTCTGATAGAACAAAGATGTGCGAGTAAGACAGACGAATGTTTATGTTGCCGACGTTTTTGTCAGTTTTAACGAATGAAATGCCTATTCTAGAGAGAAGAGTTATTAGTTCGTTGGGTATAGGTCTTACAAACAACCAAGCGTGTCCAGTGATCATATGTCCTTCCCACTTTGCCGTTCATAATAGTAGAGTGGAGAGAGCTCACGATAGTAACGTGACTAGCTGGTTGCTTTAAGGAGCTTTAGCTTCTTTAAAAATTAATGTCAGGACCGTGTATCTCCCCCTCGAGCCCAAATTACAAGTATTTAACCATCGTGATACTAAGTAAAGTTTTTAAGCACATTAAGCACATTTGAGGAATTCCTTCAAATTCTTTTTGGCGAGCCAATTGTAACTCTTGAAGGGTTACTGGCATAGTTAAACGACGACAATAATGCCTATGGAGCTGATCACAAAGGAATTCTATAGAATTATGATCCGGGCTGCATGATGGCCAATCAAGTCTACAAATGCCAACCTCATCCAGGTATTCAGTTACTGGTTGTGCAGTGTGTGGTTTGGAATTATTCTGCACTAAAACAAAGCCATCTACAATAAAATGCGAAAATAGAACAGCAGTTATTTGAAGAATATCTGTGAGCGCATTTTCCACAAATATGAGATCAATATTTGCTCTCTTAGCGTAGACCACGCTCACCTGTGTGAATTTGCATAAAAATTCAACTCTTCAACAATGGAGTTCTTTTTACTGATAAGTCACGTTTTTGTCTACGATTATTCGACAATCCAGAAAAGCTGTGGATAAGACGAAGACATACACGGTATACCGTGTACCGGTACTGATATTGATAAAAAAACTTTTTTCACAATTTTTTCTGATGTCATCAGAAAAAAAAACGTATTTTTTGAGTTTGTTACTTTTTTTAACTAAATTATCTACTATTGTTTTAATTTTCTTTTCTTTTCCTAAATCTGTGTCAAATCAACTCAATATGGCCAGTTTTTTTGCCCGCTCAGTTTAGATTCATATCGATAATTTTTGTAGATTGTTTTTTTTTGAACACCCTGTTTACTTTTAACTCTTAGAATGATATACTTACCATCTGGATCATTATCATTTTTTCCATTTTTTAAGTAATATTTGTGGGTTTGGCTTTTTGTAAATTTACAATAATAACATGTTAGAGAATTAAGAAATATATAAATTAAGCTTAATAAAACCAAACACAGAAAATTTGCATCAAACTTTGAATGAAGAAGCGGTCTTTGATTTAAAGACCTCTTCTTGATGCAAAGTTTGGACTTTTTAAAATTTTATATGCACATGTAGCATCTTTCGAGACATACATACATACAAGTATGTTACCAAAAGTTCTCGCACGGGATCGTTTGCGGTAACATTGGGATGGGGCAAGGGGGGCAAATGGGGAAAAACAATATATTTTTACAAAAATTTGAAAATTGCTGTATAGGGATTTTTGAGATTACTGAACTCGAATCTGATAATTTAAATTTTCTAACTCCACCCCTAAATATATTTATAAATCTTTTTATATTTTTATATTGAGGTTGCTGAAAGTAAATCTAATAACAAACCCACATATACCGATTTCTATTACAGAATTAATTTTACGAATTCGGTCCGCATTTCACAATATAGGTTAGACGGTTATTGCATAACACCACCCAATTAATATAATTTTTAATATTTTTTCAAGAGAGGAAATTAAAACATTTACTTTTAAAGGGTACAAGCAGACAAAGTTCAGGCCGATACTGTTGCGAAGCCACAAATAAGGAAGGAACGTCCACAAGCCCACCGTTTCACTTGAGAGTAAAATTTGAACCCGTATGTAGCGAGGGGGTGGCAAGAAAAGTGTTAGGAGCTGCAAAGGATGAACCCCTTCAAGTAGACTGTAAGGTAAGTAACATACCCGGTCCACAGGTGCTGTAATAGCTTGAGATTTATAAAATATTATTGCCTCAGATTTGTAAAATATTGACTGAGTCTATATTTATTTTAAACTGAAATCATTAATTATTATTTGTAACTATCCCTTAAGAATTTTACACAGATATCGGCATAATTTAACGTGCTAATCCAAAACTATCAAAAATACGTTTTTCTACTACCTAATTAAGTGCTAGCTTACATATTATCTACCGTTGTCAAGGCTTGTTTACATTGACAACCAATAAAATCAGTGAACCCATTTATTAATGACCGTTGTTAAGCATTGTTTATTGACGAAGGTCAATAATGAAAAAAATTAAGACAACTGATAGCTTTTTTCAACTTACTTGTCAAACTGACAGCTATGTCAAAATAGTTTTTAAACTACATTAGTAACTAATATTTGGAGTTACTACCTTTAGGTAGTAGAAAAAATGGTATATGCACGACGTATGCGAACTATCTAAAGTGATCTCGACTGATTTTTTGCCTCGACTCCGTCTCAGCAAAAAAACTTCAGTCTCGAACACTAAAGACTTAGTTCGCATACTACATAGGTGCATAATACAGTGCGTCCAACAGTCCAAAAGTCACCCCCCCTTTTAACTTTTGAACGAGTTGAGATGTCGACTTCAAATTTAGAACTCTTAAATAAGACAACTTAAACTATCTTTTAGCATATATTTGATATTTTCAGCTCTTAAAATGTGGACAGGGGGGCATGGGGGGACATTTTTTCAAATGGAAAGGGGGATCGTGTGATACATCATTTTAAAGCTTATAAAATTCTCTATTTAAACTAACATTTTTAAATTTTTTAAAAATGTTTTTTAAGGTTTTGATTTTTCAATTTTTTGTGCTAAAACATTCGATTTTTAAAGTTTTTTTATAAATTTTTATTTATGTCAACTAAAATTAGTTTAAAAGTATAATTAACATTTTTATGATGAAATTAGGCATTTTTAAAAAATTATTTGTTTTTTTTAGAGGAATTTTGACATTAATACCCATTTTCAACCCCATTTTAAACAATTTTTTTTTTAATTTAAAATGGAGTTAAATGGAGAATTTTATAAGCTTTAAAATGATGTATTAAACGACCCCCCTTTCCATTTAAAATGTGCCCCCATGTCCCCCTGCCCACATTTTAAGAGCTGAAAGTATTAAATATATATAATTTTTGGTGTTTTTACTGGGTTGTAGAAAAAATATTGATTGTGTTGTGCAGAAATCAATAAAAAATATTATAAAAATAACTATTTTAAACGTCTGACGAGTACCTCTAAAACAACCAAGCCTAGCAACAACCAAAATAAAAGGAAATCATTATTATTTTTTAGGTAGATGCAGAGCCGGTTGCTTCCAACTTTCGGTGGAGTTTTAATAGTACACCAGGTATATCCCGAGAATTGAATGAATATTCATCATCAGCTGGACGCAGTGTTCTTACCTTTATACCCAGAGTTGCTGCTGACTATGGAACCCTGCAGTGCTGGGGAAGCAATGCAATTGGAGATCAGAGACTGCCATGCACTTACCACATCGTACCTGCAGGAAAACCAGATCCGCCACATACTTGCAGCGCCTCAAATATTACGCACCACTCTGCCATCCTCATGTGTTCGAAAGGATTTGATGGAGGTAAGCCGTCTTCGACTAAAAACTGAAATGAAAAATAATTTTAGCAATCATTACAAACGATTTAACATGAATTACAAAAAATTTGGTATTAGATATCTAAAGTTTTACGGGTGAGATAATAAGGTTTTAGTTTGCAACTTGGCAAAGTTGCATTTAAAGGGGGCAATACCACGGTAATGCATGATAATTTTCTTTCAGGCCGAAGGCCCATTGTGCAAAGCACAATGTACATACTACCTTTTGCAGACCACCTCATTTTAGTGACTTCTGAAACATTGTTTGTAAGGCACATACAATATTTGTCCAGCAATTCTTAAAAAGCTCCCTTTTTTTCACACCAACTGATTGGTTTCCTCCTTTTATAGAAATTGAACAAACTATATTTCTGCTACCTAGCTCAATTTAAGGCAATATCCCGGGGAAAAAAGTTTTTGTATGATCATGCATAGTTATGCATAATTATGTCTAATTTTACATAAAATTATGCAAAATTATGCATTCATGTATGCTCATCTTTGGATTTTGACCATGTATGAATTTTGATCCCAAGCGGTAATTATGCATAAACATGTATATGCATAATTATGTATGAGTATACATAACCCAATGCCTAATTATGTATTTTGGCAAAGGCACACTATATCTGGCCATGCATGATAAAGTTTTTGTATGATTATTAATAATTATGCATATTTATGTCTAATTATACTTAAAATTAAGCATAATCATGCATAATTTTACCTAAAATCATGCATATTTATGTGTGATCATATCGGGCAAAATTCATACATGGTCAAAATCCAGACATGATCATACAAAATTTTGCAT
Organism: Brachypterus glaber; assembly: GCA_958510825.1. Classification (NCBI taxonomy): domain Eukaryota; kingdom Metazoa; phylum Arthropoda; class Insecta; order Coleoptera; family Kateretidae; genus Brachypterus; species Brachypterus glaber. The sequence continues at coordinate 14,451,390 of OY294044.1, read as the reverse complement.
AATTATGCATAATAACCGATAATAATTATTATATATTATAATATATGATTATAATCATACAAAAACTATTTTTCCCCGGGATAAGTTTGGTATTGTAACAAGCAAGCGCGCATCCAGGTAGGGGGCAGTCGCCCCCACCCTAAATCGGAAATTTCAATAGTTTTACCCACTAGGATCCAATTTTCCCTCCGCGGCCTTGTTTTATTTATTCCTATCGCGGAATATATTAACTGTGGAGCAAACATGCAAAAACCGATAAATCCACTTTTTGCAAAATTTGACCTGAACTATCGATTCTTACTAATTTTTGAGCGCTTTCTTGATATAGCGCATCATATACAAGCAAAAGTCGATAATTATATGACCCATGAACAGTTTTCGCCAGTTTTAGGATTTTTTAAATTTTTTTGGGATTGCGCTGTACAAGATTTCTGCTATTATCTCAAAACTGTATAGCATGGATTTATCTGTTTTTGCATGTTTGCTCCAGAACTAATCGTTACCCTACCCTGATAACACACTTCATCCTAAGAAGGTTTTTTAATCTTTCTCTTGAAAAGGTTCTTAGCATAATGCTGTAAACATGCTAAGCATGTTCTTAAAAGGTGCACTGCTGTAGTAGCATAAGTGCCTCTACTCTAAACATTCTTAGCATGATTAGAGTATTTTGCTAAGAATATTCCCAATACATATTCTTAAAATATTCTAATGGGAATATTTTTAGAATAATGCTATGGTGCACATGCTAAGCATGATTAGACTTTTTTGCTAAGAATGTTCCCAAATACATATTCTTAAAATATTCTAATGGGAATGTTTTTAGAATAGTAATATTGCGTCTATGTTATTTTAATTTTATTAGGTTAGAATTACAAATATTCTTAAAATTGTTGTTAATAACATAAGTTTTACCCTTAAGTAGTAGAAACGGATGTATTTTTAGACAGAAAGTGATTTTATAAAGTTTTAGACAAAAAATTAAAATTATTATTTTTTTAAATGATAATTATTTGCTATTTTTTTCTCTAAACATTGTGTGGCGCATGATTTTTATGTCTGGTAGAAAGTTTGCTTTCACAGTTAAACTGCATCGCGTATGAATCTTACCTCATGGATGCTATATCTTAAGATTTTTATATACTTTAATTATTAGGTTTATCAAAAAGACGTAAAATTTTTCGCCATGTCCAAATTTATGATATCATTCCATAAAAAGGATCGAGTATTATAAAATATATTTGAAAGAAAGAGAAAACCTACATTATTGTAGAATTCTGAAATGCCAACCTACTTTGTTTGCGTATGCGCAATATTCAATATTATTACTTAAATGCATCAAATAAGAATATTTTAAGAAACATGCTATATTCTTAAAAGGGCATGTACCTGCTTCTAAGAACATTCTTAACATGCTTCTTAAAACATTCTTATTCGATGCAGAGGATTATAAGAAGCTTCTTAGGAGCTCCCAGCACGATTAAAACGGTATCCTTTGCATTTCTTTAATCGTTTTTAGAATAACCTGAGCAAAATAGATATGCTTCTAAGAAGCATGGTCTCCTTCCGGCTATTTATTTTAAGAATCTTCTCAGAAGGTTTTTGTGCTATCAGGATAGCAACAGTTGCTAAGCAACCGTATAATTTCTCCCGCATTTCTATAGTTATTTTTACTAGATCTAGTTCGCAAATCTACATGACGAAAACTATAACTAAGTATTTTTTGGTTTTAGGTTTAAGGCAGAAATTCTTCATTACTCTAAATATGGGCGCCAAAATTATGTACAATTTAACATCCCTGAGTATACCTGAATTTAACATTTCAAATTTGGAAGCAGCCAGCGAGTACACCATAATTGCCTTCTCGGTAAACCTAAAGGGCTTGTCCAAGCCCTCTGCTCCGTTGATTTTTCAAACATTACCTGCCCCCGAATTAAAGGAACAACGAAGGTCGACAGACGCATTTGAAACTGCTTCGTTTGGGTCTGGACCCTGGCTTTACATATGCTTGGCGGCTGGGTCTACACTAATTGTAGCTGGAGCCATTTGTGTCATAGTTTTTGCAGTTCGAAAATTTAAGGTAATATAAGTATAGATACAGAAAAAATATTCCTGACACAATAATTAAATGAAATATATAAATGTAATAATATTTGAAAAAAAAAAAACAAACCAAAACCATACAAAAACTGTGTTTTCGGTTATAAACTTAAAACGTAAACAGATCAAAATATGGAACCTTTTTATTTCGCGAATACATAACTTTCGTTTTTACTTTTTCGATTTCTCCTAAAGAGAAATGTAAACAAGTACATGTAGACCTAGGTTCATTAAAACAAAAAATTGTATATTTTTTTCAGGAGCCGAAAACATTTTGAAAAAAATAAAAAATAAATCAAAAAGTTGTTTTCCCGAAATCAAAAAAAAAAAAAAATTGAAAAACATTTTTTTTTTCGAGAAGAATTCTTTTTACCTCCTCCCTGATCTTTACCAAAAATTATCCCAGCCTAAAACTTTGAATAAGGAACCTATGGCACCAATAAAATTTTAATACTGCAGGTAAACAACCAGACCGACGGACGAAATCATCTTTTTTGCATTTAAAACGTCGAAAAAGGTATAAAAAGCAATACAATTTTTTTTTTTACTTCCATCGAGGAAAGTACATAATATACCTCATTAAGAATTTAAAATATATATTGTATATGATTTGTTTGAAGTCTCTTTGATTTATTTTCGTTTACGAGATAACTAACCATTTCGCTTATCCAAAACCAGGATAACTTTAAATCCATCTTGTCCAAAAAATATATTTGTTGCAAATGAAATCGTTAATTTTACAACATCATATCATTCTGACACGATTCACTCACCGCAGTAATGAGGAGAATCCAGCGCATGCGTACTGATTTTCTTATTTTTGTTTTAACGTATGCCAAAAATTATTTTAAGCTTATGTAACATTCTTTTGCAGAATTTTACAAAAATATCTACTTTTTTCTTATGCATATTGTTATTTTTTAATTAGCTAAAGCTAAATTATTTAGCTTAAATATCCTATTTGATTCCTAAACTATATCTGTATCTGAAAAATGCCTCCAATTAAAAAAAAAAATCAAACCAGCAAACTACCAAACCATTATTAACGTAAACCAACGCCTTCCATTAAAAAAAAACACCAAACCAGCAAACTATCAAACCAAATCATTGTTAACATAAACCAATGCCTCCCATTAAAAAAAAAACACACCAAACCAGCAAACTACCAAACCAAACCATTGTTAACGTAAACCAACGCCTCCCATAAAAAAAAAAACACCAAACCAGCAAACTACCAAATACTACTACCAGTACACTAGTTTTTTTGTTAGAATATATAGCAAAATATTGTTAAAATACTCAAGAATTTCTGTTTGAATTTTTTAATGGGGGCATTGGTTTACGTTAACAATGGTTTGGTTTGGTAGTTTGCTGGTTTGGTGTATTTTTTAATATGGGAGGCGTTGGTTTACGTTAACAATGGTTTGGTTTTGTGTTTTTTTTAATGGGAGGCGTTGGTTAACGTTAATAATGGTTTGGTTTGGTAGTTTGCTGGTTTGGTGTGTTTTTTTTTAATGGGAGGCATTTTTCAGATACGATATTTCAGAATTTAGAAAACGATATATTTTAAGAATCAAATAGGATTATATCTAGGCTAAATAATTTAGCTTTAGCTAATTAAAAAATAAATGCTTGCCTGGTGTAACAATATGCATAAAAAAAGTAGATATTTTTGTAAAATTCTGCAAAAGAATGTTTCATAACCTTAAAATAATTTTATGCATACGTCAAAACAGAATAAGTGCGCATGCGCTGGATTCTCCTCATTACTGCGGTGAGTGAATCGTATTCTGACAGATTTTTAAAGTTGGGTTAAACTCTTAACAAAAACCGTCTAGGGTAAAATACAGTAAGTATTTTTGTTAGTTTTTTTTTGTACTGTACTATTTAAATAGTATTACAATTAATAATTAGCCGATTATTATGATAAAGATTAAAAAAAAAACTAAATTTTTAAACGTCAGTTCAAAGTATTTATTTGAGCAAATGTCATTGATCAAGGCTACTTGATTTTTATGAAAATTTTAGGAAATATAATTTTTGCTAATAATTTATTTTATTATTTGAAAAAAAATAGTTAAATAGTGCTAGTAGTGAAAAAACTAATATATAAACTACGGTAGAGAAGACTATTATAGCCTCGCACTCTTAAATCTTAAATTTAATACGCTCGGCTATAAAAAATGTATTCTCTACCTTGGTATATAATTACTATTGTCTCTTCTAGGTGGATAGTCCAGTAAGAAATCATCGAAATGTTGCTCGAAGTCCGAAGATAAATGGGAATGCCATGATGGCGCAGCCGATTTTTACGGACCCAATTTCTGATGATAACAATCCTGACCTAATTCCACCATTAACTGGTAATTTTTGCTTTCCCATTTTGAAAATTTTCAAATTTTCAAATTTTCAAATTTTCAAATTTTCAAATTTTCGTGCAAAAATTTTCAAATTTTTGTTTTGCGAATTTTTGCGTTTTATGACGTTTTATGTCGATATAAATCAATTTCAAGCAAAAAAAAAATTGTCGGTCGATCGGTCGATCGGTCGATCGGTCTGTCCGGGAAATCTTGTAAGCACGATAACTTAAGAACACTTAAGGCTAGAGACTTGAATTTTGGCATACAGGTATGTTACCAAAAGTTCTCGCTCGGAATTTTTTTTGGTGAACATTGGCGTGCGGCAAGGGGGGCATATGGGGAAAAATACATTTTTTTAGTAAAAATTTAAAATTGCTATATAGAGGTTTTTAAGGTTGCTGAAATTGAATCTGATAATAAAATTTCTCTAACTCCACCCCCGAAGGGGTGAGGGGGTAAATATTTTGAAATGTTTTCCAAATTTTCGTGAAAATTTGTAGATAGGGGTTTTTGAGCTTGATAAAAGAGAATATTGAAATATATTTTTTGAAACCCACCCCTTAGGGGTGGGGGGTGATTTTTGTGAAAATTGGTATATTGACGTTTTTGAGGTTGCTGGAAGTTAATCTGATAATAAAAAATCTATTTTACGCGCAGGTGGTAAAATGGGAAAGCTTTTTTACTGGCAGTGTATTTTTTCACTGCCAGTATGAACTCGGCGCATTATCTATCTGAGTAACAAATTGGATCAAGGAAGCTATGATTAGTGGTTTAAAAATGACTTTTAGTGATATTTTTATTGTCTATTGTGCTTTTGTGAATTATTGACATTTAGATTGAATTAAAAAAGAATACACTGCCCAGTAAAAGAGCTTTCCCATTTTCACCTCTGCCCGTGAAATGGATTTTTTATTATCAGATTCACTTTCAGCAACCATAAAAACCTTAATATACCAATTTTCACGAAAACTACCCTCTGCAACTTTAGGGGTAAAGTTAGAATTTTTTTATAATCAGATTCACTTTCAACAACCTCAAAAACCCCAATATAACAATTTTCAGAAAAACTACCCCCACTCCTCAGGGGGTGGATTTAGAAAAAATTATTATCAGATTCACTTTCAGCAACTTCAAAAACCCCAATACACCAGTTTTCACGAAAACTACCCCCAGATAGGGGGTTAAATTAGAAAAAAAAAATCAAATTCATATTCGTCGACCCCAAAAACACCTATATACCAATTTTGAGGAAAATATTAATAATATTGAAAAATATTTACCCCCTCACCCCCTCGGGGGTGGAATTAGAAAAGTTTTTTATCAGATTCAATTTCAGCAACCCCAAAAACCCATATATAGCAATTTTCAAATGTTTACCAAAAACAATCCCGAGCGAGAACTTTTGGTAACATACCTGTATGCCAAATTTCAAGTGTCTAGGTTTGGACTTTTAAAGCGTTCTTAAGTTATCGAGCCCACAAGATTTCCCGGACAGACCGATCCACCGACCGACCGACCGATCGACCGACCGATCGAAATTGATTTATATCGATATAAAACGTCATAAAACGCAAAAATATACAAAAAAAATTGAAAATTTTTGCACGAATACAAGGCTTTTTGAAAATTTTCAAAATGGGAAAGCAAAAATATATAACATTTTTTTTTAAATAAGATCTTAAAAAAAACTATTTCCAATTATTTTTTCTTTAGTTTGTTTTTACAAAAAAAAAAAACGAAAACAAAATAGATTTTTTTTTAAATGATAGTTTTTTATTTTTTTAAAAATTTTAAGCTCTCATATTTTTTTTTTATGGGGGATTACTTTCAAAATTGGTAAAATTGATCCTTATAATAAAAGTATTTTTTCCTAAAAAAGTTGCGTTAATCGGAATTTTCTTTCAGCTTTTTTCGATTTTTTTAAAAGTTTAATCCCCCATAACTTTTTTGTTTTTGAGGGGATTATTTTCAAAAACAATAGGGATCTTCCCCTCATAGAACTTGATTTTTTCTGAAAATTCAGTCTATCGGATTATTCGTTCTTGAGTTATCGTGCACACAGAAACCTGACATCAGACGGACGGACGGACACACGGACGTGCGGATGGACATACATTTAAAAAAAAAGTTGCTTGTTTTTTTCATAAAACAAATTTATATCCAAGAATTTTTTGTCTAGGACGATTTTTGAAAATGTTTGAAAATTCAAAACTACCGTATAATATTATTCTAGCGCAGGCGCTGTGAATAGATACCTAAAATGAATGTTGATAGTGCAATATATTTTCATTTCAGAAGGCCTCTTGGACTCCTCCATTGTGCCCTACACCATAACGGCAAGACCATCAGGCAAAAGAAACAGTGCCACTCAGATGCCGGTAAAACCGTACCATGTGACATGGGCGCCGATTTTACAGTCACGTAACTGCTCAACACAGACACCGCCACCCCATAAAGAAAGCTCCGTTTAAGCTAGAGAATCTAGATAATGTCGCACTGGCGTTTAGTTTTTTATAAAAGCTTAAGTCAAAGATATCATCTAGGTACTATAGTTTAAGCTACCCCAATCAGCAGTCTCGAAATCGGGACCAATAACACCTGTGATATCTGATATCTCATATTTTTAGATTAATTAATATAGGCATTATTAAATGTTAATTAAAAATATTATTAAGTTATAGTTACTTGTAATATTTAAAAAATATTATTATTAAAATTTTTAATGAATTACCTAGTCAGTTTCCTACAACATTTCAAGTTGAAATTTTCTAGGTATTACTCTCTTTATATTAAATTTTATAAAAACTTATGTCCTAAATATATTTTTATGTTAAAATGAAAACAACTAACAATTGTAGACACATATCTTTATATTGTGGTAGCCTATAGTATATTCAACTTCAAGATGAAGCAGAAGTAAATAAAAGAATCACGCATGCATCAGCTGGCGAGTGGTTTCATTGGTTAAAACACTCGAATGTTGCGAGAGTAGGGATGTAGAAAATTAAACAGTTGAGTACGTGAGCACTTGCGATGAAGCGTACAATGCATTGCAATGGACTGTTATATAGATATATTTTGTTTTGAGTCCTACCCTGTGACTAAATCCGTTGTTGTCACGTGCGTTTGTTTACACCTACTTCATTTTGAAGTTGAATATACTATACTATGGTAGGCGCACTGCAGTATCCTAAGTGCCTATTCACAAGCTCGCATAAGAACATAAAACATAACAATGCGATGCCGTGATTGGCTTGATGGGCCGCCATGTATCTTGTAAGCCAATCACGACATAGCATTTTTATGTTTTATGTTCTTATGCAAGCTTCTGGATATGCCTTAAGTTAGGATTCCTAACCAAATTATAATACCAAAATTTTATCCTTCTATACTGGAAATTCTATAAAACCTGCAGTGACTCATACCTCTGCTGCTTACCTATGAGGGGTCCGCCTTTGCGAAGCTTCGACGAAATTACGCGACTCGCACCCGAACTGGTATGATCTTCGCCTTTTACCACACATTCGCAAATGAGTCACTGCAGGTTTTATTGAATTTCCAGTATAGTACTCTGCGCCGTGGGTACTAATTTATTATTTACTAGTCCCACAAAGAGGCCAAGATACAGAAAAAGTTGGGAGAAACTCTAAATCGAACAAAACAGGTAATATATCATAAATTTTTGATAATTTAAGGGGTTTGGAGTTTTTAAAAATAATCCCTTAGAAATTTCAAAAATAATCTTTTTTTAAACATGTTTTTTATATAGAAAGAAAAAAGATATCATTGTGAAATTTTGTAGGTATGTTTATTCATATTTGAAGATTACAAATAAAGTTTCTTTAGATTTTTAATGTGCCATTTTCTGGATATTATTAAATAAAAAACATAAAAAAAACGGTGGTGTTATTCAGTACTGAAATCGCTATAGCCCTATCTAGAAGATTTGTTTTTTGGCCAAACAATAACAAAAATTTTCAAACATTTCAAACAAAAATGTCCGCCATTTTGTTATTTTTGGGCAAAATGTTTTCTTCTAGAATACTGAATAATATCCCGTTTTGTTTTTTTTTTCAGTCGATCCATACGGCCGGAATCATGGCGACCACAAAAGACCAACAAAATTTTATAGCCAGAAAATGGCACTTTAAAAATCTAAAGAAATTTTATTTGTATTCTTTGAATATGAAAAAACATTCCAAAATTCCATAATTTTATATTTTTTCTTTCTATATAAAAAAAAATGTTTAAACAAAGATTATTTTTATAATTTCTAAGGTAGAAAGACCCCTTAAGTTATTTTTTATACGGCGAGTTCCCAAAACAAAAAACAGGAAAAGTTATCAGACACTCTAAATAAAAAAAGAAAACATACGGAATCTATAAATAAACAAAAAGTCCTTAAGTGCCCAGACAGCACACAGATGACTTAAAGAGATCTTAAAGATGTCGTAGCTCGTCATTCAAGACGTTTTAAGAACGTCGGTTTTCGCCGTATATGCATCTTAAAGACGTGTTAACGAGGTCGTATGTTACAAAAGGTAACGTCTTTAAGACATCTTTTTTAAGACGCCTTACTAACGCCTTGCACAGCCGACTTTACAACATGATACCCCCTCCCATTTACGTTGCTAGGTACGGTCATATTTATAAAAAGCGTAATAAGAATTAGAATGAGGTAATTTTTTTGTCAAAAAATAAAGATCTTAAAAAATGTGATTTTTTTTTAAATTTTATTTCAGTTTTTTTTAATTTCTTTTTTGAAATTATTTTTTTATTATTTTTTTGTTTTTCGTAAAAAGACAATAAAAAGAAATGAAAAAAATATTTTTTTTTTAATTTTTTTGTTTTTCAAAAAGGATCTTTAATAAAAAATGGTATTTTTTTAATAGTTGATTGTGGTTAATTTATTTTTAGCGACGAGTATCAAAGTTAAGACGTCTTGTAGCGATACTTAAAAGACATCTTATAGACATCATAATCAGATATATTTTAAACATCCCTAAAAAGAAGTCCATAAGATAATATTAACCAATTTTTACCGAAAATATGCGTTTTGTCCCTTTGACCTAATCTTCCCGAACCAATTTTTACCAAATATTAGAATTTAAAAAGTTAACTAGAAAAAAAGTCCAATTCACAATTTTTTAAGGTTTACACTTTCAGATAGTAGTGCAAAAATATGTTTAGGTCTATGGTTTTAGGCATTATTTTAATTATTTGCTTTGGCATTTTTTTGACGGTGCCAATGTTTAAACGTTTCTTAGTGGAAAACATATTATTACCATAAAATTACCCAATTTAAACAAAAGGTAAAATATTATGAAATAAAGTGAAATAAAAAATTATAGGGGAAGTCAGGGTTAACTGGGCTACAGGGTTAACTGGTCCACCTGGATTTTATCAAGTATGTTTATTAGTATTGGCCCATTAGTGCAAATTCTAGTGATATTTAGTTAGTAGTATTGTTTAAAGTATTATGGCGGACCGTGTTGCCCACGTGTAAGTTGTAGTAAAGAAAGTTCATTTTTTTTCGATGAAAAGTAGGTATTTACCTTAACTTTTATTTTTTAATTAATACTTTATTATTAATAGGAGGATCTAGACTAATATTTTACCTAATATACTGAATATTTTGTTAATTATTCTGCATAATTGCCGCCTTCTAATATATTATTAAGTATTAAAATTTTATGATTTAATTCAGTGGTGTCACTCAGGGTTAACTGGTTCGGGGTTAACTGCACATGGTCAAAATCACCTGTGTCAATATTAATTAGTTCGGGGTTAATTGGGCCATGTCCAATGAATACTGAGATATATCTAATATTTAACATATTATGTTGTCTATTTTTATGTTAGAATTAAATTTCATTTGATTTTATTCAAAATAATTACAATACAATATATTTTTGTTAGTGGACCAGTTAACCCTGAGTAGTGGTCCAGTTAACCCTGGCCTATGGGGTTAACTGGTCTAGCGGGGTTAACTGCTTTATCGTTAATAACTTTTTTATATAAATAATATTTGTCTGAAGTATTAATATGTTCTAACTATAGTAATAATCTACCTTTTGCTATAGAAAATATTTGAAAATTGTTTACAGGTTTTTCAAAAACACGATATGAAAAAAAGCTGCCCAGTTAACCCCGACTTCCCCTACATATAATTTAATATAGTAGATACCTAAAGTTTCATCAGAAATGACAACGTTTTTTAACACCATTAAACTAAATAAGTATTACAGCATGAAAAATCCTCTGGAAGGATAGACAAACAGTATCGGACTACACGGCCATGGCGCGCCAATGCTATTTTTTATTTTTTTAATCAAAAGTACACATAATAAGTAGTGGATTCTTAAATTTAACTTTGTTTACTTGTTTAAAAGTTGTTTTAAAGCAAATACTAACATACTTATGCCTTTAATCATAACCCATTAAAGTTTAATAAGTTTAATTTAACGCAACTGCTTTGTCCCTGACGGTTTAAAAAAATACTTGCCGCCTCTACAAAAAAAAATGGCGCCCAAAAGAATACATGCATGAAAAAAAGCTTTGTCCCTGACGGTTACTACTCAACTTGGCGCCCCTGCAAAAAAAATGGCGCCCAACAAAAAAATACCTTCATGAAGAAAAGCTTTGTCCCCGACGGTTACTACCAAACTTGGCGCCCCTTCTTCAAAAAAGAAAATTGGCGCCCCAAAATTTTACTTTAAAAAAAAAGCTTTGTCCCTGATGGTTTCTACCAAACATGGCGCCCCTGCAAAAAACAAATTGGCGCCTAAAGGTAGGTGATTTAAAAAATACCAGGGCGGGCTCACCCGAGCTATATACCAATATTAATAATGTGGATGTTTTGATAAGGTGTTTGTAACAGATCATCTAGTTTGAACATAAAAACGTTAATGCACATGGGTAATAAATAATAATTGTTTCTGACTTCTTAAGAGTTCTTTCGGAGTTCCTCGGAGTTCCTCAGAGTTCCTCGGAGTTTCTCCGGAGTTTTCTAATTTACCTTCTTACTTGGAGAAACAGGCCATAGTATTTATCAAATCTGTAGGTAGCAAATTATATATTTTAGGTCCTAGAAAGGTACTCCTACGTTGACCGATGGTTTTCAGCATTTTTGGGATAGGTAACTTATTTACATTTCTTGTATTTGTAACCTTGAAATGTTTTTTTTTAGAATGCTTAGTTTTTTGGAGTCCATCTTTCTTGTTAAATTAAATAAATAATCTAAAGGGTAAGTTCTGTCCCTTCCGTTTATTATTTTAATTAAAAATACATAAATGTATTTTTGAGATATTTCAAGATCGCCAAGAAAGTTGTTATAGACACCTCCCCAACCTAGAATACCGTATCTTAAATAAAAGTCCACAAGTGCATTATAAACGATGATTAGCTGGCGAGGGTTCAGTACTTATTTAAGAATTTTGTAGTTGCAGTTTATTAGCGTACCTTGTTAATTAGTTATTTGTTGGCGTGTGTTACGTAAAATATTATTTTGGTGACACTATATAAATTGAAAATTTTACTGCTTGTTTCTTTTATTGTAGCGCAGTTGCCACCGACTACGTCGGTAGTATAAAATAGTTATTTTGGTCCCAAAATAACTGTAAAAAATACTTATTTAGCCGAAAAGAATCGGAACATTTTTGTAATGTACAATTGCCTAATACAGGGTGATCATTTTAAAATGATACACCCTCGGATCCACCCTAAATACCTCGCAAACTAAGGACTATATGAAAATTCTAAAAAATTTTTTTTAAGGGGAAATTTAAGTTACAGTTTTGGAGGTTGTGACTTTCACCCAAAAAAATCCTAGCTATCCCAACATTAGAATCTTAAATAGCAACCCAGGTAGCAAGGTGTCATCTTAAAGACGTCGCTTTTACGTCATATTAATGATATAACTGGCGTATACTTATTATACTTATAATGTGACCATAGATAAGATAAAAACGCGAAATACTAAACACGTTGCAGGTACGTTAAAATGTCAGCCTAATGACGTCAGTTTGCAGAGGTCCTGAAGACGTCTTAATTCGGTCAGGGTTATTTTTAGGACATAGTAAGAGGTCTTTCAAAGACGTATCTGGTCCGTCTAAAAATAGACGCCCTGAAGACGTCTTAATTCGGCCAAATAACGTAGGTGAACAATATGAACCAAAAGCCACGTCTTCATGACGACATTTGAAAGAGCTTAAAAAATTATATTTTTTGGCTTAATGGTGACTCCAAACCATTATTTTGAAATAAAATCATCCACCCTTAATTGGAGCGTTGATATATTTTAATTTAATATCAATTAAGTTTTATCGGAGGGGAAAAAATTCGATTATTTTTAAAATTGTCCTTTAGGGAAAACCTTCATTTAAAAATATGGTAATATGTATATATTTAAAAATTGTAGGACCTCGAAAATATGAATTACAGATAGCCCAATCAATAGATAGATAGGAATTTGCGACAAAGACTACTAATTAGCAAACCTAATATAAATTAACTACATGATATATGAAATTCCAGTTAATCGAGGCGGATAAAACGCTCGGTAATGTGAGCAATTTTCGTTTTATTGTCAAAGCTTGTCAAATATTACAAACAGAATACTTTATAAAATTACATTCTATAACAAAAAGTTATTAAGCCGTGAAGATATTTAATGCTTCGGATTTCATTATATACTCTTCGAAGTAGGATTATTGCATAACCCTAATACCTATTAAACGTAAGTGAAACCTTTTATATTATTCACAGCGCCTGCGCTAGAATAAATTATACGGTAGTTTAAAATTTTCAAAAATTTTCAAAAATTTTCAAAAATCGTCATAGCATTAAAGTCTTGGATATTTCATGAAAAAATAAGCAACTTTTTTTTTGAAATTTCCGTCCGTCTGTCCGTCTGTCCGTCCGATGTTACGATTTGTAGGAACACGATGTCTTGAGAACGAATAATCCGATCGACTTGAAATTTTAAGGAAAAATCTAGTTCTGTAAGGGGAAATATACCTATTGTTTTAAAAGTAATCCCCCCAAAAACAAAAAAGTTATGGGGGTTAAACTTTTAAAAAAATCGAAAAAAGTCCAAACGAAAATTCAGATTATCGTAACTTTTATAAGGATCAACTGTAATTTTGAAAGTAATCCCCCCAACAACAAAAAAGTTATGGGGGGTTAAACCTTCTTTTGGTTTTCAAAAAAATATCTTATTAAAAAAAATTGTTAAAAATTTTCTTTGGTCCGGTACGCATTATTGGTTTGGACTTTTTCCAAACAATAATAGAAAAAATGTTATCTCTCCAAAATATAAATTTATTACCTAATTACCTTATCCTTATAATCAAAAGCTTCCTAGAAAACAGATCCATCCAAGTCATGTTAAACTCCTCTTTTTCATCTTTTTTTACTTCAGACCAAGGTGTCCCGCAAGGCACCCCCTTTCTCCTACCTCCACGGAAAAAAAAATTATAGCTAGGAGCGCTATAACACACATACCAAGCAAATTATAATCGTTATTATATAAATACAAGGCTTTCTCTTACAATTATGGCAGTCAGTGTAAAAATTTATATGAAATACTTTAATTGTTTAGTGAATAATAAAATATAACAAATAGTATGGCATTTATAGCTTAAATAGATTTAATTATTGTCCGTGCTAATAATTTTTATAATATAATAAAATTTCTGTAAATTTATAATAGTGCCTGTAATAAATATGTATAATCGTGTCTGTAATATATATAATCGTTTCCAATTTATTTTTAACATTATTAGTTATTGTGTCCCTTATAATCTATAGCTTAAATCACTATAATTTGCCACTGTTACCAAATATCTTATAATGTATAGCGCAGAGCCCACTAATTTCTTTCCGTGTTATACAATATATTTTGCTTTGACCTTTACTCCTACCCCTACGACGACCCTAACACTTTCGACCCTAACTCGTACATACTCCAGTTTGCTGACGATGCCGGCCTCATCACAGATAATACATCATTAAAAAAAGCTATAACCGGTCTTTAAAACCTAACCAATACAACATCAATATGGTACCGCAAATGGTGAACGCACGTAAATCACAACTTATAATATTCAACCATAAACCTTCCAACAATTCGCCAAAAATTTATCTCGACAACGAAAGTATTTCACCCTCTACATCTGTTAAATACCTAGGAATAAATATGGACAGTAAGCTTAATTTTAACGCCCACACCAAAACAATGAAAAATAAAACAATTGCTAGACCAGGACACTTTAGAAATCTTACGTTTAAAGATGAAGGGATTAACCTACATACGGCTACAAGTATTTATAAAATGATCTGTCGTCCACTACTGGAATACAGCCACCCACTTTTTCTTAACTGCAACAACCCCGCAATCAACATCCTTAGAGTGAAAGAAACCTCGGCATTAAGAAAAATTACTAAAATCAGGAACCGCACTAATCCACTGCACAGACCATCCAATGCGTTACTGCTTGATATGACAGTCTCTACTTTAGTTACAACCCGCCTTCAAGAGTTTTCCAAAAAATTTGCGTTATCCGAGTTTAATCAATCCACATTAAGCAGCTTCTGTATCCCACGGAACCAAAACCCTCCTCGTGCAAGATTTCCAGAAAGAACACTTTTCCAGATATTGAATGATCTCAAAAACTAAAGACTGTTATTAATATTTTTATTTATTTTTACTATTTACTATTTACTATACTATTTTTTTTATAGACATTTTATTATTTATATTTTGTTAAAATTGATATATTTTAAATTTATTATATGTTATATGGGCTGAAGGATTTCGGTCAATGGCCTTTTGTATAGATTATGCAGGAAACGACATTATTATTATTATTATTATTATTATTATTATAAAAAAGAATTACGCGCGGTATTGTAGTTCGCGGTAAAGTCTATGCGCGGTAAAGTCCATGCGCGATAAAGTCTACGCGCGGTAACGGTGGCGCGGAACGGTGTCGCGGTAATGGATTGCGCTGTAAAGACCCAACTAAATTAGTTTCTGTCCATATGGTTACATGATGCCTTAGAGGGTTAAAAATAATTTATCCAATACATACAAATAAAAAGACAATTACCAGCTTTATTTTAAATAAGTAAACTCAATAATAACCCCCGCGTGGCTTTTACTTTATTGAGTGGATAATTACTTATTTTACCCACTCAACTGTCACTTGTCAAATTATTTTCTTGTAAATGTCATTAAAATTTTTACTAAAAATATGACTTCCTAAGCTATTTATTGGATAAAACCTTGTATGGCACTCAGGGGTTAACCGATATTGCCCTCTCGAAAATTAACCTGCTTGGCTGACGCCTCGCAGGTTAATTTTCTCATGGGCAATATCTTACTTTACCCACTAGTACCATAAATAACTGTTTCAGGGTCCGAAGTAAACGTATAATACTCCTCTGCTGTAAAGCTGATGTATAATAAAGAAGTCTTGCTGTGCCGGACAACCTATGCAATTTCCTGTGTGTAGTTTTGATTAAATTTATGAAAGATGACAATGGCACGGTAGATTCTTTAAAGCCCAGGTCACTCGAATCCCTTTTGCTCGATGTGCGCCTTTTCAAAAGAAATTTCAACTCATCCCATTGAATTTTGCGGTCTGTCACATCAAACTGGCTTTGGCTTGAAGTCTCAATTTAAAAGCGCCCGAACCTATTTCGGTATGACTTATTTAAGCTTAAAACCTAATAAGGACATTCGGACGGTTTAAGTAATAAACTGCTGATTAATAGAAGTTGTGCACCCAAAAAATTAATATAATTTAAAATTAAATATTTTAAAAACTATTAAGTAAAGTATAAGTAAAAGTTTACCATTTAAATATATTGGCAGCAATATACAATATGTATATCCCTATTGAAAATGACGGGTCTGTGCGGGTATAAATGGTGCATAAACCGGACTTGAGGGGATGAAAGTCACCCGCTCAAGTCCGGTTTGTGCACCTCTTATACCAGCCCAGACCCGTCATTTTCAATAGGGATGTAATACTATTTATGTTTTTTCACTACTAGTTTTAGAACATACCATTATTTACCATGTTTTCAGACTCTGAAATCAAGTTTCTTCACCTATAGAAATAATAATTTTTTCTCTCCTATTAGGAGTAAATTTTATAAATTGATTTTTGTCACTTTAGATGTTTCAGTTCTTTGTGCAATTTTTACTAATTAAACCCAACAAACTAGTTTTAAATAACTTTTTATTTATTAAATATAATGAATTATATTTATTGCCAATTAATACAATCAATAATTAGCTAAATAGTATGAAAATAATTTAAAAAAAAACTAAATTTTTAAACGTCAGTTTAAAGTATTTATTTGAGCAAATGTCATTGATCAAGGCTACTTGATTTTTATGAAAATTTTCAGAAACATAATTTCTGTTAATTTATTTATTTATATATTTTTAAATATTTTCAATATTTTCGTCAAAGTTGGTTTAGGGGTTTTTGGGGTCGAAGAATATGAATCCAATTTTTTTTTTAATTTCACCCCCTGAGGGGTGGGGGCAGTTTTCGTGAAAACTGGTATTTTGGTGTTTTTGAGGTTGCTGAAAGTGAATCTGATAATAAAAAAATTCTAAATCCACCCCCTGCGGGTTGGGGTTAGTTTTCGTGAAAATTGGTATATTTTTAAGGTTTCTAAAATCTGATAATAAAAAATCTATTTTACGCGCGGAGGTGAAAAATGGGAAAGCTTCTTTACTGGGCAGTGTATTTTATAACTAAATTCTACATATTTTTACCCAAGTTTTGAATTTTTTATTTTTACTTTACAAAAACTTGTAAAAATTGCAAGAATACGTACCGTAATTTCAGACAACTATAGTCCAGCCACACAAATAAGTTCCAAGGCCCCCAGGGGGCTGGGGTAATTATTTTTAAATGTTTAATATTTACACAAAAAAAAAATATCCAGAGACTAGACCAATGCATTTTTATATTTTTGGGATTGCTGAAACCGAATCTGATCTCAGAATTGCTCCGTCAGATCCCAATTTTTTTATACCCATAAAAACATCTGAATATAAGGAATTTTCGCAACCATTTTTAAGTGTATAAAACAATTGTGACCTGTTAGAGCAATTCTGAAGTCAGATTCGGGTTCAGCGACCCCGAAAATATAAAAATGCGTTGATCTAGTCCCTGACACTTAAATTTTTTTTTTCGATTTTTTTTGGTTGGCTATTCACAGCATCCCACTCTAGTTTCTGGATATTAATTTGTTTTTGTTAACGTACACTTAAAAATTATATATTTTATTTACACCTTCTCGTAAAATAATGTTTTTCCAAGAGCTGCAATTCTCAACTGTTTTAATGCTAAAAAAGTTATAAATTTTAAGAATTAAAAAGTAAAGAGTATATTTTCTCAATAAATGAAATCACCTAAACCTTTTTATTAATTTTTTTTCAGGAAAAAGTTGTAAAAAAATATTAAAAAAGTTGTATATTTTGGAAAATTAGTTGTAATCTCAACCTCTTATATCTACGGCCCTGTTTATGGCGACATGAAGGACTATAATTGATTTGAGCAAAATTTGAACAGCATAAATGAGAAAAAAAAATCAAATTATTAAAAAGCTAAACTACGTATAGTTAAATACAATAATTTTAATTTGAATGTGACTAAAAACCCCCCTAAAGTTATATAATTAATCTATCTTCACGCTGTTCTAGAAGAACTTTTAAATGACATGACAACTTCCATTTTTTTTTCTTTCTGGAATTTGTTATATGAGCTCTAATTAAAAAAATAAGACCAAAATTTTAAAAATCGTTAGAGCCGTTTTTTAAAAAAATGTGTTTTTTAGAAAATATCTCTGATATTTCACGCTAACATACTCGGTTTGCCCTCGATATCTCGGATTTTGACGAAACTTGGCATAGTGGTACCACTATAGTGGTACCTAAGCACTTCATCCAATTTTTTTTCAAAACGGTCCATCCGTTCACGATACCGGGTGTCCCACCAACCAGCATCCCACTCTAGACTCTGGATATTAATTTGTTTTTGTTAACGTACACTTAAAAATTATATATTTTATTTACACCTTCTCGTAAAATAATGTTTTTCCAAGAGCTGCAATTCTCAACTGTTTTAATGCTAAAAAAGTTATAAATTTTAAGAATTAAAAAGTAAAGAGTATATTTTCTCAATAAATGAAATCACCTAAACCTTTTTATTAATTTTTTTTCAGGAAAAAGTTGTAAAAAAATATTAAAAAAGTTGTATATTTTAGAAAATTAGTTGTAATCTCAACCTCTTATATCTACGGCCCTGTTTATGGCGACATGAAGGACTATAATTGATTTGAATAAATTTGAACAGCAAAAATGAGAAAAAAAAATCAAATTATTAAAAAGCTAAACTACGTATAGTTAAATACAATAATTTTAATTTGAATGTGACTAAAACCCCCCCTAAAGTTATATAATTAATCTATCTTCACGCTGTTCTAGAAGAACTTTTAAATGACATGACAACTTCCATTTTTTTTTCTTTCTGGAATTTGTTATATGAGCTCTAATTAAAAAAATAAGACCAAAATTTTAAAAATCGTTAGAGCCGTTTTTAAAAAAAATGTGTTTTTTAGAAAATATCTCTGATATTTCACGCTAACACTCGGTTTGCCCTCGATATCTCGGATTTTGACCAAACTTGGCATAGTGATACCACTATAGTGGTACCTATAGGTACTATAGGTGCTTATAAGCACTTCATCCAAATTATTTTCAAAACGGTCCATCCGTTCACGATACCGGGTGTCCCACCAACCAGGTTCTTTACAAGTTATATCTCCGTTATTTGAAAAGATATTTTTTTGTAAAAAATAGCGTTAAATGGGAGCCAAAAAAGATTTCATTGACTTATTCAACCCCCCTCTATTGTGACCACCCCACTCTCTGATTTTCAAATAACACCTCCCACCCCCATTTTTACCTAAGAATATGAAATTACATTTCATTTTGAATTAAACCCTGTATTATAAATAGTATCTTATTTTTTAAGGGGCTTCCAATAACAATTATTATTTAGTAATAATAATGTCCCACCAGCTTGTAGACGAGCTATATCTCCGTGATTTAAAAATATAAAAAAGTTTAAAAAAATATAAAATTAAATTGAGTCAAAGTAGACATATGCAAAACTACCCCTTATTAACCCAGCCTCTTGGAACCACCTACAACTAGTTTTTTAAATAGCACTTTCCTATTTTACTAAAGAATATAAAAGCACATTTTATTTTAAATTTAACTAGAAAATTTTCCAAAAACTTATAATTGTACCCAAAAGAAAATTGATTAATATATTCATAACCAACTCATAACAACCCAGTCTCCTGGAACTACCCGCAATTTTGTTTTAAATACCACCCTTCTATTAATAAATAATAATTTTTATTTAGAGCCCCTTAAAATCTAAGATACCACTTATAATAAATGGTTTGGAATTCAGAATAAAGTGCAGTTTCATAGTCTTTAAGAAGAACTAGGGGGTAGTTTCAAGGGAGTGGGTAAGCAAGGGGCGGTTTTGAATAAGTCAGTAAAATCTTCTTTGGCTTTGATTTAATGATATTTTTTGCAAATTTAATACCTCTTCAAATAACGAAGATAAGCTATTTCAAGAACTTGGTGGGACATCCAGTGTAGTCAACGGATGGACCGTTTTGAAAACAATTTGGATGGAGTGCTTAGGTACCATAGTGGTACCACTATGCCAAGTTTGGTCAACATCCGGGACATCGAGGGCAAACCGAGTATGTTAGAGTGAAATATCAGAGATATTTTCTAAAAAACACATTTTTTTCAAAAACGGCTCTAACGATTTTTAAAATTTTGGTCTTATTTTTTTAATTAGAGCTTATATAACAATTTATAGTATTATTAATTCGAGCCATTTCGCCTCAATGACTATTTATATCGTAAAAATCTAAAACAGAAAATAAAATTAAAATGTTCTTATCAGGCGCACCTATTTCTAGATGCGCTGGTAAGGTATTGCGTTTAAAATAAAACTTATCTGTTATATCTTCTTTACCTAAAAAATATTATTAGTCAATACCTTACCAAAGTTTAAAAATTTTGCCTAAATAGAGAATTTTCAATAAAATTCTTGATAAATCGTTAAAATAATTAAAAAAGAACGAAAAACTGAATAAAAGTTAACTTCTAACGTTTCGGGATCTAATCTGATCCCGTTTTCAAAGAAAATTATTAGTTTTGAAAGAATTTGTGCAATATTTGGCTTTATCAATCAAAATATGACAAATGTCAAAATATGTCATTTCGAGGTAATTGAAACAAAGACACCTGTAACAATAAAAAAGGTGTAGAGAAATTAATTTGGAAAAGGCGTTTTTGTTGAAAACGTGTAGAGAAGTTAATTTGGAAAAAACTTTTATTGAAATTAATAATACTATAAATATATATACGCCTCAAATAAATTATAGATTCTACTTATATAACAAATTCCAAAAATAAAAAAAATGGAAGTTGTCATGTCATTTAAAAGTTCTTTTAGAACACCGTGTCCTATTTTTAAAATTAACCCTTACATGACTTTATATTAAATTTTGCTCTGCCAATACTGTAATGGAATTAACGCGAGTGTTATAGAAACAGTTAATAATTTGATTTTTCAATTAACTGGCTTTTATTGAAGTAAATTATTTCAATTCACGAAATCAGAGATTCTAAACGTCAGAAAATTAAATACATTTAGTCTAAATGATTTATATTAATGATTAATTTAATAAAACACCCGCCTGACTAAAAAGTGTAAAACAAAAATAATGTAAAATTAGAAATCCAAACGAAAAAAAAAAGTCCAAACGAAATCAGAGATTCTAAATGTCAGAAAATTAAATAAATTTAGTCTAAATGATTTATATTAATGATTAATTTAATAAAACACCCGCCTGACTAAAAAGTGTAAAACAAAAATAATGTAAAATTAGAAATCCAAACGAAAAAAAAAAAGTCCAAACGAAATCAGAGATTCTAAATGTCAGAAAATTAAATAAATTTAGTCTAAATGATTTATATTAATGATTAATTTAATAAAACACCCGCCTGACTAAAAAGTGTAAAACAAAAATAATGTAAAATTAGAAATCCAAACGAAAAAAAAAAGTCCAAACGAAATCAGAGATTCTAAATGTCAGAAAATTAAATAAATTTAGTCTAAATGATTTATATTAATGATTAATTTAATAAAACACCCGCCTGACTAAAAAGTGTAAAACAAAAATAATGTAAAATTAGAAATCCAAACGAAAAAAAAAAAGTCCAAACGAAATCAGAGATTCTAAATGTCAGAAAATTAAATAAATTTAGTCTAAATGATTTATATTAATGATTAATTTAATAAAACACCCGCCTGACTAAAAAGTGTAAAACAAAAATAATGTAAAATTAGA
This sequence comes from Brachypterus glaber, assembly GCA_958510825.1. Lineage (NCBI taxonomy): Eukaryota > Metazoa > Arthropoda > Insecta > Coleoptera > Kateretidae > Brachypterus > Brachypterus glaber. Next base: position 14,429,461 of record OY294044.1, on the reverse strand, counting down.
AATCCAAACGAAAAAAAAAGTCCAAACGAAATCAGAGATTCTAAATGTCAGAAAATTAAATAAATTTAGTCTAAATGATTTATATTAATGATTAATTTAATAAAACACCCGCCTGACTAAAAAGTGTAAAACAAAAATAATGTAAAATTAGAAATCCAAACGAAAAAAAAAAGTCCAAACGAAATCAGAGATTCTAAATGTCAGAAAATTAAATAAATTTAGTCTAAATGATTTATATTAATGATTAATTTAATAAAACACCCGCCTGACTAAAAAGTGTAAAACAAAAATAATGTAAAATTAGAAATCCAAACGAAAAAAAAAAAGTCCAAACGAAATCAGAGATTCTAAATGTCAGAAAATTAAATAAATTTAGTCTAAATGATTTATATTAATGATTAATTTAATAAAACACCCGCCTGACTAAAAAGTGTAAAACAAAAATAATGTAAAATTAGAAATCCAAACGAAAAAAAAAGTCCAAACGAAATCAGAGATTCTAAATGTCAGAAAATTAAATAAATTTAGTCTAAATGATTTATATTAATGATTAATTTAATAAAACACCCGCCTGACTAAAAAGTGTAAAACAAAAATAATGTAAAATTAGAAATCCAAACGAAAAAAAAAAGTCCAAACGAAATCAGAGATTCTAAATGTCAGAAAATTAAATAAATTTAGTCTAAATGATTTATATTAATGATTAATTTAATAAAACACCCGCCTGACTAAAAAGTGTAAAACAAAAATAATGTAAAATTAGAAATCCAAACGAAAAAAAAAGTCCAAACGAAATCAGAGATTCTAAATGTCAGAAAATTAAATAAATTTAGTCTAAATGATTTATATTAATGATTAATTTAATAAAACACCCGCCTGACTAAATAGTGTAAAACAAAAATAATGTAAAATTAGAAATCCAAACGAAAAAAAAAGTCCAAACGAAATCAAGGATTCTAAATGTCAGAAAATTAAATAAATTTAGTCTAAATGATCTATATTAATGATTAATTTAATAAAACACCCGCCTGACTAAAAAGTGTAAAACAAGAATAATGTAAAATAAAATTGTACTTACTGTACAATTTTTTTTATAGCATTCGGAGTCCTATTCTGCCTTCATATTATTAAAACATTTGTATATTTAAATTGAATTTGAAGATTTGTATCATTATTATGATATTTAGGATTGGCCTCCGACTGCGACAGTTACTATATAATTTAATTTTAGATTATTCTTGTTTTATACTTTTTAGTTGATCAGTCGGGTGTTTTAATTTAAACTTTTTAAACGTTTTTTTTTATTAATAAACCTTTTATAAACGTTTTTTATTTTACGCTGATAATAACGCTAATATAGTCCAAACATACCGGGTGATCCAACGAAAACTTTAGCCTTGGATAAAATCGAAAATAATGAGTTTTCGAAAAAAACGCCGAGGCAGGTCAATTTTGATTTTAAGGGGGACATATTTTGTCATGTAACCAATAATTGATGTAACTACCCCCACCATTCAGGAGCTACCAGTTAGAACATCTTAAATAGGATTGTGGGTCATGTAATACATTATTGAAAAGGTTTTTTAATTCTGGTTATAACAAAGTTTTATTTTTTGAAATCGGTTCAGTAGTCCTCGAGAATCCATATTACAAAAATTTTAAACATGCATTAATTAATTAATTTAAAAAATAATATTTTTACATTTGCAATTATACCAATTTTAAATCTAATCCCCCCAAAAACAAAAAAGTTGTGAGGGGTTAAACTTTTTAAAAAAATTAAAAAAAAACTTTTTAATTTTCAAAATTTTTTTTTCAAAGTTTTTTTGTTTTTCTCAAAAAGAAAATTTATATATTTTTTTAATTTAGAATTTTTTTTTTAATTTTTTTTTTTTGAAAATATTTTTTTGAAAACTATTTTTTTTTGTTTTCAAAAATGTCACGTTTTCCGCAAAAAGAAAATTTAAACAAAAAATTTTGAAAATTTTTGAAAAAAATTGAATTTTGAATTTTTATTTTTTTTTTATTTTTCGTTTTTGAAAATAAGATCTTTTTTTTTAATCTGATTTTTTTTATTTATTTTTTTTGAAAATTATTTTTTTAAGTATTTGGGAAAATGCAATATACCATTTACTGCGAATAATATATAATGGAATGCGTAGCATTACATATCTTCACGGCTTGTTATAAATAAAGTAATATTCTCGAAGGTTTTACCTTAAAGTAGAAAAGTCGTTAATAAAACTAAATATAATTTTTTTCAATATTCACCTTAAATATAATTATTTTAAGTTTTTAGAATCCATAAGACCAAATATTTTGCTAAACGCATTGCACAGATAATTTATAATTTCTAATAAAAATATTATTGAAAATTATTGCTCAAGGGTGGAGTTAAAAAAATGTCATTGTCGAATTTAGGTTTAGAGACCTTAAAAGCCCTTATATGCTAATTTTCACAAAAATATATTGTAAATTTTTAAAAATTATTGTCCGAACTAATCAAGAAAATTAATTAATTAGCTGTGCTCAAGTATTACGTAACGCTCCTGGGGGGGGGGGATGGGGATCATTTTTGAGTGTTACGCCCATGTTAATGGTATAGGAAAATAGCGTTACAGGCAGATAATTAGTTGCGTTAAATCGTATAAACGGACACACTGTGCGGCACACTTCCGAACTCTCCGAACTGAGAAAATGTTATTTAGTTATGACCCAACTTCGCTTGTTAAGTAATAAAATATAAATATTATATTATATTTACCACACAACGTGCACTCTGAAGAGATAATAATTTTCCTAGTTAGTTGCCTTAACCCATTAATGCCTTGCGTGTTCATATGATCACTGTACCATAAACGCACACTAAAGTGCGCCTTCGCCAAAATTGTAAAAAAATCGTTAAAAAATTATAAGATTTATCTTTGAGAACTACCAAGTTATGTACAGAAAAATATCACTGGTCATCAAAAAAAAATTTAATTTAAATACAAATTTTTTAGGCTCTGAAAACGATGAAAATAATCACTGACCCCCAAAAGATCGCGCTTCTTCTTATGGAAAAGTTTATTCGATCAGTTTGGCTAAATTTGGGACATGTTAAAGTTCTTGCCCAGATAACACAAAGTGATACTATGGACGTCCAATGGATGTATGCTCATGGACGGCTGTATGTCTATAGGATGCTCATTTTTTCTCTATGGACGTCCCATGGACATCCGTTTAGAGTCCGGATGACACAACTGTGGACATCCATAGGGTGTCCGTTAAAACCATCCATCCAGCTACCATAGGACTTGCTTTTTTGCTTACTGGTTTTTGCGACTGTGAAAAACTGTTATTTAACTTGCAATGTTTGTTGTTGTTTGTTTGTTTGTTTGTTAAGGGCAAATCTGACAAAGGCTTTTTCGACCACTTAGAATATACTTAGTAAGCTAAAATTTGGTACACATGCTCGTCTGACAATATAATTTTATATAAAACTTACCCCCCAACCTCTAAAATTTAAAAAATCAATTTATTACCCACGAGATAATTTAAAACTAAAATTAGGTTACATACTCATCCAGTGATAATCAAATTTTAATATAAATTTTACATCCCCCCTTATCTTCCCATCACCCCCCTTACGCGTATAAGGCTAAGTTTACCCTCTCTCTGTTTCACCCACAGAATAAACGTAGAGAGCTGAAATTATAAGCGTAAAATGGACACTGAATGGACGTCCACTAATAGTCGTACAAAGGATATAAATATATGGACGTACACAGTACATCCATTATTAGTCCGTGAACCAATGTAATTAAAAGGGATTTAAAATGGACGTCCGTTGGACGACCGGTGCTATATGGGTGACTTTCTGCTGAAAAGTTTTTATTGGCACAACTCCCAGAAATTAATAGTTTAGATGCTAGAGCACTTTGATAATCTCGAGCACCCATAAAGTGGTTTCATAGGTTATTTTTGTTAAATTTTAGACTAAAACTTTAATACTGATGTACTTAGGGGTCAAACTTTACATTTGGCTCTACGTTTTTTTTAAAAAATTTTTTTCTGTAAAATGAGTTAATGGATTGACAGAACTTTATGAATGAATACTTGTTTTAGTAATATTTTATTATGAGGCCCAGAGTTTTTTCACTGGAACCCTTTAATTTGAACTTTTAAACTCTAATTCAAGGAAACAAGCGAAACAAACCAAAGTAAACTAGAATTAATTTATCAAGGTTGACGCATACAAAATTGGGAATTTTGGTTTTACTGCAGCCAAATTGTTTGTTTCTATTAAGTACTTAGGTACCTACTGGTGTTTTTTTTAGTAGTTACTTAATTTTAATCAATCTAAAATTTAAATAATGATAATTTAATTTATTTTTATTTACAGAAAATAATATTTATTATAAATAATTTTATTTTTGTTAGGGTCGTAGGAGAAATAGTTACATAACTTGTCAAAAAGTATCTTTCTTGTAATCGTGGCTTTTCCGAATTGCAATCGTACAAAAAAAATACAGTACAGTACAATAGGTTTGTTTTGGTTCCCAAAAGTAGCAGTTCTGAACAGGTTCGGAACGGGCGCAGTTGCGACTGAGTATATCAACTGCGCCGGTTCCGAATTAGTTCAGAACTGAGATTTTGCAGAACCAAAACAAACCTAGTATGTAGTTCAGATGTTGTTTTTTGTATATCAACCTTGATAAACTTGCCTATTTACCCCATTTTTCGGTATTTACCGAGGTATTTACATTTTAAAACGAAATGTTTAACAAATTCGTTTCAAATATATTTTTAGAAAATGAAAAGCCTTGCAGTAACACAAGCTACAATATGCATATTTGATATGATTTTAATGTGTCTAGATCCGTAAGCCTCTTACGTAGCATATTGCTGCTGCCTGCATTACCCTATGAATAAATTATATCAAATATCTATCAGCATGGTTTTAAATCCGATCAGATTGGCCCTTTGATGTGTACGCACCAAATAAATGCTCTCAACTAATTCTTTTTCTTATACTGGCTGATCCATTTCCTTTAAAAGGAGCATTTGATACGTACTTAGATTAAGACTAGGCAACGCCTTTTGAGCTATGGTATTTATCCTCAAATTATACAGGGTAACTTCCATGCCAAAATTTAAGAGCCCTAAGGGAGCTACGGCCCTTCGAAGATGGACATATTGAATGGAGAACAAAAAATGCACCAATAAAATTTTAATGCTGCAGGGTGATATCACCCTGCAGAATATTCTTTATTTAAAACTAAGCAAACAAGTATTCTTCACAAAAACATCTAAATTTAATATTAAAGGAGTAATAGCCTTTTAAAAAGTAACATTTTTGGTGGCACAAAATGTTACTTCGCCTTAATTGCATTTTTTTTGAAAGCCGTCGCTCCTACAGTGTTACACTATATGACATTTTTTATGTATTTTAACTCGAGAACTATATTTTTTACAAAAAATACACATAAAAAAGTTTGGGGCAAAAATGTGTTAAGCCTCACATATTTTGACCATCTAGGGACGCCTCTGGATAAATTTAAAAAAAATAATTACATAAACTTATTGCTCTTATTAATACTAGTATACAGGCAAAAGCTTGTCGCTCTAGCTAAACACGGAAAGAAATTAGTGGGCTCTGCGCTATACATTATAAGATATTTGGTAACAGTGGCAAATTATAGTGATTTAAGCTATAGATTATAAGGGACACAATATCTAATTATGTTAAAAATAAATTGGAAACGATTATATATATTACAGACACGATTATATTTATTACAGGCACTATTATAAATTTACAGAAATTTTATTATATTATAAAAATTATTAGCACGGACAATAATTAAATCTATTTAAGCTATAAATGCCATACTATTTGTTATATTTTATTATTCACTAAACAATTAAAGTATTTCATATAAATTTTTACACTGACTGCCATAATTGTAAGAGAAAGCCTTGTATTTATATAATAAGCGATTATAATTTTCTTGGTATGTGTGTTATAGCGCTCCTAGCTATAATTTTTTTTTTCCGTGAAAGGGTGCCACAGTTATTAATTAGGGCTCATTTCCGGACCAACCTTTATATGAACTTTTTTAAATATTTTTGGATTTAGAATCACCTCTTAAATTTTGGCATGCCAGTTATTGATCACCCCGTATAATCGTGTAAAATTTTAGGTAGTTTTTATTAACAGTTAAGCCAAAGTAAAAAACTTTTTTCAAATCGGTAAAATGAGATTCAATATTAAAGAAAAAACACTTTTAGGGTCGCACATAAAATGTACCCAAATTTTTTCGAGGTGGTCTATAAAATTACTACCGTCAACCGGGGCTAAGTGAATCACTGGGGGGTAAAGTGAATTAAAGGTTCATCCACCAAAAGTGAGTACCACACTATCGATCCAGGACCGTAGCAAAGAAGATTTAGTGGGGTAAGAAGGTCGAAAATCATCAAGTCCACAACTTCTCCGCTACAAAAAAGTTGGCGACTAAAAAAAAACATTCCCATTTCTGCTAAAATTAAAACTTTTATATTTTTAACCCATGAAATATGCAATTTTTATCGAATTACTGCTAAAATTACAACTTTTATTTCCTCGATAAACAGTTGATGACTAGAAAAAAAAAAACGTTTCCACTAATGCTAAAATTACAACTTTTTCCAATTTTAAGATGGACCTGGTCGAGGGAGGCTTAAATTTTTTCTCAGTAGGCTATACTTGTATTAATAAGGCGCTGTCCACAGGCCCACGTAACAATAAACGTTATGTTAAGTTAAAGGCCTTCTCCAAATTGACGACACATCACGCCAACTACGGCATCGCACTATCAGATTTTTGGCAGAAAGTCTGATTTTGTTCAAATAAACATAAAAATTGGTATTTGGGGGTTTACAACACCGCTAAAATCGATGTTAAAACCCCCATATACTAATTTTGAAATTTTTGTGAACAAATATTGTATTTTTCCCCCCTTGCCCCGTGTTTACTAAAAACAATCCAGAGCGAGAATTTTTGGTAACATACCTCTATGCAAAATTTAAAGTCTTTAAAGCGTTCTTAAGTTATCGTGCGTACAAGATTTCCCGGACACTCACCGGCCGGCCGGCCCTACCATTGACCAACAATTTTTTTTTGTTCAAAATTGATTTTAATCAGCATAAAACGTAATTTTTGCCCCGGTAAATACCTTAATCCGAGCTCTATTATTAATTATTATGGAATTAAATATGGTACCTTCATACATGTTTGTGAACACGAAAATGTCAACTGTGTTGAATAAATGATAACAAAACACGACAATACATCTCTGGTTTGGATGTATAAATAATAAATAAAACTAGTTTCTATTCCTTAAATCCTATAAGTTTCTACCAACGAACTAATAACTCTTCTCTCTAGAATAGGCATTTCATCCGTTAAAACTGACAGAAACGTCGGCAACATAAACATTCTTCTGTCTTACTCGCACATCTTTGTTCTAACAGAGACAACAATACCAGTTACTGGTAATTGTTATTGTTCAGGCCTGAATATACCTACTATTTGTTTACAAACAAGCCGAGATGTTAGCGATACTTTATTTTAACGGTATGCGTATTCTAGAAAAAAGAGTTATTAGTTCGTTGGGTAAATACCCGTCATTTAAATCGACCGAAAATTTTAAAAATGCGTTTTCGGATTTAGAATTTCAAGTCAAAAAGTCCAAACGTTAAGATAATGCAGGGCCGTGCGCAGGATTTGCTCGTGGGGGGGGGGGCTTATAAAATTTTTCAATCTTAGATAAAATAACTTAGCATAGCACCGCAGGCGATTTTTTTTACAAATTAAATGATCTATTTTAATTTTAAATTAGGCTTTTAAATTTAAATTAATTAAATTTAAAAGTTTTAAAAAATGCAGCAAAATTTAGCACCGCAGGCGAAACTTTTTCCATTTTCAGGCATAAGTTCTATAATCCTAAATAGAGAAAAACGTAAGAAAGCCCTAGTACCACAGGCAATTTTTTTGAAAACTATTTTAATTTTTGAACAGTTTTATTATTCCAAATTTGACAACAAACGCAAGAAAGTTCCAGGACCGCAGGCAAATGTTATTCCTAAAATCTTATATAAAAAACGAAGGAAAACCCCAGTGCCACAGGCGAAAAAATTTACAAAATTGATAGTCTATTTTTCTCAGCATCTCAGCACAAATTTAGCACCCAATTACTTTTTTAACAGAAATGATCAGCATTAGAATGTTTGGCAAATTAAGTTTAAGTTTTGGGTTAAATTATATATACATCGTTTTATAGGCTGCGTTTATAATTTAGAATTCTAAGTTTCTAAACTTATGCATAAGTTAAAAAGTTTAGAATTCTAGTAGAATAATAAAATAGTTATGTTAGATGAACAGTGGGCGGCCGGACGAATAAAAGTAAAGGTAGAATGCCCAGAAAAATTAGTTATTTTTTTATGAAATACAAGTTTAAGGCTCATTCGGGATAGTCGGAGAGCTGGTTAACATTTTTATTTCATTATTTGCTCCAGGCTTTATTTAATATATGTCTTAAAGTACATTTAAATTAAGCTATTTTCAATTTTTAGACTCCGGATCCGGTTCCTTTGGGTGCTATAAGCTCCAATACCTATGGCAATGAGCTACCAAAAAATCTATTTTCAACTTGCCGAGTCATATACATTTCATGTAATAAATTCAGATTAAGCTTTTTCATAGTTATAAACAATAATTCTGCAGCCAAGAGAACAGTCTTAAAAAAATGCCTTTAAAATATGTGATACCTATTTTTTTTTAAAGAAATGAGAATTTATGAAATTACATTTTGATTAAATGAAAATTAAAAAGAGGTTTTAGTGTTGACATATGTCAGATAAAGTTTTTAAAGTCTTTTTTTAACTCTTAGCCTAGTTAGTAATTGTGTAAAACTGTGAAAATAGACTAATCTAAATGTAATAAATGTAATTTGTTTGACTCGGTAAGTTAAAAATATATTTTTCGGGGATCCCATTTCACCAACTTTTCGAGGGTTCTAGCATCCAAAAGAACCCGATCCAGGACCTGGAGATTTGCAATTAGCTTAATTTGAATGTACTTTAAGACATATATAAAACATAGGTGGGAACAAATAATGAAATAAAAATGCTCACCAGCTCTTAGACTAGAATGACTCATCCTAGATAGATAGGTAGCAACCCCAAATGAATTTTTATACTTTTATCATGTAATATTACTAGATTTATTTTAAGAGGGAAATAAATATAATCTTTCAGCATATCAGGAGTTAAGATAGGGGATATGTAGCACAAACGGAACTCTATTCTTCCCATTGATTCCTTTTAAATGGAACAAAAATGTATTGTAAAGGTAAAACTATGTCCGAAGCATTTTGTAGAATTAATGAAATTTACTGAAGGAAAGCCAGGATAAAGTAGTCTAAGACATAATCCGGATTACTTTGATCTGATAATAGTTGGAAAGAAATACAGACTTAACATGACAGCCAACGTAAACACGGTGTGCTCTACGAACACTGGCCCGCGATGAATTTATTTTTTGAGAATTATACTTGTTTCGTACACCGAGAAAATCGGACAAATGAGGCATGTAGAATCAAAGGTGATAAGTCCAACTTAACTAACTTTTGGAAAAAAGCAAAACAACTGTCATTCTTTTTGTATGAGACTTGTGGCGTTTTATTCAGAATTATTGGTAAAAAAATGATAGAAAATATTAAATATTTTCCGAAAAATTATCACTTTTTGATCTTTAGTCCCGATTAATTAAAACTTTCAAAAAACGAAAAAAAAAAAGGAAAATTTGTCGTACCTACTAGTGAAAACGTCAAAGCGTTTGAATATAGTCAAATTTTCAATATTTTTCATTCCAAAGTGTTTGTAGAAAAAATGTGTACCTATTTTTTTTTGTTTTAGTTTTGATTTCCCCTTTTCACTGGTTTTAGGATTTTCTTCTTACTTTTAAATATAAATCGTCACCCCAGTATTGGTTTGTCGTATCTCCAAAAATCCCATCGGGAAATTGAGTTTAAAGATATTTTTCTAAATATCTTGTAAATCTTATGCTGGATCAGTTTCAACTCTTTTTCTCCCCAAATATACAGGGTTATTCAGAAATAAGTTCGCGAAATTTAAGAGGTCCCCAAACTTTTTTATCTGTAATTTTTTTGACATTTTCTCAGTAAAATACTAATCTTTAATAAAAAACACATAAAAAAGGTACTCCTTATGTAACACTAGAGGGCCAACCGTTTTCGAAAAAAATTCAATTAAAGAGGCAATTTCACGTTCTAAACATCAAAAATAGGAACTAAAAAATTCAATAATAAAAGTTTAAATACTGCAGAGACATTGTACATTAAAAACTACGAAAAAACTGTCCACAAATCGCTTAAGGGAGTTACGGTCTCTCTCTTTAAGAGGCCGTATATGTACTACGCGTATTACTCATAACTGATTTTCGAACCTAGATAGATTCGTTTTGGTTCTCGAAAATCGTGGTTCTGAACTGGTTCGAAACGGGCGCAGTTGCGACTGAGCATTGCCTAGTTGCAACTACGCCGGTTCCGAATAGGTTCAGAACTGAGATTTTTGAGAACCAAAACAAACCTGATGTAAACGCTCTTTATTCACAGTTTTAATGTAGAATGACCCTGTAGTATACTTTGACGCACGGATTTCTGGCTACGGGAAATATGTTTGGAATGTGTGTGCAAGTGGGAGGCCCGTTGCAGGGATGCACGCCTTATAACGCTTTTGACGGAAAGGAGAGAGCGCGAATGATTCCTTCCCCTTTCGTCAGAGACTTTCTTTCATATTTTTATTGGTGCATTTTTTAGTTCCTATTTTTGACGCTCAGAACGTGAAATTGCCTGTTTAATTGCAATTTTCTCGAAAACTGTTTGCCTTACAGTTTTACATAAAGAGTAACTTTTTTATGTATTTTAAAATAAAGAATTATGTCAAAAAATCTACGGATAAAAAAGTTTGAGGCAAAATAGTGACTTCGCCCCCCCTCATTTACAATGTCTCTGGTTAAAGTTACCAAATAAAAATCAAATGAAACCATAGCCTATACTACTTATTACCATTACCAATAACAATGGTAATTGGTTCGATTCAATTAAAAAAATATATTAAAATTAGTTTAAAAAATTACCAACAAATTGAAAACTAAGTTTATTTCTGGAGATTAAACTGTAGGTACACTTATCCTCAATATTGTTATAGTTTTTAATTGTTAATATTGTTTTCGGTTAAAAAGAACGGTCTGGCTTCAAACTAAAACAACATTTTTAAGAAAATAAATAAACTTATTTGAAGAATATTGTTCTTTGTGTGTTGACTATTCATTTTTAAAACCTAAAGATATTGGTATCCATCTGGAAAAGGTATCCGTTTCAGATTGTTTATAGTTTTTGAATTTTACAAATGCCTAAATTGTACAAATCACTTAAGGATTCCAATATCCAAATTCCGGATTCCGAAACTTTTGGGATATTCCGAAGATTTTTTCCTAAGGGACTGAAAAGTCCCGAAAGTACATTCAAGAATTTCCAAGCCTTTCTACTTTTAACAGCCTATTTAATTCTTATTATACAGTGCGGTCCAAAAGTCACCCCCCTTTTAACTTTTGAACGAGTTGAGATATCGACTTCAAATTTAGAACTCTTAAATAAGACTGAAAATATCAAATATATGCTAAAAGATAGTTTAAGTTGTCTTATTTAAAATTTCCAAATTTTGGACCGCTCTGTATATTTTTTGCATTATTATGTTTATTAAATAAAATTTAACTTTAATATTTAAAAAAATATATATTCATAGTACCTCTTTTATTTTTTCACGTGTATGTTGTACTTTATGCAGGGTCCCTATTGCTTTCCTATTTTCAAAATTTTCGAAACTTTTGGAAAACCTTGTATTCGTGCAAAAAATTTAATTTTTTTCGTTTTAGTCGATATAAATCAATTTCGAGCAAAAAGAAACATCGCAAAATGACTGCAAAACAACTACCAAACGAGAGCGTCGCCTTAATTGATAAGCAACGTTTGACCTACTGGGGTATCTTTTCTGAAATTGTTCCGGCTTCGGCGAGGTATACTAAGCAGCACCTGGATTTAGATATTTTAAGATGATGTACAAGAGTTTTAGAATTTAGTCCGCTGCAATCCAGTTTAGCCCCATTGTGCATTAGAATGGGGTGCCCTACACCGTGAGTGTGTGTTTTGCTTTTAGTAAAAATTTTCCATGTAAAGTGACTTTATCAGGTTAATAATTCTATCAGTATTCCGATTTACTGGATGATTGGATTTCAGATTAGAAAATGCGAAAAGGTTGCTAGATAAGAAGCTTTTTTGCACCTCCTTTTATCAAAATTCAATTCGAATTCAATTTCGTTATTTTCGGTCTCTCACAATAGAAACCCCTAATAAAAGTGACGACAAATTTCACGTACTTTCTCACTTAAATGGTTTTGTCAAATATATTTTTTCAAAAAATAAGTATACTTGTAAATTAAATCAGTTGTTTTCTTTTCGTTTTTAAGGCTAGTTTTTCAATGTACCCGTACATTGTTACAATGTTAACATTTATCTGATAATGTGCCAATTGGTTAAAACTGCAATGTCTTATGTAATTAGTGCAGGTACACTTAAATCATTTGCAGGAACGCGTTAGGATATTCCATAATTAAACTGTTGCTTATATTGATATTTTGCACGCAATTGCGCAACATAATGGTATAATGGGTATTTTGTTTTCAATTTCTTTTTACCCCACCTTTAATAGTATATTGTTTTACTAAGAGGAAAAGTAAAGCTTTTTTTACTAGTCTGTAGAACGACGCGAAGCGGAGTCCGGAAATTACAGACGAGTAAAAAAAGCACTTTTCCTCTGAGTGAAACATACTATTTTTTCTTCAAGCATCCTATATATATTTTTTTAAATATTAATTTTTGAATTTAATTTATTCAATAATAAAGTATGTTTTTTTTTTTTATTAAAATAGGGTAATAAAACCCTTTCGAAATAAACTTAAACCTTCCTTAGATCATTTTCAATTTTTTTCGTAAGCTAAATCGTACACTTTTCGGGATTTCGATGGTTACCTGTCTAATGTAGCATTTGCAATTTCGGAGAGATTTGTAGGTGTATAAACCATATATTCTTCTTCAATCATTTTTAATCAATTTCACACAAGGTTTTTGCACAAAATCTCGAGTCAACCACCTGTCTACATAATAAACAAACAAGCTTGAAGTATGGCTGTCATCAAAGTCAAAGAGTGCTGCCGCCAGTGGTGGTTTTGCTAACTAACTTTTTCTATGGCGTAAAACAATGAACTCATTTTTTTACTGTAAAAAAATAGATCACTTTTAACTAGTGTGTTCAATTATAAAATATGAACATTTTAGTACGCTTGAAGAAAAACATATTTTTTTATTGGATAATTTTACAAAAAAAAAAAATCTAATATCTAATTTCTAATTACCGATTTATTTAATTAATTAATTAAGTAACATAATTTACGTGATCGAGGTACGTGATGCGTACGTGATACAAAATAATCAGTATCGGACTAGACAGGTAAGATAGTGAGAAAAATATCACGGGGCCCCCCACTTTTAGGGGCACTCGTACTTTCAAAAGAAAAGTCTTACCCGCTGACGAAATATTTTGATGACTAAAAAAAAAGTTCCTCGTCGAGTTTTCAACTGTATTCCATGTTTTCAACTCCACTGCAGTACTGCCAAAAATTCTCAACTTTTATCAAAAAAATCTAGAAACCCGTAACTCCATTTGTCTCATAGCAACGTTTTCACATCAACTCTGATGTGACGCAGATATGCGACAAATGGAGTTACTGGTTTCTAGCTTAGAACGGCAGTGTACTACTCCAATATTACCAACTTTTCTTTACCGAAATTTACCACTCAATTTCCGAAATTTTCCACTCATTTTACCAACTGTACCGTGGATTTTCCCAACTCGAGTAGGGCAGGGACCACCTTAGGAAGGTGATAGGGCTAATAACTGGTCACTGCCACCTGAGGAAACACATGCATACCATCCGTGTGTATAGGGATGAGCCATATGCAGACTGTGTAATGAGGAGGCGGAAACAGCCTCTCATGTTCTCTTTAACTGCGTGGCTCTACATCGCTGGAAATACCGGCAACCGGAAAATGGTAACCCAGAAGCTATGCTCTCCAATGCAAATCTAGTAAGCCTGATAAAGGAAACGAAGCTGTTTGACTAGCAAGAGACCCAAGAACAACACAATAGGCCCGCAGGTGACCGCAGTGTTTGAGGTACGAATCTTCATCTTGTTTCTCTTTATCAATCAATCAATCAATCAATGATTGTGGGGAGTTAACTGTTATTTTAAAAAGTTGGTAAATTGATCTTTGATCTAAATTTTATGTTTCGTGGTCGGGGATTTTAAATGTAATAATTATCGGACTGTTTCTACTATGTTATATATATATATATATATATATATTTTTTTTTTTAAGTTACACTACCTTTAACTTTTTTATTTTTAAAGGAATGTTTTAAAAACAATAAAGTTTTCCTCTTACATAACTTGTTTTTTCTGGAAATTTTCCATTCTTGAGTTATCGGGACCACAAAAAATGCTGTGGGCAGCATAATAAATCAGAGCACAGTAAATGTTTGTGTATAGAATATAGTTATGTTTTATAAAATAAACTACGCAGTATATTCGCACATCTAATATTCAAATCTGATTTGAAAATATTCACTGTGCGATGGTTAATCTACTATCTTGCTTAAAAAAACAGACCATAGTAGACAGAAAAAAAATCTGCGTAAAAATGGGCATAATGAGACACTCTCTATGTTATTTCCAATTAGTTAACTTAAAATATACTAAAAGTAGTAAAGTTTCATTTTTATGAGAAATTTTTAATATAAATTAAAATTTAATTTAGGTAAAAATGTAAATTAAGAAAAGTGCTCTCAAGTGTTTAAATGAAGAAGTATCTGTTAAATAATTAAATTCTTCGCTAATTCTTTCCCTAAGTTAAGTTTAATCGAGTGTTTTACGAAAATGAATAAACCTAATTTTAAACTCTTCAGATCTTACTAGCCAAACAAAAATTTTATCTATTACCAGTCCCGGAGAAAAAAAAGTTTATGTATGATCATGCATCAAAATCCATAATTATGTTTAATTTTACCTAAAATTAGGTAGAAATTTAAATGATTATGCATGATTATACATAATCATGTATGAAGACCTTGCATGAATTTGGACCCGGTATGATCATGCATAACATTTTTAATTTTGGCGAAGGCACACCATGCATGACAAAGTTTTTGTATGATTATACATAATTTTGCATCAAATTAAGTATAACTATGCGTAATTGATGTAAAATTATGCATAATCATATTTAAACATTTTTTCCTAAGATTTATATTTATCTATACCCGGGGAAGAAAGTTTATGTATGATCATGCATAATTATGCATAATGATATCTATTTTTGCCTTAAATTAGGTAGAATTATGCATGATTATGCATGATCATGTCTTAATTTTGACCATTCATGAATTGTGACCCGGTATGATCATACCTGACCATACATGATCATACATCATCATACTGAGTCAAAAAAATAGTTATATATGCATAATTTTGCATCAAATTAAGTATAACTATGCATAATTGATGTAAAATTATTGCATAATCATATTTAAACATTTTTTCCTAAGATTTACATTTATCTATACCCGGGGAAAAAAGTTTATGCATGATCATGCATAATTATGCCTAATGATGTCTATTTTTGCCTTAAATTAGGTAGAATTATGCATGATTATGCATGATCATGTCTTAATTTTGACCATTCATGAATTGTGACCCGGTATGATCATACCTGACCATACATGATCATACATCATCATACTGGGTCAAAATAATAGTTATATATGCATAATTTTGCATCAAATTAAGTATAACTATGCATAATTGATGTAAAATTATTGCATAATCATATTTAAACATTTTTTCCTAAGATTTACATTTATCTATACCCGTGGAAAAAAGTTTATGCATGATCATGCATAATTATGCATAATAATGTCTATTTTTGCCTTAAATTAGGTAGAATTATGCATGATTATGCATGATCATGTCTTAATTTTGACCATTCATGAATTGTGACCCGGTATGATCATACCTGACCATACATGATCATACATCATCATACTGGGTCAAAATAATAGTTATATATGCATAATTTTGCATCAAATTAAGTATAACTATGCATAATTGATGTAAAATTATTGCATAATCATATTTAAACATTTTTTCCTAAGATTTATATTTATCTATACCCGGGGAAAAAAGTTTATGGATGATCATGCATAATTATGCATAATGATGTCTATTTTTGCCTTAAATTAGGTAGAATTATGCATGATTATGCATGATCATGTCTTAATTTTGACCATTCATGAATTGTGACCCGGTATGATCATATCTGACCATACATGATCATACATCATCATACTGGGTCAAAATAATAGTTATATATGCATAATTTTGCATCAAATTAAGTATAACTATGCATAATTGATGTAAAATTATTGCATAATCATATTTAAACATTTTTTCCTAAGATTTACATTTATCTACACCCGGGGAAAAAAGTTTATGTATGATCATGCATAATTATGCATAATGGTGTCTATTTTTGCCTTAAATTAGGTAGAATTATGCATGATTATGCATGATCATGTCTTAATTTTGACCATTCATGAATTGTGACCCGGTATGATCATACCTGACCATACATGATCGTACATCATACTGGGTCAAAATAATAGTTATATATGCATAATTTTGCATCAAATTAAGTATAACTATGCATAATTGATGTAAAATTATTGCATAATCATATTTAAACATTTTTTCCTAAGATTTACATTTATCTTACCCGGGGAAAAAAGTTTATGTATGATCATGCATAATTATTCATAATGATGTCTATTTTTGCCTTAAATTAGGTAGAATTATGCATGATTATGCATGATCATGTCTTAATTTTGACCATTCATGAATTGTGACCCGGTATGATCATACCTGACCATACATGATCGTACATCATACTGGGTCAAAATAATAGTTATATATGCATAATTTTGCATCAAATTAAGTATAACTATGCATAATTGATGTAAAATTATTGCATAATCATATTTAAACATTTTTTCCTAAGATTTACATTTATCTTACCCGGGGAAAAAAGTTTATGTATGATCATGCATAATTATGCATAATGATGTCTATTTTTGCCTTAAATTAGGTAGAATTATGCATGATTATGCATGATCATGTCTTAATTTTCACCATTTATGAATTGTGACCCGGTATGATCATACCTGACCATACATGATCATACATCATCATACTGGGTCAAAATAGTAGTTATATATGCATAATTTTGCATCAAATTAAGTATAACTATGCATAATTGATGTATAACTATGCATAATTGATGTAAAATTATTGCATAATCATATTTGAACATTTTTTCCTAAGATTTATATTTATCTATACCCGGGGAAAAAAGTTTATGGATGATCATGCATAATTATGCATAATGATGTCTATTTTTGCCTTAAATTAGGTAGAATTATGCATGATTATGCATGATCATGTCTTAATTTTGACCATTCATGAATTGTGACCCGGTATGATCATACCTGACCATACATGATCATACATCATCATACTGGGTCAAAACAATAGTTATATTAGTTAATTATTATATTAATTATAAACAATATTAAATGCTTTTCCTGCTTTTAATAAAACTTTAAAATAATAATTCAAGGTGCCCCCAACAACACAGGGCGAAATGTTGGCCTTTCATAATTTAAATTATTATTTTAGTGTTCTTAAAAGGAAGAAAAACATTTAGTTTGGACTTTTTATAATAAAGAACTTTTTATAATAAAGAACAAAAAAATATTTAAAGGTTATAATTAATTATAATAATAATAATAATAATAATAATAATAACACAGGCCCACAATTTTTAAACTTTTGAAAGTTGATTTGGAATTGACAGCTGATTTTATTTGTTGATTTCGAATACAACTTTCGTTTTTGTCCATCACGTAAGAGTTTTGATCAACCGCACAGTTGGCCGAGAAAAAAAAAACAAGGACAAAATTCTGAATTTTTGCTTACGACTATTTTTGATACCGCTGATTTTAAATAAAATAACTAAAAATTTTCAAAAAAAAAAAATCGCGACATTAGGGTGGTCCAAAGTTTTATTTTTTATTTCGGACTTTCTAAAAATGTGTCAAATGACTTTTTTTTGATTATGTTGATATAGACAAATGTCCATAATTTAAAAATTCTACACTTCATGTTAACCCTATATTGCACGAATTATGAAATACATTAAATAAAAATACAACAACTTCGAAAACATTTCATTTTAGTAATAGTAAACATGAAAAAAAACTGATAATTGATGAAAAAAAGGGAAATGCGAGTCACATGATGCGAACTTTACCTAAGAAAACCTAACTTTATTTAAAAATTCACAAAAAATGTATGAGATGACACTACTGGCAGGCATGCCTATAAAAATATATTATTTGCCACCTACATACAACTTTAACTCTGCGCGTTAAAATTTAAGCGGTAGGGTAACCTACAATTTCGGTGATGGATAGAATTTTATAGTGCCTGCCAGTAATATTACTGGCAGGCACTATGCCATCTCCTTATGTTTTTTGAACTTTTAAATTTGGTCACTGTTGATCTCGTATCTCAGCATAAAAGTCCCAATCAGCCTTTAGCAAAAGAAAAACTGTGTATGAGAAAATTTACCGGCCCCTAATTAAAGTATAATGCCAAAATGCCATACTTATTAACGGACTTCCAAAAAGGAGGAGGATATCAATTCGACGTGTGACTTTTTTATGTTTGTTCCCGCATAACTTTGGAACGGATGAACGGAATTTGATGAAACCTTTTGCAACTTAAAGAGGACATTCATAAGGTGGTCCCGTTTTAATTTGACGCTCGGATAATGCAGGGTAGGCCGGATAATTAAGATAAATCTAATCGTTTTAACGCAATTTCACTTAAAACCTGCTTAATTTGGTTCTAATACCAACCTAATTTTTAGAAAATGATCGGATAACTCGGATAAGCCGGATAACTTGATTAAGGGGTCAGTCAAATATTACGACAGGCTAAAAATCTTTTAAATACAGCAAAACTTGATTCTGTGAACCTGTAATTTTAAAATACCAAGAGAAAATTATAAAATTTGTGATTATACCATAAGGCATTATTTGATTATTACTAAACGTTTAAAGTTCAACAAAGATTTTCTTTAGTATTTCGTTTAAAATAAGGTTGATTGGACTATTGGTCGCTGAAATAAAAATACTACTAAATTTATTTTTTATAAATTTATCTTTAAGATGATAACGTCACAACGCACTAATAGTACGCTGTGCCGTCAGCAGCTTACCGAAATGGAAGGACAACTATAATGTACCTTAGATAAAGCTAAAAATCTACAAGTTCTGTGTCTCTAAAAAGTAAAAAATAAAAACTTTTCGCAAAAAAAATTAACCGACTTCTGTTTCTAAAAAGTAAAATATAAAAAATAAGTCGGTGACTTTTTCACAGCAAACAATTTAACAATACAGAAAAAAAGGTTATCTTGGCAGAAGATAATAAATTATCTTGGATTTATATTATCTTAAATCGAGGTAATAATCTTCTTTTAAGATCATGTATCCTCGGTTTAAGATTATCTGTGACTTTGGTTTCCTTTAATTATTCTCTTGGTAGAAAAATCCTTGTGTCAAGGATTTTTCCTTAAATGGAAGATATGCGCGTGAGAGAAGTTAGGTTTGTTTTGTTTTTGCCGTCAGTTGTCTTTAAAGGTGTATCATTGTTTTAATCTGCTTTAAAATGGACGAATTTGTATCTGTTACCCTCAAACGATGGGGATTTTCAAATTTACTTAAAAAATTCACGGGTAAGTAGCTTTAAATAATTTATTTTGCAATGGCGTTGCAACAAGTTTTTCTTCAAAAACAAGTGCTTTTTCCTACGATCACCTATGAAACCAAATTTCACACCATTAACAGAATAAGAAAGTATCATATTTTGTAGGCGTGCGAAATAATATTATACATGTGTGGGAAATTTTTTCAAAATATTTACCATTCTATTAATCCTGGAACCTGACTGTGGAGTCAATATAATCTTGAATCAAGAGAATCATAATCTTAAATAAAGATTATAATTCTCTTCATTCAAGATTATATTATCTTAAACCAAGACTTTATGTAAGATAATATGATTTTGGATAAAGATAATATGATCTTAAATCAAGATAATTACATACTTTAAGATAATATGATCTTAAATAAATGGTTTAAGTGGCTTTGAGTTAAGTAAATGTCCTTAAATCTAGGACCTCAAATGCCAAGATCATGGCGGACTTGATCCAAGACAGTCATGGCGTTGAACATATCGAAAGACATGGCGGCCTTGGTTCAAGATCGTTTTGCTTTGATTCAAGATATCCTTTTTTTCTGTGAATAAAAATAATTGTAAGTATTTAATTTAGGGAGTGGTGAAATTGGCTTCGGCTTATTTTTTAATTTTTACTTTTTACAGGCAGAAGTAGGTTAATTTTTTTTGCGAAAAGTTTTTATATTTAAATTTAAAAGTTATTTTGTTTTTTTTTGTTAGGATTTTTTTGTTAGGACCGACGACCTTCCTATGATCGGGCATTGGTATCAGGACCATAAACTTCACTGTTTCTCTTATACATGTAAATATTATTTCGAATTTTACAATTTAAAGGAATTTGTTTAAGAAATTTGATCATAATGCCTGGAGCACAAATGCATTAAAATATCGTGTATCTACCCAAAACATCAATACTTTTGCTAACAAATGTTGCCATAAGGGCAAAGGGAAGGAAGTAATCCTTGTTATAACAATTCCGGTATGTAAAATACCTATCCACACCTTGGTCATTACAACAGTAGGTACCCCAAAGCTGCCATGCTAAGCACAGAAGTGGTAACTTGTATTTTAGCCATTTTGAGATATTAACAGTTTTTAATTTTCAGTTTTCTCATTTACTAAAAATTATATTCCAATTAAAAAAAAATCAATAAATTTTTTAATTTGTGGAAAGTTTTATCTTAACGCTATCAGAGTATGAACTATAAAACTGTCAAAACTAAAACTTGAAGGATAAAATTTCTAAAATTTTTTTTTCAAAGCCATCTCAGTTTTCGTTTTGTCATATTAAATCTGAATGCAAATGCAATTACAAAAAGTGAATAGTAAAAATTAGTATTTTAAGGCCAAGTTCTTTAAAATAAACCATGCATGTGTAGTATCAAAATGTTCGCAAAAAAATTCTCTATCATTTAAAAGTGATGAGCCACCCTCTTCCCGTTTAAAAAATATGACATGGGCAAAAGTGTAACTTTTAAACTTTTAAGAGCAAAATAGAGTTTTCGGAAAAAAATTAAAATAGTATTTTTCTTAAGAAACTAGACCAAAAATTAAGCGAATAACCCAATTCAAGGCACTCTAGGTTTAAAATGAAAATTAAAAAAAAAATTAAATAAAAAATGACAGAATTGATTTCTAAGACAAAATATGTAAAAATATATAGGGTGTCCCATTTAAAAATAGAAAGTTAAGGTCATTTCCGGTGAAACCGGAAGTAAAAAAAAGTTGTTTGATATGTCAAAAAATCTCAAAATTTGTCTTATGCATGATCTCCAAATTTCATTTGGATAGCTCAAAGTATAAAAAAGTTAAAAGGGGTGAACCACCTTCCTGAAACACCCGGTATAAGAAATACCTCGAAGCCCACAGCGATTGATAAATAGATTTTGTCATCGAATAAATAGTTTGGACATAGCAAAGCAAATTGAGTTGTATTAGTGAAAAATTCTTTTCCAGATTAATAAATTTTTGTGTACACCAGAAAACATCCTACAGGCGTCCCAGCCGCCTCGACTCTAATAAACAGATTTAAAAACGTTTTAAATTTAAATAAAATTAGTGTATTTCGGCATTGCACTTTAAGGCATATCCACAGCCTCGCATAACACGCATAGTCCATAAGAATGCGATACCGTGATTGGCTTACAAGATACATGACGGCACATCAAGCCAATCACGGCATGGAATTTTTTTGTACTATGCGTGTTATGCCAGGCTGTGGATATGCCCTTAATTATCGCCCTTAAATTTTCTTATACGAAGCTCTTTTTTTTAAGGCTGATCAGGTGCTTGCAAGGCGTTGTAGATATATTCTTATTTTCAAAGAAGCAGAATGGTATATTCTATAACTAGTATGGAATAGACAATATTCAGGCGAGCGGAAAGTTTGTCATACGAGCCGGCAGGCGAGTATGATGGTCCCGCGACCGCGGAATCACTATTCCATACGTTTTGTAGACTATACTTTTTCTTCTACTGCAAATATGAAACACTTTAGGGCTTTAAACTGCGAACAAGGTTAAAAACAATGTTTTTTGTGGCTCGACATTTTAAACGCAACAAAACACATATCTTTAAATAAAGCAATTAATGTTATTTAATAATTATATCAAATCAGTAGTTAAAAAAGATTTTTATTTAATTTTAGCACATATTTACAAATTATAATGAAAAAATTGAAGGTTATGTCAGATTGTTGTGACATATATCAGGTTTAAATATTTAACAACAGATGGTGCAGTTTGAATTTTTTGAACTAAATTGATAAAAAACTGGTCAAATATTAAGAAAAACTAATCAACTTTATGTAATTATAAGGCAAAACTTTAATCTGCATTAAATTATTCAATATTTCATGGTAAAATATATATATTTTTGCTAAATTTGCTACAGTTTTCTTTACTTTTATAAACAAGAGATGGCACTACATGTGCTCATTCTAACACTTGATACGGAATATTCATACCATATCTAGAGCTAGAATGGATTCATTCTAGTACATTGTAAAGCAGTAGTAGAAAAACCATATTTTTTGTATATTTATAAAATCGAGCAACGTAAAAAAGCAATAAAATGACCCTAAATAAAAGTAAAACAACTGTAAATAATTAGTAAAAATCAAAAAGCATTTAATTGGTTGGTTAGTTAGTTTTGGTATTTAAATAACTCCTTCAATCCCCATTTAAAATTTTTAGTGCTATGACAATAGGACGCAACAACCCCATTATAAATTACCAGTGGTCGGATCGAAGTATTTATTTACCAGGGGCACGCAAAAATTAGAATTTTAAACAACTAATTTATAAGGTTTAAACTATACTTCATTAGTTGTGAGAACAGGAAAAAATAAATATATTTTTTAGGCCCGGTTGTACAAACCTCGCTTAAATTTGAACCTAGCTCAACTGTCATGTGTTTCAATGGTAAAGGAACTCCGCTGTAACGAAATATCTGAGTGACCCCTATTGCTTGTATACCGAAAGATAGTGGGGGGCAATTAGGTACTGCTCTGTTTAAAATATAGTAGGGAAAGAAAATTGAATTTATACCTTGAACATGAACAGTTGAAAAATATATCGTAAAAGTTTATTTTATTATTATGAATAATAAAATTATATTTAAAGTTAGTTTTAAGAAGATTTTATAATGGTTTGAAATGGAAGTAAAGTGAATTTATTTATATTAATAAATAATTAGTATGCATAGTTTTAACATTTCTTTGCTCAACGAACCTAAACACCCCGAGATAACGAAACGTTACGGCGCCCTAAAAAATGGTTTCGTTACACCGCTCAAAGTTAAACCAGGTTTGTACAACCGGGCCTTAATGTTCCAACTGGAGTCACTTAAGTGACTGAATATGGAATAATAGTGTCGGTTAGTAAAATATAGTTAACCCGATCCTTAACAATAAATAAATTTAAGAATTTTACCAATGAAATGAAATGTGTCATTCTGATATTTCATTGGTCAGTATCTTAGTTAGTTTAGTGTTAATGACTGGGTACACCATCCATTTTTAAATAAATAAATTTTTAGATACCTTAGGGCCACTTGCACCAATTTTATTTTGATCAAGGTTTAATTAATCTACGTTTAAAAAATAATCTCTGGTTAAATATGTTTGCATTGCACCAATTAAAGTTTGACGTTTATATCATTTGGTTTATTATATTTTCAAAAAAAGCTGTTAGTTATTGACAGTAACTTATTGTGTTATGTGTTATTGTGTTCTGTAAGCTAAAAAGTAGCAATGGATATGCCTAAAGAAAAAGATGAAAACAAAAAAAAAACGTTCGCCCAATTATACTATAAATGATAAAGCTTTATTAATTAAAATTGTGGCACAATACAATAGTGTTATCGAAAACAAAAAAACGGACGCAATTGGGATATTCCAGTTGTTCTTCAATACGTACAAGAATATTGGCCACTGTTTCTTTATATAACCTAAATTTTTGAAAAAATGTTAGATCATCCATACTTTCAAAATAGTTTTGTCACTCATGATAGGTACGGAAACCATCATCCAATATTTCCAATTCCAACAAGTCTTCATCTAATAAATCGGCTTCTGCCATCATTGCAGGTAATTTCGTAAAATCAAAGAAAAACACTCACGGGTACGAAATGACAGATAAAAACCTAAAGTTAGGTTATGTTTTGATATAACCCAGGTTTAAGTGACATAAACCATCAAACTCGAACGATTACATTTATTCTGAGATTAAGACAAATAAACTTGGTTTAAAAAATGGTGCAACAGCGAAACGTCAATTAACTCTTAAACCATTAACTTAATCCGAGTTTAAGCTTAAATCATGTTTGGTGCAAGTGGCCCTTAAAAGGTATCTATAGATATAGTATAGTATATTCTATAACTAGTATGGAATAGACAACATTCCGCGCGAGCGGAAAGTTTGTCATACGAGCCGGCAGGCGAGTATGAAGGTCTCGCGAGCGCGGAACGACTATTCCATACGTGTTGTAGACTATACTTTTTCTTCGACTGCAAATATGAAACACTGTATGGCTTTAAACTGCGGACAAGGTTAAAAACAATATTTTTTGTGACTCGACATTGTAAATGCAACAAAACACATATTTTTAAATAAAGCAATTAATGTTATTTAATAATTTTATCAAATCACTACTTAAAAAAGATTTTTATTTAATTTTAGCACATATTTACAAATTCTAATGCAAAAATTAAAGGATATGTCAGATTGTTGACAGATATCAGGTTTAAATATTTAACAATAGATGGAGCAGTTTTAATTTTTTGAACTAAATTGATAAAAAACTGGTCAAATATTTAGGAAAACTAATAAACTTTATGTAATTTTAAAGCAAAACTTTAAATTGCATTAAACTATTCAATGTTTCATGGTAAAAAATATATATTTTTGCTAATTTTGCTATAGTTTTCTTTACTTTTATAAACAAGAGATGGCACTACATGTGCTCATTCTAACACTTGATACGGAATATTCATACCGTATCTAGAGCTAGAATGGATTAATTCTGTGTTTGAAAAGTGTGTGTATTTGCTTACATTCTAAAGCAGTCGTAGAAAAAATATATTTACTTTATAAAATAGTTTTTTTTTTGTATAAGGAGCGTAAAATTACTGATTTTTGCTTGGGCGTGGAATTGGCTGATTGAGGCGTCTATCCGGGATCAGCAATCAGGCTCGTAATACAAAAATAGTATATTGTTTTACTAAGAGGAAAAGTGAACCTTTTGTGAACCTGTAGTTTCCGGACTCCGCTTTGCGTCTTCCGTAAATTCTACAGACTAGTAAAAAAAGCACTATTACTCAGAGTGAAACATACTATTTTTTCTTCAAGCATCCTATATATATTTTTTTAAATATTAATTTTTGCATTTAATTTATTCAGTAATAAAGTATGTTTTTTTTTATTAAAATAGGCCAATAAAACCCTTTCGAAATAAACTTAAACCTTCCTTAGCTCATTACAATTTTTTTTCGTAGGCTAAATCGTACACTTTGGTAACAAGCCAAAAAGTAAAATAGGTACTAAGAAATAGAGTATTTTGCGGTCTCAAATTTCATTAGATCGTACAAAAAATTGACTTTTCTATTGGTTCGTAGAAAAATTTAACTTGTGATAGCCCCGGTAAATGAATACCTCAATCCGACCCTAAAATTACAAATCACCCTGTACGGGTAAAATGTCGCAAACATCTGCCTCTTAAAAGATGAATTCCTTTGTGCGGGATACAGAAATAATTACCTGTTTCGCAACGCAGTATACAATGTAAGAAAAATGTATTATTATGTATCTCATTACCCGCATCATTTACAAGTTTGCTTATCATACAATTTATATTTTAACACATGTCCCACAGGTTCGGGAATACGCGTTATAGTTTGGCCCTCAGTTATGCTGGCCTCTAAAGCAAACCTCTGCATTGAAATAAAATGGAACTACATTACACAGATAATAAGGATTTACCACTTTTCCACATTTTTTTCTTCGAGAGGGTTAAGGCATGTCCAGAAGCTTGCATAAGAGCATCAAACATAAGAATGCGATGTCGTGATTCGCTTGCAAGATACATGGCGGCCCATCAAGCCAATCACGGCATAGCATTGTTATGTTTTATGTACTTATGCGAGCTTGTGAATAGGCACTTACCCATTTAAAAATCGAAAGTTCAATTAATTTCCGGCGAAACCAAAGAACTTTTACCTCAAGAAGGAACATGATGAAATCTACCGTATGCTTTGTTTGAAGCGTGAACCAACTACGGTGAGGGGCTGGTGGGGAGTGACTATTGTTTACACTTAGTACGCGTAAAGAGAGAGAAAGAATGTGAAAACTCATAGTCTAATGTCGTAAAATGACTGACAGGGGTACAGTGTTGCCGATTGGAAACATATACTTTGGATATTTTATTGTAAATCTTAAGAAACATTAGTTCTGTATGAGTTTTATATGAACTAGTAGTTTAATTTTAATAGATTTAAATATACTATATTATTAAACAAAATTATAGTATACACAATAACGTTTTTTACATTTTTAATTTAAGTATAATGATTTGAATTCATGATAAGGTGGAAACTACGCAACATCGCTACTAGGTAGCCTGGAAGTCGACTAGCGACATCTACATTTTACACATAAACAAACAAAAAGATGACACCTTCATAAGCCTTGGTCTGAAATTACCTCTTGAGGTAAAAGTTCTTTGGGCGAAACCGAGTGTCAAAAAATCCTAAATTTTACATTATGTAGCGCCTGAAGCGCAACGATCATACCCGAAAAAGTAAAAAGTTAGGGGTGTGAACCACCTTCCTAAAATACTCGGTATAACCTAGAAATCTGAAATATGGAATACGAGTGGATTGCATTAACGATAATCTAGTCCAGGTATATATTTCTTTAAATAGGTATATATTTTTGTCAAAAAAGCAAAATTTAAACTTAAAAAAAAAAAATAAAAAGGGCCAAAATTATATATTGGTAAAAAATCAAAACTTACCTGAACCCTTAAGAAAAAAATTAAAAAGGGACCAAAATTAGGTAAATCTTGGATATAAATTCGTTTCATGAAAAAATAAGAAAGTTTTTTTATGTCCGTCCGTCTGATGTCACTGTTTTTGTTAACACGATAACTCAAGAACAAAAAATCCGATCGACTTGAAATTTTCAGGAAAAATCAAATAGGGGAAGATCCCTATTGTTTTTGAAAGCAATCCCCCCAAAAACAAAAAAGTTATGGGGAGTAAATTAAAAAAAAAATAAAAAAATTATATTTTTAAATTTTTTTTTCACTTTTTTTTGCAAAAAGAAAATAAAAAAAAATTAAGCTTTCTATGAGTTTTTTTTTTTGATTTTTTTTTTGAAAAATATATTTTTTTTTTATTTTTCGTTTTAATTTTTTTTTTTAATATATTTTTTAATTTTAAATGTTTTGGGTATTTGGGAAAATGCACTACCTATACTGTGAATAATATATGATGGAATGCGTAGCATTACATATCTTCACCGCTTGTTTTATTTTATTTTAATCTTTTTTTATTCTAATACTTTGCGAAGTATATTTTGACCAGTAAAAAGAATATATTTACTTGACTCTAAAACTAGAGCGCGTGATTTAAGAGTATACACGGTGTATTTGAAATAGGGTAGGAAATTTTAACGGGTGATTCTACATGATAAAATATGACAAAAAGTTCCTATAAACATATGTCTAAAAATGCGTCATAAGGGATCTACGCCCCTTTGAAATTGGCTAAAAAAATCGGTTTTTATTTAATAACTCAGGAACCCTTTGAGATATGTTAACGAGGTTTTGCACGTAAATTAATCCTAATAAGGCCCATCTTTGTATGTCATTTTCACGTACTTATTTAAACCAGGGGTGTGCGAAACGGGGGGGGCCTTATCAGTTTTTTGTCCCAAACTTTTTTCTGTGTAACTTTTTTGCAATTTTATTTTTGAAATATGATTTCTCAGGTCAAAATATTTAAAAAAGGTACTCTTGTTGTAATACTGTAGGATTAACCGTTTTCGAGAAAAGTTTAGTTAAAATTTTGGTTTTCGAAATTTTAGTATTTAATTTTTCGTCCTCGAACCGTGAAATTTCACCTTCAAATGAATTTTTCTCGAAAACGGTTAATCCTACAGTATTACAACAAGAGTACCTTTTTTATGTATTTTGACCTGAGGAATCATATTTCAAAAATAAAATTTCAAAAAAGTTACACAGAAAAAAGTTTGGGACAAAAAACTGATAAGGCCCCCCCGTTTTGCACACCCCTGGTTTAAATAAGTACGGGAAAATGACATACAAAGATGGGCCTTATTAGGATTAATTCACGTGCAAAACCTCGTTAACATATCTCAAAGGGTTCCTGAGTTATTAAATAAAAACCGATTTTTTTAGCCAATTTCAAAGGGGCGTAGCTCCCTTATGACGCATTTTTAGACATATGTTTATAGGAACTTTTTGCCATATTTTATCATGTAGAATCACCTGTTAAAATTTCCTACCCTATTTCAAATACACCCTGTATACGATATATCGTGAAATGGTTCCTAAATGTTAAACCTATTTTTACAGATATTTGCACAAATTAATGAATTAAACATAGTCAAGTATAGTAAAATTACCTACAAAGAAAAAAAAGGATTTTTAGAACCAAGGATATGTTCAAAGCCATATTCTTAGTGTTTCAAGGCTAGAATTTCTTTGAACCAAAGTCAATGTCCTTAAATGAAGAGGGCGGATCTTCTTTTAAAAACCCGTGCTCTTTATTTAAGGACATTTACTTTAGTTCAAAGAAATTCTAGCCTTAAAAGAAGACAATATGGGTTTGAACATTGGAAAGACACGTGTCCTTGGTTCAATGAATCCTTTTTTATCTCTGTAGAAAAAAAAAGGTATTTTTACATTACTTTTCATTAATTTTTTACCGTGCATCTTAATAAACATTCAAATCAATAATTTTCATTGCTGGTGTCGCTTCTAGGAAGCAAATAATGAAGAGGAGAGCTTTCAACGTTATAACTTACAACTTATAAGGTTGTAAACAATATGTAACGTGGCATGAAGTTGGTTTTTAGTGATTTCTGTAAACATTATTTAAACAATATGTAACGAGCATGAGGTTGGTTTGAAGTGATTTCTATAGAAACACAGTATAGTATAAGGTCATACCCTTAGCATATATATATATATATATATATATATATATATGTTTATGTTTATGTTTGTTTTTAACCTCGTACTATTCTACTTAATTAAGCATCCCCTAAGTCCAGGACTTGTGTGGGCTAGTAGTAGAGGGAACCACCGGCTTTAATTGACTTTCGAACCAATATATCTAGGGAGTACGCCTTCGCCAAATTTCAATTATTAATTAACTGAAAAAGGCAATCGGCGCCAGTGAGGTTTGAACTCACGATCATTAGATCAGTGTCAGGCTATATCGATGCCATTGACCACTGAGCTAAATCTCCCATGTATATATATATGCTATAAATATATGCCACCCTGTATAATAATTTTTCTATCTAAATCTAAAAAGTATAAGGTCAGTAATACAGGTAAGAATCAGATAGGGGAAGAATTGAGGGAGCCGGCACGCGTTGTGCAGGGCCTACCCTTTATTTTTGGTGTTTGGAACAAAGAAACTGACAGCTGCAAGTAGGCACCCACTGTCTGCTCGTATGTGTAATGCTGTTTTATAGAAAGGGAAAACCCTGATAAAATATCATAGTTATATTTATAATAACTAAACATATATGTTGTCCAATTTAATTTAAGAAACAATTTTATTATATGCTTGTGTTTTGTCTAATAGCTTGTTTAAGTTTTTTTCGGTATATGCATTATAATGTTCGTCGTCTAGTCTAGTCTAATCTACTCTCCTCTACTTTATGTTCCTATAGTAACAGTACTAGTTTCCATTGTAACTAGTACTACCTATTACTGTAAGAAACAAGACTTGTTTACTTAGTATTAAATTGTCCAGTACTTAGGTAAAATTTTTGTTCAGGAATCATATGATATGATGCCTTCTATCGCATTTAAAGTCGAAAGTTAAATCAAAAATATAATTTCACTATTTTTTATCAACCAATCATTAAACAATATTTCAGGGCACGTGTTTATTTCTGTCCAATCATATTATAGCTACATTGGGAATTTTCTACTGTAGAAAATTTTAGTGAGAATTTAGTTTTTCAGTATTTCTCTTTTACAACAAGATTTCACACCTAAAACTAATTAATAATTAAATATAAATATATTACTATTTATAATTATTGTTATTAATTTTTTATTTACCAAAAAAATACCTGAAAATATTCTTTTCATAAAATGTCAGTTTTTATAAGTTGACTTTTATGAACATGCTTGAAAAGTCCAAACCAAATTAAAGAATATACCCTCAAAAATAATAAGACAAGTAATAAAACAATTTATATCAATTTACGATGAAAAAAATATAAGTTGGTTTGACATATTATAAATCGTTAAAAAATAATCTTTCAATTACACATGATTCTTCAAATTATCGGGAAAAATTTACAGTTTTCATTCAAATTTGCCGTCAAAGGAAATAATTACTCCAGGTCGTAATTATTTCCAGACAGAAATTTTTCATGAAAACAGCGAATTTTTCCCGCATAATTCTCAGTACCTTGTGTAACTATATATAAAAAACTTAAATTTTACAATTTATTTTAAACTTCTGGTACTTAATTCCGGTAATTAAATTGCAGGGTATCCGTACCAGAAACAATTTTTACAGTGTAGTAATTTACTAATTAATTATCATAGAATTATTATTATTATTTTATAAGTATTTTACTAGAAATATCTAAAATAGGTGTATATATCTGAAAACCCTAGGGAATATGCATAACGTGATCAAATCAATTTGATTAAGAAATTGTTTAATTTTAAGGCGATTCACTTAAGTATTGCTTGTAATAGAAAGAAGCAACCTTTAATATTTTCTGATAATAAATTTTATTTAAACAGCCCCATTTATCCTTTAATTTGTATTTCTCTACTCATGGCCGTCCATAATTTTTTTAACAAATGAAAAAAAAAATGCTATAAAATACAATTTCTACACACGCTTTTAATGTTGGCTTTTAAATAATTTCCTTTTAGTTGTTTCAGCTAAAACGAACTTGAATTATGTATAGGGTAGTCCTTAAAAAGAGTTTTTGGGACGCCCCCTATTTTTTTTCGAAATTGTTTAAACTCCCTAAAGCTGGTAAATTGAAGGAAAATTTGAATCGTTGCTTACGTTACATCTTACGCATATTTTAATTTTTAAATGTATAAATTTTTCAATTATATTAAAAGTCATAATATTTAAATACAATATTTATTTTTAGTAAATAACAAAGTAACAAAATATATATTTATAAATAAGTATAATAGTTTTAATTTGTGATAAATTTCTAATTTTATGTAATGTTGCTTACGTTACATTTTTTGCCATAGATGTTGACTTAAGTACATGTATCTTTAAATTTCTGTTCTATTTCAGAATATAAAATCTTTTTAAAACTAAATGTGCATTTGAAAAGGTTTTAGAAGTCAGGCTAAAATTCGTACGAAAAATTTTAAATTCTTTTTTGCCAACTTTTTTGTTTTATGACGTTTTATGTCGATATAAATCAATTTCGAGGAAAAAAAATAAAATTTTCGCTCTGTGAATCGGTGGGTCAATTTATTTTTCTCGGTGGTTCTGCCCGAAAAATCTTGTAGGCACGATTACTTATGAACGCCTTAAGCTGGATAATAATAATCTGTATTTTATTTAATGCCAGTCATGTCACGATTTGCTGGAATTACCCTAAACTTTTTTTGGTCATCACATTTCTTTCAAAAAATACAGGTAATTGGTTCATTCGAAAAAAAATTGGTAATTCTTCGATCGAAAAGTTGGCAATAAAATTTATGCAAAATACGACGGTAAAAGTAATATTTTGTTATGACGTCAGTCCGAATATCTGTAAATTTGATTCCTATTAATAATTATTTAATTTAATTCACGTACCTATTCAGTTATCCTTTTACGATAAAGTCTGACATACAGGTGTAAAATCTTATATTTACAATCTTGTACACCTGTAAGACGACCTTTTCCTATAGAAAGAAATGACGTCATCCTTAGCTTGATTCCTTAGAAGGGTCGGGAGTTCCCTACAAAGACGGTACGGAAGGTGGTAATTATGTTGTATGTGATCACACACAGCGGCGTGCTGACCCAGTTTTTTACAAACTTTTTTTTAACTTTGTTTTTTTTTATTTGTTTGTATGCTTGTTTCTCTTTCAGGTGCAAACTTGGCACTGGATATTTGAAGCGCTTGGTATAATACTTGGAAACTGGAGTTATCTATCTTAGATAGATAGACTATCTACGATGGACAAACAAGATTATAAAAATGTAGCCTTCTTAGTTGGGGGGCACCCTATTTTTGATTTCTAAAATATTTTTGTGAAAATTGGATGCCTTGGGTTTTTGCTTAACGTAACATTACTAATAAGTTATACTTTGTATATAGCAAGCCTACTAGCGTGAGTTCGATTCTCACTGGCACCAATTTGATGTTTCAGTTAATTAATAATTGCCATTTGGCGAAAGCGATAAGTGAAATGGACACTCCCTAGAAACTGGTTCGAAAGTCAGTAAAAGCCTGTGGTTCCCTCTACTACTAGCCCACATAAGTCCTGGACTTAAGGGATGCTTAACTAAGTAGAATAGTACGAGGTTAAATAAAGAAACAAACAAAGAAACCCTTTCTAAACCGATGGCAATATTTTTTCTTATAGGCGAGCGGAAATTATACCACCAGTTACCACATTATTTGGATGCCGTAAGTTCTAGTGAGACGCCGCCTTGGAGAAAGATTAAATTAATAGCATATTAACATGTGATTCAATTCTAGGAAGATTTTTTTAAATATAAAGATATATTCTTACTTCTAACTTCTAAATTTTAATTTTTCCTCGTATTATAAGCCCTATTGGTTTATCTCTACCATTAATGTATTGTATGTTTGAGATTCTTATTGTACACAATATTTTTCAGTCCAAATCATCGACAAACTTTATATCAGTGATATATTATTAATATAATATAATATTAATGATATATTCTGTTTTAAAAATTACATTTTAAAACACTTTAAGTCTAAAAAGTCTTAGAAATTAACCCACGAGAAACTAACCCCTGGTAAAGTTTACTAAGTTTTTATGATTTTTAAACTTTAAGTCATTTTTAAGATTTATATAACAATGCTTTTAATTTGGGCATATTCCGAGGCATATTCTCAAAATGCACCGCCAAAGAATACATTATTATAAAGGTTAATTAATTCAAGTAATAAAGTCACAAAATTATTCGTTTAGCATTAAATAAGCTAGTAGCATAATGTTACTTAGAATATATTTAAAATGTACCTACACTTACACATGGGTCATAGTTCAGCAATATATTAAAAACGTAAAAACCTTTATTGTACAAATATAAATAAATAGAACAGTGCGCTTGCTAGTTGACTCCTGTGATATAATTTAAAAAAATTACATATACCTACATACGCATCATCACAAGGCCACTAAGCGTTTTTTTGTCCTATTTTTATAAAAAAAATATATCTGGTGGTAATAGGAGTTACTAGAAAAATATATTAAAAAAAAATCTAAATAAAAATAAATAATTTATTTTTAGAAAAAAGTCCTCTCGCTCGTCCCAGACATACTATACCAGTAATGTTTCTATCCTGCCTTAGTTCATGCCCATATGCCACCTTCCTTCATTTAAAATCCTACAAATATAGTCAGAGGTTCAGTAATCACAGAGATTGTTGAATATAGCGGTGTATCGGCCAGGTGTACAGAAAGCAAGGGGAGAGCAGCTGGACTGGGGTCCTTCCCCACAATTGCCATTAATGCACACATGTCGTGACGTATGTGGACGTATGCATCACCTATACAACGTGTACATCGACAAGTATTGTCGCAAATATGCTAATGTGCACATGCATGCACACATTATAATATTAATTCCAGTGGCACGCGACCCTAGGCTTAGCCATTCACTACATACAAACAATAGACCTAGGACGAAATTTTTCGTACAAGCTTAACTATTTTCCCAAAGCATTTCAAATAGAGTTGGCCCGTGCGAGATATTCTCGCATTGAATTCCCATATATGAGGAATCTGTCTTGTCTGTTCCGAAACGTCTTATTTGAAAAATTACCACTTGACTGGTAAAAGAAATTATCCTTTATTACACATTGATAAGGTAATAATTTAAAGATTTATTAATTAGATACATATAAACAAGCCGTGAAGTTATGTAATGCTACGCATTCCATTATATATTGTTCATCGTAAATGGTATATTTTATTTCCCAAATACTTTAAAAAAATAATTTTCAACAAAAATAACAAAAAAATATATATTTTTTTAAAATATCTTTTTTGAAAAATGAAAAATTATTGAAAAAAAAAAGTTATTTTTTTTTTAATTTCATTTTTTTATTAAACATTCTTTTTGCGAAAAACGAAAAATAAAAAAATAAAAAAAAACAAAAAAATTCAAAAAAAACATTAAAAATTTTCCAATTTTTTTTGTTTTATTTTTTTTTTTTTTTTTGTAGAAATAGATCATTATAATAAAACTATTTTTTCCTCAATTAATTGAAATTTCCTTTCAGCTTTTTTCGATTTTTTGAAAAGTTTAACCCCCCATAACTTTTTTGTTTTTGGGGGAATCCAAACCAAACAAAAGGGATCTTCCCTTCATAGAACTTGATTTTTCCTGAAAATGTGGAGTCGATCGGATTATTCGTTCTTGAGTTATCGTGTCTACAAAAAACGAGACATAAGACAGACATACAGTCGGACAGATGGACAGATGGACATTTTCAATGTTTCTTATTTTTTCATGGACGTTTTTTTGCGATTTTGGAAATTTCGAAACTACCGTATAATATTATTCTAGCGCAGGCGCTGTGAATAATATAATAAGAATAATTTATATTTCATATAAAGAAGTAAATTATTACCCTGATAACACTGCTCTACAAAAAAAGATTTGTTTTATTTGCCGGGGACCAAAAGGTCCCTAAAAAGTTGAGTCCGGCTATATTTGATGCGCTGATTTCGGAACATTTGTCCGTTTTTATAAAAATGTTATTTTAAGATTCATTCTCAAGATTTAGTTTTAGCGACCTCAAAAACCCCAATATACTAGTTTTCACGAAATCTGCCCTTGTCCCTTAGGGGGCTGGATTTAGAAAGAATTAATTCTAAGATTCAGTTTAAGCGACCCAAAAGACTCATCCACCAATATTCAAGAAAACTGCCCCCATCCCTCAGGGGGTAGAGTTATTTTTTTTATTATCAGACTCAGCTTAAGCTACCTCAAAAACCCCTTTACACCAGTTTTCACGAAAATGTTGTAAACATTTAAAAATAATTAACTCCACCCCCCCCAAAACCCCCTATATACCGAGTTTGACACAACATATTAAAAACATTTAAAAATATCTACCCCCTCACCCCCGTGGAAGTAAAGTTAAACAAAAAATTATTATCAAATTCAATTTCAGCATCCTCAAAAACTCCTATATCGCAAAATTTATTTTTTTGTGAAAACATATTGCATTTTCCCCATTTGCCCCCCTTGCCCCACCCCAATGTTTACCAAAAAAAAAATCCCAAGCTAGAACTTTTGGTATGCCAAATTTCAAGTCTAGCTTAAAGCGTTCTTAAGTTATCGTGCCTACAAGATATCCCGGACAGACTGATCGACCGACCTTTCGACAAGTTTTTTTTTGTTAGAAATTGATTTATATAGACATAAAACGTTATAAAAAACGTGAAAATACGTAAAAAATTGAAAATTTTTACAAGGATTTCCCAAAATTTAATTTTCATAACACAAAAACAAAATAAGTTATTTCTTTTAACCCGAAGTTTTCTTATATTCTTTTTTTTTGGACGCTGAACGAATTTGTCAATAAAAAAAAACTCGCTAACTCCAAAGGACCTCGCTTACTTCTTATAGAAAATTGGATCCAAACCAAGCATTATAAAGCGAAGAAGGATACATGAAAACTGGCAACAGGTGCGTAAATTTTGATTTATTCTTTAAGACTTGTTAGGGGAAGGGGCCATAAGATTGGTAAAGATAATAATGGTATGGTTTTCATGCTTTAGCTGCAAATTATGGGCCCATGCTTACTACAATAAAATGAGTTTAAGAACAGCCAAAATTAAGATTTGGACTTGCGATTTTTGTGAAAATTAAAATACCCTTCATTATCCTAATAAGTTTTAAGCTATTTTTCTTATTCTTATTCTTATTATTATTATTATTAGTGGTAATATGACTAATTTAACATTTTATTTTTGTTAAGGAAATAAATAATTAAAATTACCACCTTCTTAATAAAAAAATGACTTAAATGAAAATCCTATTTTATACAAACCCTCAAAGCTTATGTTCCCCCTTCCCCTAAATTGTTTGTACAAGTTGGTTATATGAAAAATTATATGGTTAGTCGGAAAATTGTTGAGCAGAGTCTTTTTTTCAGAGGTGACCTTTTTTGTCAGGGGTAGGTAAAGCTTTCTTTTTTTATACTTTAGTTGGGAAATTTAGTTTTATTAGTTGGTAAATTTTGATACTCTCCCCCCGCAAACGATCTCTTCGGTAAGCCCCTGACTGACAATAGTAGTTTTCGTAACGAGTAAGCGACTTTTGTCCTTTAGTCCTTATTGCATGCGAAGCGAAGTCAAAAAATCATTCGAGTGCACTCAGGACTTGTCGCAAACGAGTTGCGAAGAACATTTTTCGTTCCATCTACAGTCCAGACTCTTTAAAAATGTATATTTTAAAGAATTACCTGTGTTTAATTTTGACATTTCAAAATTTTATACACGTTAAATGACTTTTGTCAAAATGAAAGCTCATTTCATTCAAATATGCACTATGTACTCGTGCGATAGAAAAATATCGTAACGAGGATATATAGTGAACATGCATTTTTCTTTATTTCGTGTACACTATACTGGAAATTCAATAAAACCTGCAGTGACTCATACCTCTGCTGCTTTCGTATAAGGGGTCCGCCTTTGAGAAGCTTCGACGAAATTACGCGAGTTGCACCCGATCTGGTAAGATCTTCGCCTTTTCCATACATTCGCAACAAAGTCACTGCAGGTTTTATTGAATTTCCAGTATAGGTCGTACGAAAAATATAATTTTCTCATCTAACTTTTAAATTTACCATTTTTCGTCATTTTAAATGCATTTTAGAACAAAGTATTGAAAGTAAAAAAGTATTAACCTGAAGATGAGATATGAGATGGCCA
Source organism: Brachypterus glaber (assembly GCA_958510825.1). Classification (NCBI taxonomy): domain Eukaryota; kingdom Metazoa; phylum Arthropoda; class Insecta; order Coleoptera; family Kateretidae; genus Brachypterus; species Brachypterus glaber. The sequence goes on along the minus strand of OY294044.1, from coordinate 14,391,498 downwards.
CCTTTATCCCAGTCACTGACCACTGGGGCCCAGTGGTTGTCATTGAACCCATTTCTGCTAGTATTGAGATTTTAATTAAGTAACTAGTTATACCATGGACACCATTTGATTCATAGCCATATAGATAACAACCTCTCAAAAAAAAGAAACGATTAACCAAAACAAAATATTCCCTGACTTTTCGCTGATTTAGAAAAAACAATTCCTGACAAAATTCCCTGATTTTTCATTTTTTTTGATAAAATTCTGATAAATTAAATTCTGATAAATTAAATTCCCCGACATTTCCCTGATTCCCATGATTTCTCTGACATGTGGCCACCCTGTGAAACATACTTATGACAAAAATAAAGGTCTCGATAAAGGTCGTTAACTAAAAATTTACCGTTCCCTAAAATTCCCTATGCAATTGTATGTAAGGTATTTATTTAGAACTTTATTAATTACTTGTAAACAAGAATAAGTTCTTATTCATATAAATTAGTTAATTATTAAATTACTACCCTACTAAGAATACTAATACTAAGAATAATTTCTAGTCTCTGGCAAGTTCCCATTTTTCAGATACGATGTTTCGGAATTTACAAAGTGATATAGTATCTACCTTTTGTCTAATGGGCCCTACGAGTATGCTTTATAGCCATTGCTTATGAAAGTTAGTTTCAACAATCACGGAGGAAAAAATACACTTTAAATTCACTAAAATAAAATAAAGATTAACAAAGAAAATAACCAAGAAGGAAGACGTAAAAAAATAAGTAATAAAAAATCTAAAAAAAAACAAACAAAAAACCAAATAAATAAAAAAAATAACCGAGGTTTAAACTTCTTACATCGACATTGTGGTAAAAATGTTTACCCCCTATTGTTACTAAAAACAATCCCAGGTGAGATTTTTGAATGAACCTATGATGACGGACATTTATTTTTTGCAAACATTAGCAGAAACGTAAATGGCAGTAAAAACAATGTTTTTACTTACTATATATAGTATATAACTATAGTAATACCTATAGGTATAGCGATTTAGTCGCATAAGACTTTCCCTAGGAAAAAAGTATTTTTTCTATTTTGCGACTCTTATAAGCTCATAATCACACGCGTTTTGCGTGTTCTTATAGGCCCATAAGAGGTCTGTACTTTTTTTCTTTTGGGTTGGCAACAGACAAAAGACTATCGCTTGACGTTTTCCGTGCAAATGTCAACTTCGCTTTAAAGTTTAATTTTCTACAAAATTTTGTGTTTAGGTTATTTTTTACCGTGTTAAAATTGTATCTTTGTTACTTGCAGTGAAAAAGAGAAGAGATGACTATAAAATATATCAAAATATCATTTGTTCTCAGAATTTTAATGGTGTAAACTGTAATACCAACCCAAACAAAAATCCCTAAATCAGTCATCAATTTAAATGTAAGTCTTTTTAAGTTTTAGAGCAAAATAGAAAAAATTGTTTAAAGCAGTTGTTTTATAACACGTTTTTAGCACACTTTAGAGCAGAGGCGTAACTAGGTCCAAATTTTGGGGGGGGGGGGGGGGCTTGAGCCCCTAAAAATATATGCGTAAGTTTTAAGTTTGTCTGTCTGTGAGACTTTTATAGTTTGATTTGGGGGGGGCTTAGAAAAATTCGTTACGCCTATGCTTTAGAGCCGCAAGCGGTCGTTTTCTAAACTTGTACTCGTGCGCTAAAAACGTATGTTATGAAACTAGTACTTTAATATACTATATCGTCGGCTTACAAGTAAAGAGCACTAAGTCCAAAAACATGGTTTTGAGATATTAACAAATTTAACTTTCGCTGTTGTTTTTTAATTCTTGTAATAATTGTTACAAAAATGCACGTTTCGCCAAATAAACACCAAGTCGCTTAGTGCAGAAACATTTGAAATAATCTACAAGTAAAACGCACTTAGTGCACTAAGTGACTTAATGCCTATTGCCAGATAAAATTTTATTCAAAATCAAACTGGTGCGTTTTGTATAGTGGGTAACTTTCTTGATAGTCCACCTAGAAGTTAGTTCGGTTTACCTGTACATAGATCATCAAAAATTAATTACAGTGCCATAAAAATCCCATTTTTGCAAAAAAATGACTTAGTGCCTTTTACTTGTAAGCCGACGATATTAATCCCATCTCTTATTATAAGTATAATACAACTGCGTATGATTATTTGAGGATGGGCTGGGCCATCTGCAAGTTCAATTAATTATTTGTTTGATAAGAGACCGTTACGATTTGTTATTAAACTAAGCGAAAAAATGTTAAAATCCGTTAGAATAGGTTTTCCGGCCAATTTAGAACGGAGCGTGATTTACCAATCGCCTGAAAGCTGGCACGAGCGCCCAATTGGAACTTCAGATTTAGTCCCGCGCAGGCTAGCGTGAAAAACGAGGCGGAGTTCTGCCAGTGATTGGGGATTAAAAAAGAACAAGCGCCAGTTTGTGCTACACCGTGAAATAGTGTAATGTACCCCTGCTGGGGTTAGTTGGTGCTGGCTAACAGCCGAGGGATGCCTCGTGTGCAGATCCACCATGAGATGGAATTTGCCACTTTCAGAGCCCACAGCTATCCAAGTGTACTGCAGAGACTCAGTTTGGATTCGCAGTTCTTAACTTCCAGCAGTCTTCAGCAACAGTTGCAGTACATCCGATATTCCGAGCTAGAGTTATCTTCTTCTCATCCTCTGGACCTAAGTCTAAAGAATCAGGCGCCGATAACTCCACCATGTACACCGTCACCCAGGTCAAAACGTCAGAGATCGCCGTCACCGGAAATACCATCGAAGAAGAAACTACAATCTTCTGGATGTGTGACAGCAAAAAAGACTAAAGCAACTAGGAAGTTGAATTTTGATGAAGACAACAGCTCTCCAGTGTCTGGGACTATAATCCGTGAACTTGGTCCTGACGAAAACTTGGTAGTACGCAAAGGAGATATCGACCCCGCATTCAATGTGGTGGAAATTACTGAAGAAGCCAAAGCTGAACTTGCCAGGATTGAAAACTATATAGGTAATTATAAAATAAAACCAGTAATAAGTATAAGTATAAAAAAGCGAAACAACAAATAAATATCACACGGTGGGGGACAATTTTTATTTTTTTTATTTTTCTTTGAACATAAATCGGATATTCTATTTTCATGCCAAATTTCATGTTTTATTGGAAAGCCAGAGAACAAATAAAGTTTTAATTGTTTTAGTTTTTCTTGATTAAACAACAAATCCATATCCATGTTGAATTTCATGTTTTTATCACATTGGAAAAGGAGATAACAACTCCCCTGGGAATGATTTTTTTTATTTTAATTTGAGCATACTTATGTAATATATAGACTATATTAATGTTATATTTTACATTTTTATCGTATCGAAAAAACAAATTTTATAGGGGCATGGGCGGATTTAGGAGGGGCATGGGGGCCATGCCCTCCCCAGCGAGATATATTAGCATAGAAATACCTTCAAAATTATATTTATGGCGAAAGCGCAATTTTTTTCCTTATGGATGCCCCCCCCCCCCTTAAAGTGAAATAATAAATTAGGGGGTATTAGGGAAAATTGTGCCCTCAATGGCAAAAAAGATTGGGGGTAGACTAGAGATTAAAATAGTTATTTATGTACCAATGGTATTAAGTAGATGTTTACGCTCTGAGGGCGACAAGCTAAGTCGCCCGGGGGCATACACATCTTTTAATACCCGCGGTGCATAGAAACTTTTATGTCATACTACTACACTGAAAAAAAATGACGTTCTTGACTCAAAGTAGTCTTGGCAGTTATTCTTTTAGCTTAAAAGATGTGTATCTTCAAACAAAAGTATTTATCTTGTCCCAAGAAAAGTGTCGCTTTTGAAATATTTTTAAAATTCTCTTGGACCCGGCGCATTTGAGGCAAAAACCATTTATCTTGTATTAAGATTATTAAAAATTAAATAATTTTAAATACTTTGGCCCAAGAATTTTTCTTTTGAGACAAGACCACTTGCATTTCACACAAGATCAAAGAGTTTTACGTTAAAGAATCAGGAAGATCTTGGCAAGTGAATTATATTTTCATGTTAAGAGAAGGCGCTTTTGGACGTATTCAAGGGTGCGAAGCATTTGGCCTAATTTCATATGCCATTACCGCAAAGGATCCTTTTTTTCAGTGTAGTAGGTATGACATAAATTTTATTGTATAAATTACACATCTTTAAAAATCAACTTACTATAGTTGCTGCATAATTTTACAATAAATTTGAAAATATTTTCATATAAAAAGTAAAAAATTACAAATTAGTTATTGTATTGCTTTGAAATTATTTGTAATAAATTCCAAACTTAGATCAATCTTTTACAAAATAAATGAATAGTAAAAAAACCTTTTTAAAAACAAGCTTTTATTAAGTGCTCTACAAAAAAAATATATTTTCAAGTAAATCAAGCCCATTATACAATTTTATATAATATAAAAGCAGGCCCGGACTGGCTCCTTTGGGGGCTAGAGAGAGAAGGGCTCCCTTACCCCCTGGTCCGGGGCACAGTAGTCCCAGAAAAAAAGAGTGACAAATTTTTTTGCATAGTGCCATTTTTTGCACCGTTGATTACGAAAAAAATAATTTAAAATTTCACAAGAAACTCTTGCACCGCAACCGAGGAATTTTTACTTTAATTTTTAAACACTCAAAATCTAAATTTAAAAAAAATGCAAGAAAATTTTTACGAATTTCACGTTTAAATTCTACTATCTTAAATAAAAAAAGTAAGAAAGTCCTAATGCCGCGGGCGATTTTTTTACAAATTAAATGTTTTATTTTAAGGGGTCTTTCTACCTTAGAAATTATAAAAATAATCTTTTTTTAAACATTTTTTTTATGTAGAAAGAAAAAACATATTATTGTGAAATTTTGTATGTTTATTAATATTCAAAGAATACAAATAAAATTTCTTTTTTTTTACAGTGTCATTTTCTGGCCATAATTTTTTTTGAAAAAAACATCAAAAAACGGTGGTCGCCATGATTCGCCTGTTTAGATCGACTGAAAAAAAAAAAAAAAAACATATTATTCAGTATTAAAGTCGCTAGGGCCCTTTCTAGAAGAAAAATTTTTGGCCAAAAAATAAAAAAATGGCGGAAGTTTTTCAAACATTTTCAACACTTCACAAGTTCACAAAGGAAACTTAAGCGCCGCAGGCGAAATTTTTTACGACTTTTATAATCATAAATAGAGAAAAACGAAAGAAAGCACAGCAAAATTTTTTAAAAACTTGGTTATTTTAATTTTTACAGTTTTATTATTCTAAATTTCACAAAAAATGTAAGAACGCTCCAGCGCCGCGGGCGAAATTTTTTACGAATTTCCCGAATAAGTTCTACAATCTACAAAAAAAAACAAGCCCTAGCGCCACAGATATTTTTTTTACAATTTTTTATTTTAATATTTTAAAACAGTTTTATAATTCCAAATTACACCAAAATGTAAGGATCTAGCGCCGCAGGCCAAAATTTTTATGAATATAAAAGTCTATGGTCCACTTGAGCACGCAATATACAAATTACCTAACAAATTACAAAATACAAAATTTAATAAATAAAATAAAAACTGATTAAACCTTTTTAGCCAAAATTCTCCTCTGTACTTTACTTGTTTATAAATTATCAACAGGCTGTTGTTGACAACAGCGTTGCCGGTTTGTGGCTCCTTATATCCTCAAAGACACGTACAGACTATGTAAGACACAAATACATAGAAAAAACGGATTCCTTGAACCAAGGATACTTGTTTTTGTATATGTTCAAAGCCATATTCTCTTGTTTCAAGGCTGGCATTTTCTTGAACCAAAGTCAATGTCCTTGAATGAAGAGCACGGGTTTTGGAATAAAAATCCGCGCTCTTTATTCAAGGACATTGACTTTGGTTCAAGAAAATGCCAGCCTTGAAACAAGACAATATGGCTTTGAACATATCCAAAGACACGTGTCCTTGGTTCAAGGAATCCCTTTTTTCTATGTACACTAATTATAGTGTAGTTAAAAAATACCTGAGTAATATAAAATATAAACCACTTTTTTTGGGCCCCCTTCGGGGCCTCTTTGAGCCGGGGGCCCTCGACGATCGCCGACTAACCGACCTGGCCAGTCCGGGCCTGTATAAAAGCTTTTCGCGAGATTTTTCTGTGCAAATTATTTCTTTTGTAAAAAATACATAAATTTCTACTTAAATTTACTAAATATTCCGACAAGCTTTTATATCATAAAAAATTGTATAATGTAACAAGATGATGGGTTTGATTTACTTGAAAGTTTATTATCTTCTTTTTAGAGCACTTAAATAAAAGCTTGTTCTTAAAAATGTTTTTTTACTATTAATTTATTTTTTCTTTTTTTAGTCGTCAAAATTTTGTAGGATACAAACTTTTTTTCAAATAGGGGTGCCGAACCAGAAGCTTGCTTCAGGGCGCCGAAAAGTAAAGGCCGACCCTGTGTATTATTCAATTCATGTACATACATGTATATGATTGACTGACAGAAATGTTGAAACTAAAGAAAAAGGTCTCACCTCTAATAAAAAGATGTGGGTAAAAAAGGGATTTTTTTTTTAATTTTAGGGGTTGGGAGGTTGAGGGTAAATTTTATTTAAAATTGTATTGTCATCAGAGATAAGCATGGGTACCGAATTTCAGCTCTCTACGTTTATTCTAAGTGGGTGAACTTACCATTATACGCGTATGGGGGTTGATGAGGAGACAAGGGGGGATGTAAATTTTGTTTTAAAATGTGTGGTCTCTACAAACGGAAAAAACACTTTAAAAATAACCTCGTATGCGCGCGATTCCGATCCATTAAAATAACGAAAAGCGTACGACTAATGTGTGGTAATCTGCCGTTCTAAGCTAAAAGGTCCTATATACATAGGTTTAACATACACAGATAGGACCTTTCAGCTTAAAAAGGCAGTAATACCACATAGTGGTATATGCATTATTCCCTTGATGGTAATCGCGTGTATACGATAACAAGGATTTTTTAGAGTGGTTTACCTGTACATAGGTACTTATTTTTAAATATGTTAAATTTATATTTAATTATGAAGCTAAATATTATAAATAAAAATCAATTATTTAATAGGTAATTACGTATGCCGCTTGTGCAAAGATCTTTTTAACATACACAGATAGGACCTTTCAGCTTAGAAGGCAGTGATACCACACAGTGGTATATGCATTATCTCCTTGATGGTAATCGCGTGTATACGAAAGCAAGTGGTTTACCTGTACATAGGAACTTATTTTTAAATATGTTAAATTTATATTTGATTATGAAGCTAAATATTATCAATAACAATCAATTATTTAATAGGTGATTACGTATGTCGCTTGTGCAAAGAACTCTACGAAGACGCGTTCGGTTTGGCACAGCACCGGTGCTCCAGAATCGTTCACGTAGAATACCGCTGCCCCGAGTGTGACAAGGTGTTCAATTGTCCGGCCAACTTAGCTTCGCACAGAAGATGGCACAAACCGCGGCCAACTAAGGAAGACAAACAAGAAGAATCCTGCGACAGCGGAGATCAATTTCCGTGCAGTGAGTGCGGCAAGCAGTTCCGAAGATTGGCTTATCTTCGGAAGCACCAGGCCGTCCACCAGTTTGACTGACAACGGATTAGGCCAGTTAGGCCCATTCCTCGATTGCCACCACGCCTATGGAGACCGCCTCCGCTGCCTCCAGTCAGACCACTTGTTGCCTACGAAAGGTACGTTCCGAATGATGTAATTTTTGATACTTTTAATCCAATCTAAGTAAATATTAACGTAAAATACAGAAAAAAGTAAATTTCTTAATTTAGGAACGTTCTGTTTGACTGTGTATGTCAGTTCAACTGACAGTGATCCATATGACTTGTCTTCATTTAGAACGACCCCATAGAAATCATTTTTTAACATGTAAAATTCCGAATGATTTTTTTTTCTACGAATCTAAAAATGTTAAGAAAAATACATGAATATAAGTTCACTTTTTTTAAACACTGTTTGCCTACGAGTACCTATATATTAAGGTGGAGAGAAAAAGCTTTTTTTTTAAACGTTAAATACATTGAGAAAAATAAAGAGTTTCAAACGAAATAATTTAATTTTAATAAACATTAATTGATGAAGATTTATGCATAACTATAGTTATATATAGTTCTTATAAGAACTCTGAATACTTGATAAACTTAAACAGTCAGAAATTAATGCAAATTTACAGGTGCATCTATCAGCTGCATATCATTTATTTATTTATTTATAGCTCATAATTATTTTTCTGAAATTTTTTTTTAAACAAAACGATGCCAAATTGCAATTTTATAAAATTTTCAGGAGCCCCAGTGACTAGCTCTTAATTGTTTGAACACTATACACTATACTTAACTAGCGCTCGTTGAAAATGTGTGCAATTTTGCAGACATCATTATTGTTTTTTTTTTCTACTTTTTACGTTTTGGAAAAAAAAATTATTTTACACCACCCTATTTAAATAGAGGTGTCGAAATTAACGCTCTAAGGGTTGACCAGTTACATGGATCACAGTGTATAATTATTTTAACTAATTAACCAAATGGTAGTGAATAATTCAAACATTTGATTTAAACATAAAATAGCTAACTTAACCATACAAAAATACAATATTAATAATTACACAGGCACAAAAAAAATAAAGGTCTGTTTCCCCAGACGAGACAAGCATTTCTATACGTTTTTGGGGTCGCTGAATCCGAATCTGGTGTTGGTTTAACTCGGTCAGTTCGCATTTCGTTGCTAACCTCAAAAAAGTAATGAAATGTGTTTTAACTTTCATAATTTTTGAGGTTTGTAACGAAATGCGACCAACTCCAGATTCGGATTCAGCGACTCCAAAAACGTATAGAAATGTTTGTCTCGTTTGGGGAAACAATTTTTTTTTGTGTGTCTGTGTTATTATTATTATTAAAAAATAATTATAATTAAATACATAGTTAAATAAATAATACGATATGATTAAATTAATGTTTGATTAAATATATCATAATAATATTATGTAACCATATTATGGTTAAATTAACCATAATAATATTTTTATGATTAAAATTATTTACACAAAGTGTAATAAAACAAAAGTTTAATTAAAAAATGTTTAATAAACATATACAAAATTAATTAAACAATGTTCAATAAATATATAGGTAATAGTTTATTATTAAATTATAATGTTTATATTAATTAATATCTTAATGCATAATTATTAATATTAAAAATCTTAAATTAAGAAATTTTTATCTGTGATATTTAAAAAAAAAAAATACCCATATGTAAATATACATAGTATTTGTAAATATGCATCAAAAAAATTATTTTAGATTTAAAATATATAAATATATGTATAATTATTTGTAAATAATATATCAAGGCTATAACTAGAGAGTAGGGGCCGATATGGGCCCTAATATTGTACATTAAACGTCAGTATTGGTGTTTAACAATAACATAGATTTAAACGAGGGGCTGACCGCGAGGAAATCTTTTGTACAAGCCAAAGGAACTCAGGAGGAACTCTGGAGGAACTCTGGAGGAACTCAGGAGGAACTCCGAGGAACTCTGGAGGAACTCCGAGGAACTCTTTGCAAAAAGGAGGAACTCTGGAGGAACTCTTTACAAAATGGAGGAACTCTTTGCAAAATGGAGGAACTCTTTGTGCAAAATGGAACTCTTTTGTACAAATTTCAGACGCGGTGAGAAACAATTATTATATATTACCCATGTGGATTAACGTTCTTATGTTCAAACTAGATGAGCCGTTACAAACACTTTACAAAACATCTTACTTTTTGGGCGCCAATTTTTTTTTTTGAAGGGGGCGCCAAGTTTGGTAGAAACCGTTAGGGACAAAGCTTTCTTTTTCTGAAGGTAATTTTCCGTCGGGGGAAAACCTTTTTTTTCCTGAAGGTAATTGTGGGGCGCCAATTTTTGTTCTGAAGGGGCGCCAAGTTTGGTAGAAACCGCTAACCGCTAGGGACAAAGCTTTTTTATGAAGGTATTTTTTTGGGCGCCAACTTCTTTTTTTGTAGGGGCGCCAAGTTGAAACCGTCAGGGACAAAGCTTTTTTTTGAGGGTGCCTTATTGGCAGTAGTGCTTGCACAGCGGTAATTTCTACGGCTTATTTGCCAAAAATTACCGAGGAACTCTTAAGGAACACAGGAGGAACTCCCAAGGAACTCCGGAGGAACTCCGAGGAACTCCGAGGAACTCTTTGTAAAAAGGAACTGTTTTGTACAAATTTCAGACGCGGTCAACCCCTCGGATTTAAACTTATTGGCGTAAAAAATAATATGAAAATGTTACAAAATGATCGCTGGATTCACATTTAGCCAGTTTTATTTTCTGCGCCGCGATATCTTTTATACTTTTTACAATAAGAAAGGTTAAGTTAACCAATATAATATAATTATATTTTATCTGGAGTTCGACTACCCAAACCGACTCGACCCAAACCCAAGCACAACCAAAATATTAGATTTCCCAAACGTAAGCGATTTTCATAACCTAGGTGTTAAAAAAATATACCTTAATTAAAGTTATATAACTATATGAGCGAATATATGTTATATTTATTTTAATAATTGTAAGCTCAAATTAGAAATATTATATTATCATTTTTAATATTATTCTTAAAACGAAAATAGCATATTCTTTTTTTAACCATACCGTTATTGAGATAAATAATTTAACCCACAATTATTGAGGGTTATCCCAGACAAGTTCCCCAACTTTTAAAACTAGTTAACTAAGTTAGTTCCCATTTATCCATAACTTTTCTTTAATGGACTTTTAACATTCAAATTTATAAAAAGGACGTATTGAGAAAAGCGTGTTTAAGTATGAAAAGTGAAATTGCAATAAAATGTATACCAGAACTAACCGCAAAGCACAAACATATTCAGGTACTGCTTCATTGAACTCATGTGCTGACCCGCTGTGCTGTTCCTGTACCGCCACCCAAGAACATTTTACGTTTAACTTTTTGAGGAACATGGGCATATAGGATCCTATGTGTAGTAAGGTGCCCAGGCAAAATTAAAAAATTGACTTTTATATTTTTTAGGGTCCCACCCCCTATAAATAAATGTTCATTTAGGTCATAAACCAACCCTCGATTTTTTTTAGATATCAGGCGCTTTTTTTGAAAGAGAAAACATGTTAAGTTTTTTTATTAATATTTAAATATAATAACGTTGAAATCAGGCGATTTTAGGAAGGGAAATTATTTTTGAATAATAAGGGAATATTAAAAAAAAATATTCTTATACATGAAAAAATGGCTTTACTATGTTATGAGCATGCTAAAAATTAACATATGAAGCTAATATATTACAAAAAAGGTTACTTAAATTTTTTTCTCATGGGTTAGTTTTTTTATAAATTCATTGGTTTTGGAAATGTTGCCAAAAATCAAAAAATTAAAAATTCCAAAAAGTCCAAACATTTATTTTAAAAATCTCGTATTTGTAAATTTGTATAAATATCTTGTTTTCTGCTTTTTAGTTATAGGTACGTAATATGTACTTAATTAAGAAGGGTTTTAACTTTAAAAACTTGTTTTTATTTAATTTTATTAAATCTCCATATTATAACACCTATTCTTAAGGGCAGGACGATTGCCCCTATTCTCTCGTCTGAAGTCTTGCTTTAATTTTATTCTTAAATGTATATTATAATTTAGCGTAAGATGAAGCTTCATTTTAGATGAGCATGCGAGAATCTAGTCAAAGTATCTATAGATATAGTAGTCAAAATATCTATAGGTATAGGTCAAATCTAGTCATAGTTGATAAAGTATAGACATTTAAAACACTGTTCTAATAGAACAGTTTATATTATGTATTAGATTATGATATGCTATTATACTCCGTCCAGTTATGCAAGATAGTAAGGGACGCGGCCCGTTTTACACCACAGAGCACATAAATAGCATAATTAGGCATAAATCGTAGTGTATCAAAAATTCAACAGAATCTGTTACCGACATCTGATATCGGTACTGTTTTCCCGGAATGGCTTGATGTGTCGTCATGTATCTTGTAACGGTTGTTATGCGAGACTATGGATAGGCCTTAAGTTGTAATTGTAACCTAAAAATTTGACGTTTTCCTTGTGTTCAATATAATTTACGTTTGTACAATATGTAGAATATGCTAATTTAGTGTAAGTGTATGAAGAATAAACCAAAAAAGTACCTTTTTCAATACCATACAAAATAACATTAAGTATAACCATTTTTTATGTAACTTTCTCTTCTTTTATTAGCTTTAACTACCGTCAATCATTGTCATAGACAAAAAATGTCACAATATTTTATATGTTAAAAGGTACGAGTTTTTAACCAATGATGTAGCTTAAAAATCGCGGGAATTTTAAACTACTATCTTGCATAATTGGACGGACTATAGGTATGTAAAACTGACTAAGAATTTGGCCAATGAAATTTTAGATTTGTTTGTCAAATTTTATTTTGTTGGTTAAATTTTTAGTTTAGTGTTAATTATTAGGTTCATTCCATCCAGCGACAGCTTTGCTGCTGCCGTCAACAGCGGTTGTCAAATAACCGTCGCTTGATGGAGTATTATATCTTGCAAGTCTCAGAAGATCTAGTTTTAGGGCCTAGGCAAAGTCTTCATTTGCGTCATGGAAAAAACAATTTATAGGTCAAAAAAGTTAGTTTTTAATTTAGTCAATTTTCATTTTTTAATCTTTTTAAGGCTTTATGATCTCTATAGATAGTATTTTACATAAATGTAAATGTTTGAATTCAGAATTTATTAAATATGTTTGTCTATTAGACGGAAAATTGTTATTTCTATGATTATTGTATAATGTATCTATTTTAGTGTGCTTGTTGATAAATAATAATTTAATTTTTATTATTTTATTATTTCAAGTCAGTTAAAAATGCCATCACATATGATATAATTATAATTATTAATTATTTTAAACCAGTCAAAAATTTACACTTAGGTGGTTTTAAAACGTTAAATGGATAATACGAAATCTCGTCAAAATATCCAGTAGTCTAGTCAAAATATCCAGTAATCTATAGTGCCACTCGAACAGTTGTTTGTCTAGTGTTTTGGTGGTTAGCCGTTTGGGTTTCTGGAAGTTTTCGCCTGACCGACCAACCACCAAAACACACTAACACACCAACTAGACAAAGTAACAACTGATCGAGTGACCCTAGTAATCTAGTCAAAATATTTAATAATCTAGTCAAAATATCCAGTAATTTAGTCAAAATATCCGATAATCTAGTCATAATATTATTAAATTATGGATATTATCTAATAAGCTAATCAAAACATCCAGTAATCTAGTCAAAATATCAAATAATCTAGTCAAAAAATCCAGTAATTTAGTCAAAATATCCTATAATCTAGTCAAAATATTTTGATGTATTATTAAATTATGGATATCAAATAAGCTATTCAAAATATCCAGTAATCTAGGCAAAATATCCAGTAATTTAGTCAAAATATCCAATAATCTAGTCAAAATATTTTGATGTATTATTAAATTATGAATATTATCAAATAAGCTAATCAAAATATCCAGTAATCTAGGTAAAATATCCATAAATCTAGTCAAAAAATCCAATAATTTAGTCAAAATATCCAATAATCTAGTCAAAATATTTTAATGTATTATTAAATTATGGATATTAGCAAATAAGCTAATCAAAATATCCAGTAATCTAGTCAAAATATCGAATAATCTAGTCAAAAAATCCAGTAATTTAGTCAAAATATCCTATAATCTAGTCAAAATATTTTGATGTATTATTTAATTATGGATATTATATTATAATAATCTATAATAATAATCTAAGCAAAATATCCAGTAATCTAGTCAAAATATCCAATAATCTAGTCAAAATATTTTGATATATTAAGTATTATATATCCATAAGGGCCACTTGCACCAACGATGGTTTAGCTTTAAACTTGGATTAAATGGACGGCCAACCAATCAGAATGCAGTATTTTTAACTTAAACTCAGTTTAGTTGAGATAATCCCAGTTTAAGAGTTGGTGCAAGTGGCCCTTAAGCTAGTCCAAATATCTGTTAATCTAGTCAAATTATTTTCAAATAATATATAAATGTACTATTAATATATTATTATTGGTAAATTTTATCTAGTCATAAAGTTTTTTTTTCTCTGGTTATAAATACATCTTCAATGTTTTATGCCCAATACTATAAATTGCCAATTGGCTATCATATTTTTTATATCCAGTTAACGTATAGGAGGTACCATTAAAATATTAATGTATCACATGACCTCTCCCCATTTAAAATTTTGCCCACTTTGCAAAGCTTTGCGTCTACCCCTTTACAATTTAATTTAATTTTATTATAAAAATATACAATTTATATCTAAAGATAGTTTATTTTGTGATATTAGATTATTTAGTTTTAAGGATTTATCATATTTTTTTTAAGGATGTATAACACAGGCCAACAAACTTTTTGCCAAAAATTTGTTTGATGCGTTAATTTTGTACATACTGTATATTTAATAGTAGGTAAGAAAAGGCGAAATTTACAGTTACCTTTAAAATGAACCTCGGTGAAAACTATTTTATGGGAATATCTACATAAATTTATTAGATAATATATAAATTTAAAATACTTAGTTAAGTAATTTAGAATAGAATAATTGGTTATTTTTAATATTTTTCAACTTTTAATAAACTTATTTGTGTTTAAAAGCACAAGACAAATGTAATGTAATTACATAAGCAGAGCGATTACATATTTTAAATATTTTTAGAATTTTAACTTTATTTTAGTTGGTTTATTTACAGTATACTATCTATATATACTATAGTGTGCTATGTGCTTAAATTCCCTAGTAGCACAATTTGTTCTAATACTATTCTTAAAACCTTATAAGGAAAGAAGGATCTTAAAAAATTCTTAGAACATAAATGTTCTATATTTTTTTTTAATTAGAACTTTTGTGCTATCAGGGTTATATTGAAACTTGTAGCTTTGCGTGTGTGTAATTTGGGAATCCCAATATAAGATGATAATATGCACAATTAAATGGAAAAAATTGCACATTTGTTTGAATTAATGTAATTGCAAACACAAGCCGGTAATTTTATAATGAAAATAGTTTTTTTTTATTTCTTTTAGCCCAAAGGTATAGGAATCAATTTTTTTTTCCAACAATATATGTTCGATCTGTTCTTTGAAGCCAAATCTATGGTTTTCTGCAAAATTTTATTTTGTTGTTTCCATATTTTTTTAAACACACCATAAGAAGTAATTTATTTACAAGGCAAAGATACAAAAATCGTTCAGGACGATCGTTTTTTTTTTCGTTTTTTTTCCAATTTATGAAAATAGTACGTACTTGAACTGCAACAAATACAGATATACATGATAATAAATTTATTATTTGGAGTCGCTTAATTACAAAAACGCGTATCTACAACGCAAAAAAGGCATATGTTTTTTTTTTTGTTACGCGTTATTCCTTTATGATTGAAGTCGACCGAGTTTTTTTTTAAGGAAAAGGAATAACCATAAAAAAGACTAAAAATGTAATATGCCTTATTTTTGTATGCATATTAAATAAATATATAACACCATCTTAAACATTTTATACCGGCGAAAGCATTTGGAATCTTCCAAAATTTATTAAAAGTACCACACTTCTTATGGATTTTTAAAAATTAATTCAATTTGGCGTAGTTTCCCCGTTACTAGAAACCGCCCTTGTAATGAATTTTTATTAGGTATTACATTTTAAAATATATTGTATACATTGTAGAATATGTATTAAGTATTAATTTTATATGTAGGTATATTATTAATTCTATATGTAGGTATATTAAAATGTATTTTTTTTTAATAAATATTTGCAAACTATATATAGTCTATAGACTTGATAAATTTGACCCCACTAACATCGCCCTTTATCCCGCAGCCCCCTCTAAGCCATTTTGAAAACGTCACATTAAAGGACCTACCAAAAACTAATAAAAGACAATTTCCCAACCAATAAAAACAATTATGACCAAAAAAAAAGTTCATACCCTCCACATATGAGACAACGTCACAGATTTTACATATATGAGGTCTGTTGACAACGTTAATAATTTTGGGAAGTCTAATACCAACACTATAACAATATTGTTACTGGTATTTTTAATTGAAAGTTAACTTTTCGAACTTCTAACGTTAAGGGCCCTTGCCTCAGCTCACAAGTACCAGATAGTAAAATGTATACATTATATCCATTAATCGGAATAAATTCAGTTATGACTCATCAACGTTGAAAATAAACACAGAAACATAGGCTTACGGAATAATTTTGCCGAATCATGAGGGAAATTTTTATAAAGGTCACTAAATCGAAACATTTGACGACTAATTTGTTACACACAACAATATTGAATATACATATTAACTATAAATATGTAAATATATCGGTGTTTTTCGAAGAAAATAATAATGTAAATATTTAAAACCTCGCGTCAACGATAGAATCGACGCGGCGCCTATGAGAGCACTGGAAATTCGCCGATGACTGATTATGTCATTGCGATACTCTACCTCAATGCATGTATATTGATAATAAAAAGTAATACAACTTTGAAATTATAATTTGAGTTTTATTCGTTGCAGAACCTTAGTAGCTAATACCAAAAACTAAAGAAAAGGAAAAATGTAGACAAGAGTTCCATTTCATACAAGAAAGGAGGAACATGTATACTTTTGGCGAGAATTTTTAATCCGTTAATCGCGTTTAATTTTCAGCATCAAGTACTTTAGTATAGTTATTTATTTGCAATCTTTGATATGCCCTGGATTCGATTTTATATAGTTTATAGTAATGTGCAGTAAAACGACAAACATGTGAAGAATATATTGGATTAAGAAGTGATTTTTTTTAACATTTATAATGCTGATGAATTTTGATTTGGAAGCGACGAACACGTGAAGATAAGTACAGAACTTTTTTATATTAATATGCTCTAATGCGCAAACATACTACAGATTAAAAAAACAGCGTTGCCAACAGAACGTATCGGTGGATTAAATTTATTTTTTTGGTGGATACATTGAGAAGAAAAAGGAGACTGGGTATGGAATTATCCAGACAACTTCACCAAGTGACTCAATCTTCTAGAATAATATAAATACAAATTTATATTGAGCTGGCCAAATTCTATGAAAAGGCAATTGATGTAAAGAAGAAGAAGAAGAAATGTAGAAAAAAGGATAGAAGACGAAATTATTATAGGTTAGAATTTTAGGTTTACAATTAGTTTTATTTTTACGTTATTTAAGGATTTAAAAATGAATAATGATATGAATGGCGTTCAAGAGGAGCGAGAATATTATCGTTCAGTCCTTTCAACATTTAAAAGTTACAGGTAAGACAAAATTATAGGTTTTGGGTTTATAACAGAATTTATAAATATGTGGTTTATCAGCAATACACTTGGTTTAATATTTACGTAAGCTAAATTTAATAAAATAATATGTCTACTTAATTCCATTCAAAGTGATAAAAAATAAGTTGAACTGTTGAGTCGAACTAAAATATGTTTACAATTGTTTGAAATAATTTGAGATATATGGTATGGTAAAGGATTGAAATGACAAAACCTGGGAACTGGACTGTTTGTTCCTGTTTTACCTGAGTTTCTGTAATATATTTATGGCTCGGTTCTAAAAGGGCCAATATCAAAAATTTTGAATGGATACACTAAGTCAAAAATTGGCTATTTTAGCAGTTTAACAGAAATGTTTATTGAAAACACATGTCGGCCCTTGTCGCTTAAAGTCTACATTTATCTCACAAGCACTGACATTGGCTTTTTTTGGTTATATAGATCTGAAAAAAATTAGTTGGGCAGTATAACTCAAAATACGGAAAAAGTGACATTGGCCCTTTTAGAACCAAGCCAAAAGCCTAGAGACACCCCTTGTATTAAGTATGCAGTGCGTGTTCACCCCCCTTAACTTTTAAATAGAATAGGATTTTAACATACTGTGCTGGCAGGTTTAAAAACAAGCTGTGAAGATATGTAATGCTACACATTCCATTATATATTATTCACAGTAAATGATATATTGCATTTTCCCAAATATAAAAAAAATCAAAAAAAAAATTTCAAAATTTTTAATTTTCTTTTTGCAAAAAACAAAAAATAAATTTCGAAAAAAAACCCCTTCCCGCATGATTTTTTATTTTTTTTAAAAAATCATAAGCTTACATTTAACGTTCTTATATTGGGAAAAGTATTTAAAAAAATTATACTTTAATTTTTATATATTTTTTTTGCAAAAAACGATGTGTGCCATATGTGGAATACTATGCAGTAAGAAAACTTCTTAAGTATGTCAGTCGGTCTGTGTGTCCAGGATATTTGTGACCACTATAACTCAAGAACGTTTTCTTCTAAGCTGGGATTGTTTTTGGTAAAAATCGGGGTGGGGCAAGGAGATAAAATGGGGTAAAAACAAGTTTTTTTAAAAACAAGTCTTTTCAAAAACATTTTTTTTTATTTTTTTTTTCGTTTCTCGAAAAAATATATATTTTTTTAATTTTATTTATTTTTTTTTGTTTTACAAATGTTTCAATAAACCTAGACCTACAGTATCATTTTGTTGGCAGCAAATTTTTGTTTTCTTCCTTTCCTTTTTTTTTGCCTTTTCTCAGTGAGATAATTAGATAACCCTCTTAATTCACCAAGAGTGGTTCTTGTCTGGCTTAGCACCATGTCCACTCCTGTTTTGATTATAGAAAATTTCCAGTCTTCTGTAAGACCTTTTCTTTTTCTTTTCCTTCTTCCCTTTTTGTGTTTGCTGTTGGTTGTGTTAGCTGTTGACAAGGCTGTGTTTTCTAGCATGCGCTAGTAAAAAAAAATTCTGTACATATAAAAACTTCTTTGCATGTTAGTTGCTTCCAAAACAAAATTTATCAGCATTATAAATGATTAAAAAACATAAAATTCCCTTCTTACTCCAATATAATCACATGTTCGTCATTTTACTGCACATCATCCATACAATCACTATAAAATATATAAAATCGAATCCAGGGCATATCTAAGATAGCAAATAAATAACTATACTAAAACACTTGATGCTAAAAATTAAACGCGATTAACGGATTACCTAATTCTTGCCAAAAGTACATGTTGCTTATTTCACGGGTGAAAAGCAACTGGAAATTTTTATTTTGTTATTGCATAGTTTATTCTTTTAATGCATGGTGTGCCATTTATAGTAAATATCTATTTTTTCATTTTTTTTTTAATTTTCTTTTTGCGAAAAACAAAAAAATATATCCCAAATATTTTTTTTTGGTATATATTTGGTAGGTATTCTTAGGGGGCACCGTGGAGACATGGGGCAAGGGGGGATTTTTTTTAAACAGAAATGGGGGTCGTGTGATATATCATTTTAAAGCTTATAAAATTCTCGCACATATTTTTTCATTTTTTCGGAGTAATTTTTGGGGTTATTCGCGTAAGAGTTAAATCACATGAAATTATGCCTCACTTCCACCACAAGGCAGAATATAGAGTGGCTTAAAATATGGCCTATGATGTTTGTAAATGTTATTTTCAGTTGTAAAATTAATTTGTTTTTGCAATAAAACAGTTTTTGCATTTTTCTTATTAAGTTTTCTTATTTTAATTTTTTAAACATTTTTCCTAAAAGTTACAAAATGTACACCTTTGTAGAAAGCACAAAAATTGAAAAAATAAATAAAATAAAATATACGTTTTTTTTCTCTTTGCAAGAGGCATCTTCCCGCCCCCCTTGGATTTTCAAATAAAAAATAAAAAAAACACCTATATAGGAACGGCCCACCCTACTGTCCACATATCTATGTGGAACAGTGTTTTATACATTCAGGTGAATGTTGCAAAGAAATAAATATTTAGAGAAATAAAAAAAATACACTGCCCAGTAAAAGAGCTTTCCCATGTTACACCTCCGCGCGTAAAATTGATTTTTTTATTATTAGATTTACTTTTAGCAACCTTAAAAATATACCAATTTTTACGAAAACTACCCCCCGCCTCTTTGGGGGTGCAGTTAGAACTTTTTTTATTGTCAGATTCTCTTTCAGCAACCTTAAAAACCCGAATTCACCAATTTTCACAAAAACTATCCCCCACCCCTCAGGGGTGGTGGATTCAGTTTTAGCGACCTTCACAAACCCCAATATATAAATTTTCAAGAAAACTACCCCCTGCCCCTCAGGGGGTGGAGTAAGAATTTTTTTATTATTAGATTCACTTTTAGCAACCTGAAAAACCTCAATATACCAATTTTCACGAAAACTACCCCCGGCCCTTTGGGGATGGAGTTGGAATTTTTTTATAATCAGATTCACTTTCAGCAACCTCAAAAACCCCAATATACCAATTTTCACGAAAACTACCCCCCATCCATCAGGGGGTGGATTTAAAAAAAAATTATTATCAGATTCACTTTCAGCAACCTCGAAAACCCCAATATACCAGTTTTCACAAAAACTACCCCCCAACAATCAGGGGTTGAAATTAGAAAAAATTTATCAGATTCATATTCGCCAACCCCAAAAACCCCTATATACCAATTTTAACGAAAATATTGAAAACATTTAAAAATATTTACCCCCTTACCCCCTCAGGGGTGGAGTTAGAAAACATTTATTATCAGATTCAATTTCAGCAACCTCAAAAACCCCTATATGGCAATTTTAAAATTTTTCTAAAATAAATGTATTTTTACCCATTTGCCCCCCTTGCCGCATCCCATTGTTCACCAAAAACTATCCCGAGCTAGAACTTTTGGTAACATACCCGTATGTCAAAGTGTCTAGCTTAAAGCGTTTTTATGTTATCGTGCCCATAAGATTTCACGGACAGAACGATCGACAATTTTTTTTTTGCTTGAAATTTATTAATATGGGCATAAAACGCAAAAATACGCAAAAAAATTGAAATTTTTACATGAATACAAGGCTTTCCGAAATTTTGAAAATTTTCAAAATGGGAAAGCAAAATGTTAAATTTTTTAGGGAACAATCTTTATTAAGAATTCAACATAAAGAGAAATGTTTAGGAAGTTTACCCCATCACCACAAAGAGTGGTTGTCAAAATACAAAGATGACCTACAGAACTTCAAGAAGTGCATAGAAACAAACTACGAACTAATTCCACTAGTCCTTAATAACGCAAATTCGATTTTTGATAATTTTTACTCAGATGGTTCTTCTCATTCAGAATCTGATGTTGGCTCACTGTCAGAAGGATTAGACAAAGTCCAGTCCGTATTTAAGCAACTAATGAGGGATTGGAGTTCTTTAGGTGCTGCAGAAAGAGAACAGTCGTACCAACCAATCATTGATGAAATTATCCGTAATTACCCTACAAATGTTTCTGATAGAAGTGAGATTAATATACTAGTACCTGGAGCCGGCCTAGGGCGGCTAGCCTTTGAAATTGCAAAGGAGGGCTTTATTTGCCAAGGAAACGAATTTAACATGTTTATGTTGCTAATGTCATATTATGTCTTAAATGAGTGTCGAGAAGTTGATAAGTATACGATTTATCCTTGGATACATCAGTATTGTAATAATCTAGGTGCTGAGGAACAAATGACGTACATCAAGTAAGTAAAGTATAATTATATCATCAATTCATTTTTATAGTAAAAATACACTGCCCAGTAAAAGAGCTTTCCTATTTTACACCGCCGCGCGTAAAATGAATTTTTTTATTATTAGATTTACCTTTAGCAACCTTAAAAATATACCAATTTTCACGAAATTAGAAAATTTTTATTAAAAGATTCAGTTTTAGCGACCTCAAAAACCCCTATATAAAATTTTTCAAGAAAACTACCCCCTGCCCCTCAAGGGGTGGAGTAAGAATTTTTTTATTATCAGGTTCACTTTCAGCAACCTGAAAAAGCCCAATAAACCAGCAACTTTACAAACCCCAATACACCAATTTTCACAAAAACTACCCCCCACCCCTCAGGGGGTGAAATTAGAAAAATTTTATTAAAAGATTCAGTTTTAGCGACCTCAAAAACCCCTATATAAAATTTTTCAAGAAAACTACCCCCTGCCCCTCAAGGGGTGGAGTAAGAATTTTTTTATTATCAGGTTCACTTTCAGCAACCTGAAAAAGCCCAATAAACCAATTGTCACGAAAACTACCCCACCCCTCAGGGGGTGGATTTAGAATTTTTTTATTATCAGATTCACTTTCAGCAACCTCGAAAACCCCAATATACCAGTTTTCCCTACCCCTCCGAAAAGCATACAAATTAACCCAAAAAATTACATTTCATGTGTAAAAAATGCCAATTTTAAATAGGCAAAAGCGCTACTAATTTTAAAAATTTCGAAACATGTTATCGGAAAAAGTTGTTTCTGATTATTTAAAGATTCTTAATACAAAGTTTGCTTTGGACTTTCGACTCAAAAGCAAAAGGAATTATGATAGTTGTTACTATATTTTACCAACTATTTAATTTTAACAAGATTGGTCAACAAATCGGGTAAAAAAATATTGTATGTTGCAAAAAAAAAGTACTCGTGATTTTTAATATTTTCAATTTTTCTTGAAAACTAGGAAAGTAATAATTTTAGTTTTATTTCCGTAAATGCATTAAAATTAGTTCTACGAAACTAAACTCAAAAAATCAAATAAAATTGTTTAAATATTTAAAAAAAAATGGAAAAAAATAATAATATTTTACTAAATTTGTAATCTTTTTTATATTTTATATATATATATATATATATATATATATATTTTTTTTTTTTTTTCTAATAATTTATTGTAGTCATAACAAATGATACATAACTAATAACTTTGTAAAATATGGACAGAAAGACTCCGGTCGTTAGCCTGTTGGAAGTTTCCAATAAATATTTTTTATTATTATTATTGTAATCTTTATACAATTAAAAACAACTATTTCCTATAATATTTTTTTTTAATTAAATTAGTTTCGCCTATTTAAAAATTTACATTTTTTCTAAATGAACAAATATTTGGAATAACTTTTTATTTTTTAGGTTTCCGGATGTTACGCCAAACAAACCAAACCTAAACTTTTCAATGACTGCCGGTGACTTTCTGGAAGTGTACACCAAAAGTGAGGAGTGGCATTGCGTGGCCACATGCTTTTTCATCGACTGCGCACCGAACGTGGTGCAATTCATCGAAACCATTTACAAAATCCTTAAACCTGGGGGTTTATGGATCAATTTGGGGCCATTGTTGTATCACTACTCGGACGTGAAATTTAAAAAGAGTGTGGAACCTAGCTTTGAAGTGTTGCTGCAAGTCATTAATAATATAGGATTTATAATGGAGAAATGTAAGACTGGAGTCAAAACCAAATATTGCCAAAATCCAAAGTCAATGTTGCAATACGAATACGACAGTGTGTTTTTCGTCTGCCGAAAACCCATTGATGTTGTGCCTATGTGTGATGATGATCAAGATGCAATTTTAGTGTCTTATTAACTTTATACAGTTAAAGATTGACTTATTTATATTAAATACACAGGGACACAGAAATCGTTTTTGGAGGAGATATAGCTGCTTTTAACTAATTTCGACTAGGGACACTCGATCGGTTGTTACTTTGTCTAGTTTGTGTGTTAGTGTGTTTTGGTGGTTGGTTGGTTTGGGGTCAGGCGAAAACTACCAAAAACTCAAACGGCTAACCACCAATAAACTAGACAAAGTAACAACTGATCAAGTGACCCTAATTTCGACCTACTGATTCCGAATTTGCTTTCTGCATTTTTTCCATTAGACACAATTTTTAAGATACAGTCACAGTGTTTTTTGGCGTTGTGTTAATAATATGAAGTTTTTCCTCACCAACTGTCTATAAATAAGTTAAATTATCTAAAAAAAAACACTAAAAAATGCTTCTATAGAGTTTTTTTTTTGGTAAAAATTACTTATTGTGTGTTTTAAGCAAATACTAATTAATATTAACTTATAATAAGAATAATATTTATTGGAACCCAACAGGCTAACGACTGAGGTGTTTCTGCCATAAGTATATAAATTAATATTATATAGTTATACCTAATTAAGTAAAATATTTGCTAACGACACACAAGTTACATTTTTCATAAAAAAGTTCTATGAACATTCTTATAATATGATATATCGAGGAATATTGTTTTTACAACACGATTTAACCTCTTGTCTACCAGTGTATCAAATTTGTAACAAACCCCATTAAATAAAGAAAATATATAAAATATTTAAAAAGTATAACTTTTCGCCATTGTATTATGTTTGTAAACTAATATGTTACAGGATTTTAAGGCACAACCAACCCCATCAATTATAATTTTAATGAAACACGCGTAAACTAAGAAACACTGCGCAGTGTGCCCACTGTACAGTGTCGCACGTGCGACCGTCAAAAAAAATATTAGTTTATTTAAAGTCTCAAAATGAATAAAAATAAGGTAAAAGCTATATATTTTATATTATTTCTTTTTTCTTTTGTATTATACTACTATTTAAAAAGAAATACAATAAATTGCATTGTTATAATAGGGCGTATTATTATTATTAAATAATAACTTAAAAAGTAAATACATGTGCCATTTTTTCTGTATAAAATAAAATTTTGAACAAAATATACATTATAGTCCGACCAATTATGCAGGATAGTAAGTTTAAAATTCCCGCTATTTTTAAGCTACATCATTGGTTAAAAACTCGTACCTTTTAACATTTAAAATATTGTGACATTTGTTGTCTATGACAATGATTGACGCTCGTTAAAGCTAATAAAAGAAGAGAAAGTGACATAAAAAATGGTTATACTTAATGTTATTTTGTATGGAATTGAAAAAGCTACTTTTTTGGTTTATTCTTCATACACTCACACTAAATCTGCATATTCTACATATTTTACAAACGTAAATTATATTGAACACAAGGAAAACCTTAAATTTTTAGGTTACAATTACCACTTAAGGCCTATCCAGAGGTTCGCATAACAACCATTGCAAGATACATGACGAAACATCAGTGCATATCCACAGGCTCGCATAGTACATAACAATGCGATGCCGTGATTGGCTTGAGGTGCCGCCATGTATCTTGTAAGCCAATCACGGCATCGCATTCTTATGTTTTATGTTCTTATGCAAGCGTCTGGATAAGCCTTCAAGCCAATCCTGGCATCGCATTCTTATGTAATATGCTTGTTATGCGAGTCTTTGGATAGGCTCTTTCCAGGAAAACAGTACCGACATCTGTTAAATTTTTGATACACTACGATTTATGCATAATTGTGCTATTTATGCGCTCTGTGGTGTAAAACGGGCCGCGTCCCTTACTATCTTGCATAACTGGTCGGAGTATAGTATTGACTTAACTTTCTATTTTTAGCTTATCAACATTTAATAATTCAGTACACAAGAGGTTAACGCTAAAATCCACCCTGCGCTGTATCTCAAATAATGTATCTGATGGAAAAGTTCTGAAAGAAAATGCCTGCAACTAAAAAAAAAATCTGTTCCTCTGTGATATCTATACCTAGGTACCTATGAACTATAAAATTAAGTTATTGAATTATACAAAGTTTAGTTTAAAAAAAAAGGTAAACTGGATTTTATTACAACAGATCTTTTCTTTCTTGGTTGGAATTGCGTCAAACGGAAGAAAAGTTGGTTTTAGTAGGACTTGCACCAAGTATCCTAATTTCTGGTTAAGTTCCCTAACAAAACATTTTCCATGGTAACTAATACCAGAAACAAGTATTATGTAAATTGGCCAGTAAGCAAACACTTGGTGCAAGGATCTAGGTACTCCATAATAAATAAATTTTGGGTTTACTTTTTTAAAAAGACTAGTTCGCAATGACAGTACTACATTTGCACATGGTGTCCAACAGTGTTGCTATGATACAACTTATCAAATATAGCAAGAGTATATGTGATTTTTTTTATGAATGGTTAAGACGTAGACAATGACAAAGGAGCTCTAACCATGTAAAGCTTTTTTATTTGAAGAAATAAATATGCGTTTCTTTAGTCAATTTACATATTAAAACAACTTTACTTAATTTTCTGAATTCTACATTTTTTTACGGAAAATAATTTCTCTATCCAATGTTTCTAAAATATTCACTTAAAAAGTTATTTCAGGAAAAAACTGAAATTATGGTCTGTTTCATCAAGCAAGATAGTAAATTAAAAATCGCACAGTGAATATTTTCAAAACAGATTCGAATATTGGATGTGCGAATATACTGCATAGTTTATTTTATAAAACATTATATTCTATACACAAACATATACTATTCAAACCTGTTGTAAAAATATTTACTGTGCGATTTTTAATTTACTCTCTTGCTTGATGAAACAGTCCATACTAGGTTTCAGCAAATTAATTATTTCTTTAAATAACAAAGTTCGAAAGGAAAAATTCTATATAATATACAGGTTTTTTATACTGTATGTGATAATGAGACCTCCCTATATGGTCGAAAATGAGAATGTAGCAGCTCTCTGCATGCTCTGTCTAACGCGAACTGAGGCTATTCTTTAGTGAGCTATTCAGTTGTTGCTACACCACAGAATACTTCCCACTAAATCTATGCGCGCCCTCGCCGCTCTGTAACCGAATTTATAACTTGGGTACACATTACAATGGGGAGATCTCATGAACACATACTGTAGCTATTATATTTATTCTATATCTTAATTTTATGAATCTTGTTATTATCTTTGTATATTACTATTTTTATAGACATTTGCATTAAAATAAATTATTTCTTATCCTAATGCAATGAAAAACAACTATGGTCTGTTTCATCAAGCAAGAGAGTAAATTCATAATCGCACAGTAAATATTTTTACAACATGTTCGAATAGTATATGTTTGTGTATAGAATATAGTTGTTTTATAAAATAAACTACGCAGTATATTCGCACATCCAATATTCGAATCTGTTTTGAAAATATTCACTGCGATTTTGAATTTACTCTCTTGCTTGATGAAACAGACCATAGTAAAAAAGTTTTATGTGAAACCTATTAAGTTTAATTAGTGGACAAAGCATTCTGTGTTAATATTTTAAAATAAACCTCACATTTAAATCACTAAATATACCGTTTATCTGAGTACCCTTTATCGCAAAAATAGTAGGTCTTACCCCTTTTGTTAAAAATAATCCCCGCCCAAAAAATTGGCAAAGAATTCTAGCACAAATCTAGTCTCAAACAGACGTTTTTATAATTTTCGACAAAAGCATTTACTTTCTTGGAAATGGCATACATATTTTTTAGTTTTTTTTGCCTAAAACAAATATTTTGACGGACTTTTTTTTAGAGAGTGGGTATTATATAAAAGATTTCAAATAACCCCAAAGAAAAAAACAAGGGGTTTTATATTGGGAGAACGCGCAGGCCAGGCCTAAACGGCTCATTTGCGGACAAGGGTTAATTTAGTAAGTAAAAGTGATTTTTGTCCAAATGTCCAAACATTTTTTTGTAAATTAATTTAATTTGATTAAATTAATTATTAATGAAATAAACAAAGTCACAAAACCATTTTCCCGTTTTTCTGCCAAAACGGCTTATTTGCGGTTATATACGTTTTGTTTTGATGTCCCCTATGATGTATGTTTTTGGGACACTGTGTATATTTATATCACATTTTTATTTAGTAACAAATAAAAACTGATTTTCTCAAAAAGCTCCCTACAGCATTTTCTGTTTTATGTTTAAAATACTGCGGATTATCCTTGAATCTTTATCTGAATTAATATCAGAGGTCTTGATTTAAATCCACAAAACCATACTATGGTATGTGAAAAAAAGTGAATTAATTGATTGTTTTACTAATACAAAGCTTTCCCCTCATTTTAATGAGGAAAGCAGTATTAATTTTATTATCAACATAATTAAAAAAAATACATTAAATATTTGTTGAAATATAAAAATTATTCTTATTAAAGTTAAACCATTATTTTTTGCCAGATTTCTTAATACCTCCACCAACAAGTGGTCCCTTTTGTGAAGCCGCTTTTGCTTTGGCATCCTGCAAAGCTTTCTGCTGCTCCTTCATTTTTTGTTTGTGAGCAATGTCATCCTCGTCGAGGGTACAAACCTTTTTAGGAGCTTTTAGAGGCTTCTTTTTACCACCCTCTCTTCCAGACATCTGAAAAATACACCATTATAGTTTTAAAATGTACACCATATAATCGAGGGGTTTATTTATTGGATAATCCTTGTACACCTATCCAACAATCTTCTACAATCCTTGACAATTCCTTCCTCCACGATCATCTACAATACTCCACAAGCATCTACAATCTTCCACAATCATCTGAAATCTTTCCACAATTTTTAACAATCTTCTTTAAAATTTTGTACAATCTTTTTGACAATCTTCCACAATCCTCTGATTCTCACAATCCTTGTACACTTTTTTTCAATAAATAAACCCCTGGCATATAATAGATCAAACAAAGATAAAATAATATATAAAATGATAAGGACAGAAATTTTTAATTTTGAACAAAATTATAAAAAAAATAATTTATTATTATTCCATCAATCTATTTTCTAATCATCGTACAGAGTGATATTGGTAGACTGACAGTTTCGTACTGAAGAGGGCCAGCAGCCCGAAACTGTCAGTCTACCAATATCACTCTGTACGATGATTAGAAAATAGATTGATGGAATAATAAATTAATATTTTTATAATTTTGTTTAAAATTAAAAATTTCTGTTCTTACTAATTTTACGTCTAACCACCCGTGGTACTATGTGCTTGAGACACACAAGTCTTCAACTTGCTACCATTCAGAGTCTCCAGATTAGGAGAGGTATGAGTAGTTGTCTACATCTAGAAATAGATGGCGCACAAGTCTACATCAATCTAATGGCTATATTCCTTTTGCGAGTAAAGTCTAAAAACGTTTTCTTAATCAGCGTGCAGAGTTGACTATTGGTACTAAAGAGGGCCAGGAGCCCGAAACTGTCAGTCTACCAATATCACTCTGTACGATGATTGGAAAATAGATTGATGGAATAATAAATATAAAATGATATAATAGTAAAATACTATTAATTTTTCGTAAATGGGTAAAATACTGTTTTGGTATACATTAGGGTGGAGCGAAATTTTTTTTTGCCCAATCATATAGCACTATGTTCTAAAAGTTGCCTTTATTATAGAACATAACCAGTATTTTTTTTCAATTTTTTTGGAAGTCGGTTTGATTCCCCATGGGGGCCTTGAAATTAATCAAAATTTAAGAAATTTTAAATTTTGTTGAATAAGTAATATTAATCCCAATTTGAAAATTGCATTATAGGGGTTTTTGAGGTTGCTGAAATCGAATTTGATAATAAACAAATTCTAACCCACCCCGGGGGTAAGGGTGGGCGATTTTTTTTTCGCCCTATCATATAGTACTATGTACCAAAAGTAGCCTTTATTATAGAACATAACCAGTAATTTTTTTCAATATTTTTGGAAGTCGTTTTGATTCCCCACAGGGTCCTTAAAATTAATCAAAATTTAGGAAATTTTAAAATTTTGCTGAAATTTACATTATAGGGGTTTTTGAGGTGGCTGAAATCGAATCTGACATTAAAAAAATCTAACTTCACCCCCGCGGGGGTGAGGGGGTAAATATTTTGAAATATTTTCCATATTTTCGTGAAAATTTGGATATAAAGGTTTTTGAGGTTGCTAAAACTGCATCTTGAAATAATTTTTTTCGTTTGGACTCAAAACAAGGGCGTAGATGAGGGGGGGTAATGGGGGGTAATTACCCCCCCCCATAGGGTTGGGTGCCATTTTTTTTTTGCTGCAAGGGTGCCAAGTTTGGAAGAAACCGCCAGGGACAAAGCTTTTTTTTTAGGGTGTTTTTTCTTTTTCTAGGGGTGCCAAATTTAGGGCTTGCTTCAGAGCGCCGAAAGGCCGGCCCTGGGTATTACCCCCCCCCCATAGAAGAAAAACATCTACGCCCTTGCCTCAAAAACCCCTATAATGCAATTTTCAAATTGGGATCAATATTGGTTCATTCAACAAAATTTAAAATTTCTTAAATTTTGATTAATTTCAAGGCCCCCGTGGGGAATCAATACGACTTCCAAAAAATTTGAAAAAAACTACTGGTTATGTTCTATGATAAAGGCAACTTTTGGTACATAGTGCTATATGATTGGGCGAAAAAAATTTTTTGCTTCACCCTAGTATAAAGTAAAATTCTACTATAGTAGAAGTAGAAGTATACTTATTACTCCAATTTTCCCAACTTTCTACCAATTTACCAAATTACCACTAAATTTCCGAAATTTTTTTCCCAACTGGACAGTGGATTTTCTCAACTCAAGAATGAGGGGGTGGCGCCCTCTCTACCCCCCCCCCATAGGAGCACCCCTAAACACGTGCTTTTGTTGGTTTAGTTTTTACTTCATATTTAGCAAAACAAATAATTTTGGCACCAGCTATAACCTCAAAATTATAACTGGCAGTCAACCTGTTAATGTCTTTTTGAAATGGTGCAATTTGTGCTTAGGCATTAAAAGTACTTTTGCTGTCTAGGCATAGAGCTAAGTCTCTTAACTTGACAATAGTCTAAATTAGTCTGCCTTTCTGTGTGTCTGTAGGCAACATTAACCAATTTTTTTAAACTTTTTTTACAAACTTTCTAAAAGTTTTTCCAATAAATAACTTTTTGAAAAATTTTACGAGACTATTTTTAAATATTTTAATTTTTAATATTTTTATTAATCTAAACACTTTATACAAAAAAAAAAAAACTGAAACATTTATTGAAAACATTTAAATAGTTATTTATATACCAAGGGACTTTCCCTTGCATTTCTGTTTTCCTTGCTCGCTACACTCGCTCAGGAAACACTAATGTAGTGGGACTAAAACAGCCAGTTTAGTCCTGAGGTATATACACTATTTTTTGCAGGACCAAACATAATGTAGGTAGGTAGATAAAATTAAAATTAAAAACCACACGTCTAAAATCGGTTGTTTTATTTTCGTAATTTAATCAAGATACCCATAAATTGCGAAAAGTCAGTTTTATGGCTATCGCG
Source organism: Brachypterus glaber (assembly GCA_958510825.1). Taxonomy (NCBI): domain Eukaryota; kingdom Metazoa; phylum Arthropoda; class Insecta; order Coleoptera; family Kateretidae; genus Brachypterus; species Brachypterus glaber. Next base: position 14,360,358 of record OY294044.1, on the reverse strand, counting down.
ATTTAAATTGTTTTTTAATATGGTTGACACAAACGTCAAAAAAATGGACGAAGATGATAAATTTTAAGATATGTATAAATTGCTATAACAATGTTATTTTTAAAGGTTTTCTTTGTTAAAATCAAATAAATTGGTTTGAATCACTAATTTATTACAAAACACCACCAAACCTAATTTTTGAACCAGCAAAGCATACAGTAAGTATAATATTTTAATATTATCAAGGTTGCCGTGATTTTTATTCCCTAGGGAGAAAAACGGCAAGTTTAGTCCCGAAAATGAAAGCGTAAAATTAGGTTTTAGTCTTGGTCATGCAAAAAATATATTATTTTCACATTATGATTTTTGATAATCTTAAATATCTATATCTATCTACTTGTACTCTTAATTATGACTGACTGACAACCACTTTTGTTTGGAGCAGCTTTAATAGAGTAATTTCATTAAGAAAAAATTAATTACAATCGTTTAATAATATGATAAAAATATTCATTAATTGTTATTACATAATCTTGGAGTCATAATAAGTTACCACACCTGTGCTTAGCACACCAGAACAGATTGATTTCAACAATGTTTTTGCAGTAGCAACAAGATCGGTTTCTAAGAAAATTTCTTGAGGTCTGTAATTGTGGCTATATCGGTACTCTCCTGCAACTGGGCCCTTATCATATACTTTAAACCAAACTATTATCAGTGATAATTTATTACATATCTACTCGAAAACGAAGGCACGGTAAAAAATTAAAAAACCGCACATAACCTAAATGTCGGATTATTGTGCAGCACAAAATAAAATTTTATCTGCTGGCTTTAAATAAAACTTACCTTAAATAGAAAAGTAACTCACAAAAAATTAATTAAATATGAAAATACAGATATCAAACGTGAGCGAGAAAATCGATCACAAAGAATGTGAACGTGAAAATTTTTTGACTTCTTCTTCTTCTAATTTTACCTTTAACCTTCTTCTTTAGAAATTTGGCCAGCTCAGTATGAATTTGTATTTATACTATATATTAATATGGTATTCTGGGTTTCAGGCAATGAACTAGTTTAGATTCATTAATTTTGATTGGTTGACCGTCCATTTAATCCAAGTTTAAAGTTAAACCATTTTTGGTGCAAGTGGCCCTTAATTTCTTCTCTATGGTTTTGCTCAAATCGTTTTCGATTTATCTACGATAAATTATCGTAGTCACTTTCCCGGCCAGACAGATTAGACAGGGGTGTTTTTTTCACACCTATAAGGGCCACTTGCACCAATGATGGTTTAACTTTAAACTTGGATTAAGTTGACGGCCGACCAATCAGAACGCAACATTTCTAACTTAAACTCGGTTTAGCTGAGATAATCCCAGACCAAAAGTTGGTGCAAGTGGCCCTAAAACATCCAAAACATGTGAAAAAACGCAATGGAGATCTCTACAACTAGAATTATGAAACAAAAGACGTCTACCCTATCTCTATCTCATTTGTGCTACACTTTCCAGCCAACCAAATAAATACTGTATTTGTTTTTCATACAACAAATACAGTATTTATTTGGTTGGCCGGAAAGTGTAGCACTGAGCGGCACGAACGAACATAGCTAATGTGAATCTGTAGAATAAGATAATTCTACTCAAATTTAGATGGCGCCAGTAATTTCTTTAATTAAAATAATATAGTTACAGTTTCCTCCCGCCAAGTAAATATTGTATTTGTTCAACAAAGAACAAATACAGAATTTGTTTGGTTGGGTGGAAGTGGGAGTGTATGTATGTGTTCTATCCTTTTTGGGTAAAACTTTTGTCCCTGTCTAATCTAACGGGAGAAATCGCCATTGGAAACGCAATAAAAAATGTTGAAGATCAAGCGTAAGAATTTCTCGGGTAAACAAATACTGCCGCCAACAAAAGAAGAATTTACATAAAAAATAACAAAAAAATAAATATAAAAAACAGAAAAGTGTTTACCCCTCTTAACCCTACCCCGATTTTTATCAAAAATGTTCCCAGCCGAGAAATCAGTTTATTATATACAGTGCGATTATAAAGTGCCGAACTATTTTTAATTCAAAACTGACATTAGCCATTAGAGTAAAATGCAAGAAAGCTGTGTGCGTTTTACTGGCCACCGAGCTGTTGTACGTAGCAATCACATGGGCTTGTCGCGCACAACTCTAACAGACGCGTGGCTTCAAACGAAGAGTATTTTCTTTTCAAACTGTTCGGCACTTAATAATCGCACTGTATATATAACATTAAGAAACGTAAAAATTGTTTTTTTAAGATTTTCATTGTTTTTGCTGGAAATTCAAATTTTTATTGGGAATGTAAAATAGTTCTTCCAAAGTATATAAACAAGAATATTTTCATAGATTATACTTTGGTTCTTAGCGTAAATGTTGAAATCAGTATTGTCGCGGCATCTAGCGGCTGGTCTGGAGCAGTCAATAGCAGCGGCATCATGTACATGGTAGCAACCATGTTAATCAAATATAGGGGCATCTATACTCTAATAGACATACTACGCGAAGAATCTACGTATTCGCGTGAACCAAAAAGTGAACCTAATTCATAGTCTACTATGATTAAAGCAAATTAAATGCAATCCGCAATGCATATGTGAAGTTAGCTGGATTGGTAAAAACTAAGTTAAAAAATCCCTAAATCCAGATTTTTTTTGACGGTATGCTATGAAGTGTCAAATAGAATGTGATTATTTTGAATTTTCCGTTGTAAATTGTATTTGTGCTGGTTAAACTTATACGGATTTATATTAATTATTCAGATAATGGTATTTAAGTGTTTTGTTTGTATTTGTAAAGGAAAAACAGCTTTAAAAATACTAAGTTTCTGACATAAAACGGAAAACTTGGACTGCATCTTGACAATAATTTCTTTTTTTTTTGATTATGTGGAAAGACTTGTAAATAAAAAGGTAAGTTTTTCTGGCTTTTATAATGGAAAGATTGTTGCATAATTTTAATCTTTTAGGTTAACTGCAGATTTAAAAAAGATACTTTTAAGTGTCATTCGTATCTCTTCAGCCTTTTTGTGCTGGTTAAATTTACCATAGAAGTTAATAATTTAAAATATACCGATATTTTAATGGAAATAATGAACAAAACCACCTTGGCTGCGCTACTCATGTAGTGTCATTATGTATAAGTCCAGTAATGGTTCAGGCAAGGTGTCCTTTAAGGATGAAGACTATCAAGAAGAAAATACTATTATTACAGTGAAAAATTAGTGCAAAACTGTTCCTGAAATGAATATTTATGAGCTAGAGAGTCTACATGAAAAGCCGACTAGCGTGAGTTCGATTCTCACTGGCGCTGATTTGCCTTTTTCAGTTAATTAATAATTGAAATAGGTGAAGTGGACATTCCCTATAAACTGGTTCAAAAATCAGTTAAAGCTTTCCATTTACCACTAGCCCACACCAGTCCTGGACTCAGGGGCTGCTTAATTAAGTAGAATAGTATGAGGTTAAACAAACATGTATGTACTTAGGTATAATGTTGGAGATAATATCATCTCTATTTTTTTTTTTAAATATACCTATTATGCCATTCATTATACATTAATAATGTACTTTAAATTAACATTATACACACTATTTTCTTTTAAATATTCTTCGATTTATACATATATTTTTTTGTTTTGTAAGTACAAAGACTATAACAGTGTTGTAATAATAAATCATATATTCAAGTTTAAGCAAATAAAAACAATGTATATTTATTTATTTGTACACAATACTACATAATGTATATTAGCTATAGCAAACAGAAACAATCTAAAATCCTTTTTTTGCACAGAAATTCCCTAAAATATTGAATTGGTAGTAGAATTGGGTTATACGAGCCCAAAAAAGTAAACTTTAATTATATGCTTTTCGTTATTGCTTATAATTTGGGTATTTTTTAAGAGAGACTTATTAACTTTTTTATTATCCCAAGCTTTGGAGTTCTATAGTTATAATGCCATGCTCAAAATCCAGTGTCGGACTAAGGGGGCCCCGGGGCGGTCAGGGGCGATAACAACTCAAAAAGCAGACCATTTTCTCACTTTTTTACGTGTTTTCTTAGTGTTTTATCATGGTTAAAAATGTATTTTTGTGTTAAATTTCTACAAAGCTGTACAAGTTATATGTTAGACCTATTCTAGAATATGCCGAAAGTGTCTGGAACCCTTACTATGCAAAAGATATAGATCTTCTCGAGGGAGTACAAAGAAGGGCGACTAAAATTCCACCAGAATTAAAACATTTGCCGTACTTAGAACGCCTTTCTCATATGAAATAACCCACTCTGGAAGCAAGACGATCTCGTGGAGACCTTATCCAAACCCATAAGATACTCAGCAGCTACTACTCAGTCGAACTTAGCATATTCCAGCTTAATAACAATACCAACTTGCGAGGTCATAGCAAAAAACTTTATAAAGAAAGATGCTCCAAATTACCCAGAAAAAATTTTATTGTTAGCAGGGTCGTTTACCAGTGGAATGCTTTGAGTGAAGACACAGTGGGGGCAATGTCTCTTAATCAGTTTAAGAACAGAATGGATAGGGATTTGGACAGGGTCAGAAGACAATGGGTACACATTCCTTCCTAGTTTTATCTGTGATAGTTATATTTTTATCTCGTTTTTGTGATTTTATTTTTAATTTTTTAATATTTTATTTTTTAATATTTAATGTTTCATATTTATTTTTATTTTTTTCTTTTTTTACATTTGTTTTTATATTTTTAGAATTTCATATTCACTTTATTTATTTATATACTTGATATAGATACAGTTTCATCGGCTATGCCGCTCACTGTTTGTAATAATAATAATAATTAAATTTAGTATCAGCTTTTGACTGAACTTGACAAAAAATTGAAGGCATAACAATGTTATGATAACATGCTTTATTATAAAACACAAATATAATTTTTTTTCTTTTAAAAATAAAAAAAGTAAATTTTGAAAAATCGAACAAGTGATTTTTTTTATTCATATAAATTGTGCGCTAAGGATACTGAAATACCTAAACGCTATTGTTTTTTTAAATAAATGCGATTTCAGGGGGCGCCTGGCAAAAGGTTGGGGGCGCTTTGACTTTAGTGACATACTTTCTGTTATCGCTTATAACAAGGAAATATTTTAAGAAAGCATTATGAACTTGTGTTCTACTAAGCTTTAGAGTTCTACAGTTTTAATGCTAAGCTTAAAGTTCAGGGCCGAACTAAGGGAGGGCGGCCAGGGGCGATAACAGCTCGAAAAGCAGACCATTTTTTCCTTTATAAACACAAATATATTTTTCCAGGTAAAAAGATGGTCTGCTTTTTGAGTTGTTATTGTAGATGATTGTGAAGGATTCTGGAGGATTGCAGATGATTGTGAAAGAATGAATTGTCAAGGATTGTTGGATAGGTGTACAAGGATTGTCCAATAAATAAACCCCTCGCTGCAACTAAAGCTTAATAGAACACAAGTTCATGATGCTCTCTTAAAATATTTCCTCGTTATAACTTATATATAAGCGATAACGGAAAGTATTTGACTAAACGATAACGGAAAGTATGTCACTAAAATAAAAGCGCCCTCGCCCTTTTGCATGGCGCCCCGAAAAATCGCATTTATTAAAAAAAAAAAGCGTTTACGTATTTCAGGACACTTAGCGCACAATTTAAGTGAATGCCAAGATGAATAAAAAAAAGTTCACTTTTTTCGATTTTTCAATATTTACTTTTTTAATTTTTAAAAGGAAAAATAATTATTTGTGTTTAATAATAAAACATGTTATGACTTCAATTTTTTATCAAGTTCAGTCAAAAGCTGATAATAAAGTAATTGTAGAAATTTAACACCAACATAATTTTTTACCATGGTAAAATAGTAAGAAAACAAGAAAAAAAAGCGAAAAAATGGTCAGCTTTTCGAGTTGTTGTCGCCCCTGGCCGCCCCCCTTAGTCCGACACTGGATTTTGAGCATTGCATTAAAACTGCAGAACTCTAAAGCTTGGGAAAATACAAAAAGTTAATGAATCTCTCTTAAAAAATACCCAAATTATAAGCGATAACGAAAAGAATAATATGCATAATATATTATATGCTTTAATTATATATAATTAAAACCAAGGCGCCCCCACTATTTTGCTCGGCGCCCCCTGAAATCGTAACCGATTTTCAAAATATCATTTATATACGTAATCCCCACACCCTAGTCCACGATTTAAATTTTTCGGGAGATGAATCCGAAAAAGTTTACTTTTTTGGGCTATATTTGTAGTAAAATACACTGTCCAGTAAAAGAGCTTTCCCATTTTTCAGCTCCGCGCGTAAAATGGATTTTTTATTGTCAGATTCAGTTTTAGCAACCTTAAAAATATACCAATTTTCACCCCACATTCTAACTCCACCCCCCGGCCCCTTAGGGGGTGGAGTTAGAATTTTTTTATTAACTGATTCTCTTTCAGCAACCTTAAAAACCCCAATATGCTAATTTTCACGAAAACTACCCCCCGCCCCTTTGGAGTGATTAAAATTTTTTTATAATCAGATTTACTTTAAGCAACCTCAAAAACCCCTATATAGCAATTTTCAAATTTTTCTAAAAAAAAATAATTTTCCCCATTTGCCCCCCTTGCTGCACTCTGCAATCATCAAAAACAATCCCGAACGAGAACTTTTGGTAACATACCTGTATGCCAAATTTCAAGTCTCTAGATTAAAGCGTTCTTAAGTTATCGTGCACATATTTCTCGGACAGACCGATCGACTGAACATTTTTTTTGGTCGAAATTGATTTATATCGACATAAAACGCAATAAGACGCAAAAAAAATTGAAAATTTTTGTACAAAATTTTGAAAATTTTCAAAATGGGAAAGCAAAATGGCCAGATGCTAAATTTCATAACAAAAAAACAATTCTTTATCGAGTTAACCTGGGCTAGATGATGAAATCCACAAGGAAAACATTCCATAACTGGTGGTAATCAGGGGTGCTCCAAAGCGATTTTATGAGGGGGGGGAGAGCAAACATTTCCCAACTAATTATTCAGAAATTTCACAACTCCAAAAAAAAGTTTTTACCCCCTAAAAATTTAAATGACTAAAAAAAAGTCCTCACCTCTGAAAAAATACAGCAATTTTCTAACTCTAAAAAAAAATATTTACGCCTCCCGAAAATTTTTGATGACTTAACATTCCCAACTGTGCTATGCTCCAAACTTTGTCAACTTTGAAAAAATACCCTACTATACTATCCAACTTTCTACCAATTTACCAAAATTTACCACTCAGTTTCCTAATTTTTTCACTCATTTTCCCAACTGAACACTGGATTTTTCCAACTCGAGCATGATTGGGTGGCGCCCCCATTGGGGCACCCCTGGGGTAATTCAAAAAGGATCTGAAGGAATAAATAAATAGTTTTGGACATTTATCGAGACATTTCTAGGCCTAAAGGTACATACAAATAAAAAGGTCCCTTTTTATGTGACTACTCACATTTGTTTTTTGCACAGCTGAACATCACAGTTTCTAAATTCTTACATTTCTGCACCAGTTATGCATGCAAAACAATAATAGCATGAATTATATCCCCAAACTACCCTTAAGTTGCATAGTTGCATTTTTATTTAAACAATAGAGTTATTATTATTTAATTGTTATAAATACAAGTGATATCTATTTTTCACACACTTCTATTTTCGCTACTACTTTGTTATTATTCGTAATTATTTGCTACAAAGTTCTTTTAGTGTAGTTTTTGTAACTTTAGTTAATAAATAAACTTTTTAAAAACATCATCTGCCCTTTTGACAACTTAATTGGCGCAGTCGGTAGGATATCAACACAAACCTTAACGGCATATTATTGGTTTGTTTTCCATCGTGGAAATTAAAGTTGATATTCTTCGTGAAGTTCTCAGCGGATCTCCAAACTTCGAGCACCCCGTTGGAAGCAGCACACCTACAGTCGAGGGACAGTGATGAAATTTTTAATCTTGTTGTAAGTACTAATATTTTTTCATTTTTTTTTTATGTCTTTATCTGATTTGCTAAGTGGCTTTGATGGTTTGAATTTATCTCGTTCTGATTCTGATAACTCCTTACCAGAAAGACGTTATTCCTATCCTAATTTAAATATTCAATATAGTATAAGTGATTTTATTCAAGTAGAAGTCTTAAATAATCAAATAATTAATAATATAGATTATAATAATTTAAATATGGCATTTAAACCCGAATATTTGTTTAGTGTACCCGAATTCGATGGTAATCCCAACGAATTAAATAGGTATATCGAAACTTCAGAAGCTTTAATTAATGGTTTTTATAATCCAGCAAATGGTAACTGTTTTGAAAATGTTTTTTTGTTAAATTCTTTAATTGGAAAACTAGTAGGAAAGGCTAAAATTGTAGTCAATATACAAAATTGTAAAAATTGGGATGAATTAAAAGATTGTCTAAGAAGAAATTTCGCAGACAATAGGGATGAACTATCCTTAAATAGGGACCTTAATCATTTGCGACAACATCCAAATGAGAGACCCGAACAGTTTTATGATCGGTGTCTGGAGCTACTTAACTTAACTTGCTCATATATAGACAATCATGAGGAGGTTGAAGCAACTAAATTATGTAAAAGGGAATTATATAAAAAATTAACTTTGCGGTCATTTCTTTCGGGCTTAAAACAACCCTTAGGTAATCACATCAGGAGCATGAGGCCCCCTGATTTAAAAACTGCAATGCAGTATATTACAGAGGAACATAATCTTCAATATTCTATGGATAATAAAAATCCACAATTTAATTTTGGTAGTAATAATAATTATAAGTTACCTAGTAATGGAAATAATCCATTAAATTATAATAATTTTAGAATGAATAATAATTTTTCATATAAACACCAAACAAATCCATTTAATCCCCCAAATAATAATTTTAATAATTTTAATAATTTTAGGCAGTACCCTAATAATAATTTTAATAATTTTAATAAACCACAGTTTCCATCACAACCTATTCACATTAAGCAAAAATTTAATCAAAACCCTCCTAGATATTTTACAAATGCGCAAGTGTTTGGCAAACCACAAAATGTATGGAAACCCCAGCCAAATAAAAATTATTTTCCCCCACCGACGCCTATGAGTGTGTCAACCAGAAATAGTAATAATTTTAGAAATCCTAATAATAATTTTAATAATAATTATAATCAACCTAGTACATCTAGAAATAATTTTAACCACAACTATAATCAACCTAGTACATCTAGAAATCATTTTTACCCGCAAACCAGTCAAAATTCACGCTATAAAATAGAAGAAGTGTATAATAACGAAACCACTTCCGGACCAAAACCAACTGACACTGATAGAAATTTTCCCCTGAACAATCCAAAAAACAACCCCACGTAGTTGTTAATTTTAATAGTAATACACTTGATAAGGCAGAACTTCCTTTTATAGTTCTCCCTGAAAATAATTTAAAAATTTTAATTGACACAGGTGCAAGTAGTAGTTTTCTTAATCCTAAAATAGTAGAAAAATTATATCCTAATTGTATAAAACATGATCCTTTTGTAGTTAATTCAGTATTTCAAAAAGAAACACATAAATATTCTGCTGAAATACCCACTTCAAAATTATTTAATTTACCTGATACAACTAGTTTAAAATTTTATTTGTTTAAATTTCATGACGTTTTTGATGGTCTTATTGGCATCGATAACTTAAAATATTTAGAAGCCTTAGTTGATATAAATAATATGAAGTTGATAACTCCTTATGCGGAAATAAGTTTAGATAATTTTAAAGTTAATAAAGAAGTTAATTTAGTTACTATTGCCCCTCAGTGTGGACAAATTATTCAAGTAAATACAAATATTAATAATGGTGATATAATTATTCCTAACCTTAAGTTACACGGATTTTTAGAAATAAATGATTGTGTTACGAAAGCACATAATGGTAAAGCCTTAGTGACTATTGTTAATAAAAGTGATGATGAAGTTACAATTGACTTTACAAATAATATAATTGCGGAAAAGTTTGAAATAGAAAATCCTAATATTAAGAAAATTAATTTAAATAATATTAAAACTAAAACTAATAGTAGTAACCCCTTAAATTTAAATAAGTTACGTATAGACCATTTAAATATAGAAGAAAAAGATAAGATAATTAAATTATGTACGGAATATTCAGATATATTTTATAACGACCAGACAAAACTGACCTATACTAATAAAATTAAACATAATATACGCACTACCGATGAAATTCCTATTTATTCAAAGTCATATAGATACCCCTTTGTTCATAAGCAAGAGGTTAATAGACAAATAGATAAAATGCTAGAACAACAAATTATCCGTCCTTCACACTCTCCGTGGAGCAGTAACATATGGGTCGTCCCCAAGAAGCTCGACGCATCTGGCAAACAGAAATGGAGAATTGTGGTGGATTATCGCAAATTAAATGAAAAAACCATAAGTAATAAATACCCCCTTCCCAATATAAATGACCTATTAGATAAGTTAGGTAAATGCATGTATTTTACAACTTTAGACTTAGCGAGCGGTTATCACCAAATTGAAATGGATGAGGCCGATATTGAAAAAACTGCTTTTAATACTGAAAATGGGCACTACGAGTTCCTTCGAATGCCATTTGGGCTTAAGAACGCGCCAGCGACATTTCAAAAAACCATGGACTACATATTTAGAAATGTACCAAATTGCGTAGTTTATTTAGATGACATTATTATTTTTAGCACAAGTTTACAGGAACACATTAATAATTTAAATTTAGTTTTTGAAAAGCTCCGAGAAGCTAATTTAAAAGTAGAATTGGATAAGTCTGAATTTTTGAAAAAAGAGGTTTCATATTTAGGTCATATAGTTACCCCTGAAGGTGTTAAACCTAACCCTGACAAAATATACGCTATTAAAAATTACCCCATTCCTAAAACTACCAAACAAATCAAAGGATTTCTTGGTTTGGTAGGTTATTATAGAAAGTTTATCAATAATTTTGCAAATATAACTAAACCTTTAACTAAATGTTTAAAGAAAAATTCAAAAATAATACACGATAACGATTTTATAAGTGCTTTTGAAACTTGTAAAAATATTTTAATGAATGACCCTATCTTACAATACCCTGACTTCTCTAAAACCTTCAATTTAACCACAGACGCCAGCAATATGGCCTTAGGAGCAATCCTTAGTCAAGGACCCATTGGCAAAGATTTACCCATAGCATACGCTTCACGTACACTTAATGAAAGTGAAATAAATTACAGCACAATAGAAAAAGAATTATTAGCAATCGTTTGGGCAACGAAATACTTTAGGCCTTATATTTATGGCCAGCGCTTTAATATTATTACAGATCACAGACCCCTTACTTGGATTTTTTCAATTAAGGACCCCTCTTCAAAATTACTTAGATGGAAATTAAAATTAGAAGAATACGATTATAATATAATATATAAAAAAGGTACTTTAAACTCAAATGTAGACTCCTTATCTCGTGTACAGATTAATACAAAAGAAACTCGTGCATCAAGCATTTATGAATACATTAAGCAATTTAATGACGAACTTGAATTTGAGAATCAGCAAAATTCCGAACAAACAGACGACAATTATTCCACACGCGCTCAACTTGGCAGTGAACTTAATAAAGATAACGAATCAAATATAGAATTACCCTGCACTTCAAAAGACTTAGAAAAGTTAGATAAAATAATTGAAATGATAAATAATGAAAATAAAGAACCCCTTACTCAAAATGTTGAACCCCTAAACGGAAATGAATCCCTTAATGAAAATGAAACTATTAATGAAAATGAACCCCTTAATTTAAGTGAACACGATAACTCAGAAAATAATGATAATATTGAAAATAATGACCCTAATGCTACTATTCATTCAAATAGTGACCAAAATCTTATTGTAGAAGTTCCTATTGTAGAAACCCCTGTAAATTATGGTAAAAATCAATTAATAATTGATTCAGTTTTACACAGTCCTGCAAATCCCAAAGCAACTATAGTTCATGAAAATAAACAGAGATTTTATGTCCAATTTTCCAAAAATAACTTTGAAAAAGATATAGTTAAATTCATAAAAACCTTTATTGTTCCCAATGTACAATATAATTTGTACTTTGAGAAGGAAGGAGATTATGAACCCTTTTGTGAAGTTATTCGTAAAAATTTTAAATGGCCTTCTTTAAAATTTAAAAAATGTAGGTACAAATTAATTGACATTGAAGATAAAGATGACATTAAAGAAGTAATTAAAAAATATCACGAATCGAAAACTAATCATCGCGGTATAGAAGAAACCCACGAACGTATTAAAAAATTATATTATTGGCCAGATTTAAAAAAATCAGTAAATAGTTACATAAACGAATGTGAAATTTGTCAACAAAGTAAATATGAAAGAAACCCTATAAAAATGAAAATGAATATTACCCCTACTCCTATTAGACCCTTTGAAATAATACACATAGACGTTTTTACTTTAGAAGGAAATAAATTTTTGACTATTATAGATACTTTTTCAAAATACGCACAAGCATATCATATTAATTCTACGGCAGCTACAGATATAGCTGACAAACTTATTATTTTCTTTTCACACCACGGTGTCCCAAAACAAATTACTATGGACAGCGGTACAGAATTTAAAAATTTTGTATTAATGGAATTATTAAAACTACATAAGTTAGATATCCATTTTTGTTCCCCTTATCACCCTCAATCAAATTCCCCTGTAGAAAGACTTCACTCGACATTGACAGAACATATAAGAATTTTAAATACTAAAGGATTCCTTAAAACCCCTATTAAAATGAAGTTACCTTACGCTATTTTAGCTTATAATCATTCAATACATTCTGCAACAAAGCTAAAACCTATTGATATAATAAACGGACATATAGAAGCTGAAAACCCTTTTGATTTAAATATTGAAAATATTTTACTTAATGACTATGTTAATGACCACAAACAAAAAATGAAAATTTTATATTCAAAAATAAATGAAAAACTAATAGCGGACAAAGAAAAAATAATTGAACGTATAAATGATAATCGTGATCCCCCTGAGTTATTTGAACCTAATCAAACAACTTTTGTAAAAAAACATATCAGACAAAAAACGGCAAATAAATTTCAAAAATCCACAAAAATTGAAAAAAGCGACGATAAATTTAAGAAAGTAGTAACTGAAAATCAAGAAAATGTACATATGGATAATTTAAAAAGACCCCTTAAAAACCCTTATAAATTTAAAAATATAGTTATAGAAAACCCTGTATATATAATAAAAAATGATTTATTTAAGTGTGGCAATGACATATCACTGGTTCATTGTGTATCTCGCGATTTGCATATGTCAGCAGGCATTGCACTAGAGTTCAAAAATCGTTTCAATAATGTAGATGAATTAAAAGCGCAAAATAAGCAGGTAGGCGAAGTAGCTTATCTTAGACTAGAACAAAGATACATTTATTATTTAATTACAAAGAAAAATTATTATGATAAACCTGATTATAAAGACGTTAAAACTGCTTTACAAAACTTAAAACTAATTTGCTTAGAAAATAATACTAAAACAATAGCTATGCCAAAAATAGGCTGTGGACTAGACCAACTAGACTGGAAGACTATTTTAGGTTATATTAAAGAAATATTTACTAACTCCGGAATTATTGTATATATTTTTATTCCCGAAAATCTAGACAGACCTAACGACTTAACTTAAAATTATTTATTTCAGATTACCCCTCGTATTGGGATATCAGTCGGAAATACAAGTTAAAAATTTAGAAGACAATCCAGGAATTATACCCCTAAAATTAGGAAATGCGAAAATACAGGAATATTATCATACATTTATACATTTTTATGACTTAAATCCTATAATTAAGGAAGTAGATAAACTTCAGATTCAAAGTAGAAATTTAATTAAATTAATTAACCATAAAAATTATTTAACAGAAACTTCAAATTATGTACAAATACTAGATTTAACTAAAGAAAAAGTAGAAACAAAATTAAAAGAAATTATTCCAAATTCTCAAAATACTCGTATTAAAAGAGGCTTAATAAATGGAATTGGTTCTATTTTTAAAGCAATTACAGGAAATTTAGATGCAAGTGACGGAGAACGTTATGAAAAATTAATTAAGCAAATACAATTTAATCAAGGTAAATTAACAGAAAATATTATAAACCAAAATTCAATTTCATTTGATATTATAAATAAATTCAATAAAACTATTAAACAGGTTACTTATAATGAAAAATTATTACAAAAGAAAATTGAAGAAATTTCCCGACTTTCTGAACAAACTTTAGAACGTCAAAATTTAGTTTTTGTAAATGACATTTTGAATCAGTTAATTAATATGTATGAGATTATAAACTCTATTTTACAAGATATTGAAAATTCAATTTCTTTCGCAAAATTAAATATTTTGCACCCCAGTATAATAAAAAGTTTAGATTTTTATAAAGAGTTGCTTAAATTAAAAAATATAACTATTGCGGAACAATTACCCTTAGAAATAACTTTTAATAATATTTTAGCTTTTGAAAAACTAGTCAAAATTGAATCTTATATTTTAAATAATAAGATCACTTATTTATTGAAATTACCCATAATGTATCCCCAAACTTTTGATTATTACCACTTATACCCTATTCCTTCTTATCAAAATGAGAAATTCAAAACGATCCTGCCACAGGATAAATTCTTATTAAAAAATGAAATATATTATACTTTCCAAGGAAAAATTTGTCAGAAAATTAAGTCACAAAGCTACATTTGTGAAAATTTGGAATTCTACGAATCCAAAGGTCTTGATCTTTGTGAAATACAACTTTTGGAACTACGAAAACCCGAAAATTGTAACCAAATTAATGTTAAAGTCACAAAGTCCATATTTAAGCAGCTAGAAGACTCCAAAAATTGGATTGGTGTCTTTCCAATAAAACAAAAAGTCATTTTGAAATGTAAAAATCAAGAAGAAATTTTGAATATAATTGGAACTTATTTATTCGAAATACCAATAAATTGTCGAATAATAAGTAATAAGTTCAATATTACCAATGAAAAACAAGTCATAATGGACTCTACTCCAATTATTTTCCCAAATTTGGAAAATAACCTCACCCTCAACACAGAAGATAAGATTTTTGAAAATGTTCAACTAAAGGTCACAAAAATTGAAGATCTACAAGAAATTGGAAGAAAAATTTTAGAAAATAAGCCTAATGTAAATTTAAATTTTGAAAATAAAATGCACAAAACCTCTACTGTTTTATTATATATTTTAATTGTAATTTTTATTTTATTTTATTTATTCAATAAACTTAAACTTAAAGATATTTTATCAAACTGTAAAAATAATACTAACTCTCAAAAAGGAACTGAAAATAAAGTTTCAGAAAACATTATTTTACCTAATATTCAACTTCCTTAGAAAAGTAAGTTGAATCTTTTGTAGGGAGGAATTATATCCCCAAACTACCCTTAAGTTGCATAGTTGCATTTTTATTTAAACAATAGAGTTATTATTATTTAATTGTTATAAATACAAGTGATATCTATTTTTCACACACTTCTATTTTCGCTACTACTTTGTTATTATTCGTAATTATTTGCTACAAAGTTCTTTTAGTGTAGTTTTTGTAACTTTAGTTAATAAATAAACTTTTTAAAAACATCATCTGCCCTTTTGACAACTTAATTCATGATATGCTATTATTGTTTTTTTTTCTATTTAATTTTTCTGAAAAACGATTTTTTTTTAATTTTAACCTCATTGACAAGACAATCCTAGCTAAGAACTTTTGATAAGAAATAGGTGGTCCAAATTAGAAGTCTTAGCTCAGGCGCGTAGATAGGATTTTTTCTTGGAGGGGTAAAAATTTTATTTTTTTTGTGGCCCTACCAAAAGAAAAAAAAACCCTTCAAAATTTAAAAAAAAATTGTCCCTGAGCGTTTCTACAAAATTTGGCGCCCACTTTGGCGCTCCCAATATTATATTTTGGCGCCCCAACCAAAAGAAAAAAAACACCCTCTAAACAAATAAGCTTTGTCTCCGAGTGTCTCTACAAAATTTGGCGCCCATCTTTTTAACATCCCTACCAAAACAAAAAAAAACACCCTCCGAAAAAAAAGCTTTGTCCCTGAGCGTTTCTACCAAATTTGGCCCCTTATCCAAAAAAAAAACCTGCTATTATTTTAATTTTTTATTTAAAATAAAAAATAAATATTCTTGGGGGGTAAATACCCCCTCTACCCCCCCCCCTTATATCTACTTAGATTTTTCTCAGTCTATAACTTTTCAAAAAAATTATAATCCAAAGGCATTTTGTGTTTACAAAGTTCTCCAAAAATTGACGCCGTAAACCTGTACATTCTAAAATTATATCACTCTTGGCTTGAAGTTTGTTGCCTTGTTCAGTGATTAAATTCACCTCTTCAAAGTTTGCAGGTATATTTCCTCCATTTTTACGGGTTCCTCGTTCCTCAAATACCATTCCCATAATCTCATTTCCAAATTTTTAGCAGTATTTACAGAGAATTTTGGATTTAGAAATTTATTTAAAAAATATGAACGTGGTTTAACTCTGTTAGTGAAACCCATTTTATGCGATTCTATGTGGTTAAAATATTATTTTGAGGGATATCTTGCAGTTTATATTCTTCAGAAAGGATGCCATTGCTTCTATTGCAGCACTTTCAAAAAATTTACTGCATTTTGGTTTAACATAGGTGCTAGTAATTGGCTTTTTCTTCCTTTCTACATCTGTACGGATATAGAATGCCATGTTTATAATATTTTCAGGTTCTTATTTAGGCTCCTTCTAACTTTACATTCCATTGGTTTTGAAGTACATGAAAAATCTTCAGGAATTACAGTTATTCCCCTGTATATAATATACAGTAGTAAACTTATTGCATGATGGCATGACATTGATAATCTGAAAATAAAATAAAGTGTCACCAGGCTGAAAATCATATGCATACTAGACACATACACCGCAGGGACTAAGGGGACGTATAAAGTATGTCAGGCTTTTTTTTAACATTTTTGATTCTTCCTCCCCTTGTTGCAAAGTATATATATATATATATATATCTTATTTATATAAAATTTTTAATGAAATATAGGGTGTAATAAAAACGGTGGGCTGGCTATACATAGCCATATTGTACTCACCAAAACAATGAAAAAAGTTTATATACACATATTGTCTAAAATTCTTCGTCTCTGAGTTATGGCCACTTTAAGTTTTTAGTTAAGATACTACTTTAATACAATCTTAGTATAGTACCTCTTTATCAACCAACCGCGAGTACAATATGGCTATGTATTATAGCCCGCCCGCCTTTTTTGTTACACCCTGTATATCGGAAAAACACGGTAAATGACTGATTTTTAGATAGATGTATAGATAGCCATTGACTATTGGAAAAAATACATATATACAAAAGAAAAGTACAGTAAGTACAATACATTAATTCTAATTTAGGTAATCTATTTAATAGGAAAGGTTGCCTTTCTCACAGCAGACTCACTGGCAGGATTTGCATTATGATACAAATTTGATTTTAGTCTTCTTTTAAAACACTTAATATTTAGACTCTTTATTTCAGCATTTATTTTATTATAAATGACTACCCCTTGTGAAATAAAGACACTTGGGATTTTTTCTTATGTTTTTGAGTTAAAGTGAAATTCATGGCATTACGTGTCTGAATTTCAACAACAAAAGTCTTCCTTAAATAATTGGGTACATTAATTTAGTAGATTATTATGATACATATTTGCTTGTAAAGAAACGTTTCATTGGCTCTGCTGCTTACTGTATTTAATAATAATAATTAACCGTTGATATTTTGTGAATGAATACCAGAGCATTATATTCCAAAAACTGTTAAATAGACCACCAGAGAATTTTGGATTTAGAAATTTATTTTAAAAATATGGACGTGGTTTGGACTTTTAGTTAGTGAAACCGAACCGAACTGAACTCAACATTGTTTGTATGCTGGTTCGTATCCCACAACCCAGTATTACTCTCATAGCCTTTTTTTGAATTTTTTGTAGTCCAAATCAGTTAGTTTAATCATATACAAAATAGTACTACAATATGTAAAATGTGGTAAAGCAATGCTATTATAAATTAATTTTCTTGAATGCATACAAAAAAAAACGTGCACTATATCTCAAGATTTTGAGGGTCCACAAAAAATTGTTACATACCTTCACTTACAAGATATATGGCTGCTATAGGCTGACATAATATCCTCCAAATGTTGAACAGAAACTTTCTACCCTTTGTATCATGTGCTTTTTCTGGCTTTGACACAATCCATGTCATTGTGCAGTTCTACCAAATACCATAGCCTAAAAGTTAGATACATTTATGTCATTTAAATACCTAATGAATATAATATAATGAATATTCTACTAATTTCTGTTACAGGTTTAAAACTTGTAATGTATTTACCTTGTCTGGTACCTTAAAGAATTGTTTTTAACAACAGCCCTAAATAAACAGTAAATTTGAAAAACTCATCTTAAAACACTAAAGGATTCTAACATTTATTTTAAAAAGCACTCGGATCTCATAAAATATCGCTTATATAGAAGATTAACATTCATTATTATTATAAATTTTATAAACGTAAACAAATTTGACAGATACCTAACCTTTTTATCTGTCAGATAACTGTGCGAAGCTAGCTGAGATTTACGTGATTTTTCATAGTGTAGTTTTTTTTTACTCAACCTTTTTTAAGCTTCATTCACGCGCCCGGAAGACGGCAGCACGGTCAAATTGCTTTATCCGAATTCATCCATAGGAAAACTGAGTTGTCTCTATCTAGCGGTGGATCTGGAAACAGTGCAGTTCTACACAAGGGCCGCTAGGTGGATCACCCCCAGGAAACTAGTCATTGACAAACAGCTGACAGTCAGCTGCTGACTGTTTCAGAAGAACCTTAATCTGTCAAGGTATAAAAACAAAAGTGGACTTTGTTGTGTAGTGATTCTCTTTAAGAAATTCTAATTATCTTAACAATATGTGTATCAAAAGATTTAAGACCTTTAATAAAGGAAGTGTTATTTAGCATAAGCGGATTTGGCTAAAAATTAAGGTAAATATTTCATTGTTTTACATCAGTATTTCATGGGTGCCATTTTGTCTAAACTCGTTTAATAATATTGTACATAATTATGTTTAATTTTCTGTTATAGAGTTTGCTAATGTGTTTATTGATCATATGCACTAATTACATAAGATTCAAATATACTTTTGTTATATCAATTTATGAATCCTACTTAATGATTTTCTTTATATAGGTATGTCTTCATACCCATATGTAGCATATGTACAGTCCAACTAGCCTTCATTTCTTTTTTCTGCTATTCCTTTATGTAATTTATAAATATATTTGTATACCTACTTAGAAAGGGAGAGTGACAAAAACAAATGAAGGCTAATTAATCATTTGTTTTAATACTGTTTCTATTACCTACAACAAATAAAATTCTTAGCCATGTTGTGCATGGTGATCCATATAATTTTAGAGCGTTAATTCGACTTTACAAATAATTTTTCCGACGACTAAAAATACATTTTCCTATTTTTCGAAATTAAAAATGGTATTATTTGTTTTTAATATATGTGAGTGGTCACCCAAAAAGGGACTTGAAGGGAAAAATATTTTTGGATTAATGTACCTCTGTAGGCATATGCCTAGAAATGTTCAATCATTGGACTACAATATCTAAAAACGCCAAAATATTAAAATATTTTTTTCACCAGTCTCTTCTGAAAAGCGTCTTTTCTTTTTTTTTTTTTAAATAAAATTTTTGGAGTGTTACACCCATGTTAATGGTATAGAAAAATAGCGTTACAGGGGGGGAGGGTGAGGGTCCAAAATGACCAAAATTTGTGTTACATAATACTTGAAGATTCCCAAAGTCTTGCATTTGAAAAAAATGTACTGCTTTTTTTACGTTTCTCGGCGTTTTATATCCAAAAAATATGATTTTCGTGATAAAAAATCTATTTTTCTGTCGGTCGGTTTGTCTGTCCGGGAAATTTGGACCATTGGTTAGTTCTCCAAAGTTTCAGGCTGGGATTGTTTTTGGTCAAAATCAAGGTGAAGTATCCCCCCCCCCCGTTAAGGGGGTAGAATTTTTTTTTCAGATATTTTTTTAAATTTTTTTTTTTCGAAAAAGATACTTTTTTGATTTTTTTTTAAATTATTTTATGAAAATCTTGAAAAAAATAATTGTTGGTCGATCGGTCGATTGATCGTTCGGTCGTTCTGTCCGGGAAATCTTGTGGGCAGGTAAACTTAAGAATGCTTTAAGCTAGAGTAACTACATTTTTTTTACAAAAAATTGAAAATTACTATATAGGAGTTTTTAAGGTTGCTGTAATTGAATCTGATAATACAATTTTTCTAACTTTACCCCGCGGGGATGAGGGGGTAAATATTTTTAAATGTTTTCAATATTTTCGTTAAAATTGTTGTATATGTTTTTTTTTTATGTTTTATGTTTGGACTGAATCTAAAAATATGGTTTTTCTAAATCCACCCCCTGAGGGGCAGGGGTAGTTTTTGTAAAAATTGGTATATTGGGGTTTTTAAGGTTGCTGAAAGTGAATCTGATATTAAAAAATCCATTTCACGCGGCGGAGGTGAAAAATGGGAAAGTTTTTTTACTCAGCAGCAGGGGCGGATTTATTTCATATTAAGGGGGGGGGGGGCATCCATAAGGAAAAAAATTACGCATTCACCAAAAATATAATTTTGAAGGTATTTCTATGCTAATATATCTCACTGGGGGAGCGCCATGCCGCCCCCCCCCCTAAATCCGCCGGTGCTGGGCAGTTTATTTTTAGTTCAAGCAAATTAGACGAAAAAACGACGAATAGAAGAAATAATTTATAAAGTTTTGAAATTTTGGTTGTGAACTCCCAGTAGGAACCCAAATACAGATCCGAAGAGTTCCGGTGGGAGCTTCATCCCCTTTTGCTAAAAAAAACACCCCGAAACGTGACCTCATGACGCTTTTTTTGCATTTTTCTCGTAAACGAAAATGTTAGAGGGTGAAACTCTTCGGATCTGTATTTGGGTTCCTACTGGGAGTTCGTAATCAAAATTTCAAAACAAAAAATAAATTATTTCTTCTAAAAAGTCTAATTTGCTTAAACTATTACTTATTACCTGTATAAATTAAAAGCAATGAATTTCTTATCAATTTGTATAATTTTAGTTATCAATTTTAGCATCCTTGAAAACCCTTGGATACCTATTTTCATCCAAATTCAATAATATTTAACTGATTTTGGCGCCATATTGGATCCGCCATTGTGAATTTAAAATTTTTGAAAACAGATTCCGTTTTAGCATCCTCGAAAACCGCTGAAAACAAATTTTCACCAGAATCCAATTAAATTTTACAGATTTTGCCGCCATATTGGATCCGCCATTTTGAATTTAAAATTTTTAAAAACATATTGGGTTTCAGCATCTTCAAAAACCCCTGAATACGAATTTTCATCAGAATCCAATAAAATGTAACAGATTTAGCCGCCATATTGGATCCGCCATTTTGAGTTTTGAATTGTTATTAACAGATTCGGTTTCAGCATAGTCGAAAAATCCTTGTTACTAGTTTTTACGATATTACGGCCAAGTTTTGGCCAAAAACAAATGTCTCCTGGCCCATAGTATATTTGTATGACATACAAATCTATAAGTCTTTGAGCTCGAAAAGAAAAATCTTCGAAATCTTGTTGTTAGTTACTGAGATATTACCGAGTTTTTTTTTTTGATTTTTTAAAAGTCTGTTATACATATAGTAGGTACACGAACTTCCCACAGTGGTTCACCCCTCGCGAGGCGATACCTCGTACCAATTATACAGAATTACTAAGGCCCGGTTGTACAAACCTGGTTTAACTTTGAGCGGAGTTCCTTTACCATTGAAACACATGACAGTGGAGCTAACTTCAAATTTAAGCGAGGTTTGTACAACCGGGCCTTAAAGCCACTTTACACGGAGCAATTTGTGCGCAAGTTTGATCCTATGCAAGTTTGTTGCAAGAATGATTCAGCTACTGCGCATGCCTTCAGGCAAGTTTGAGGCCATTTTCGTGTCATCAAATTATTTAGAACATGTTCTATTTTTCGGCGATTTTCACGCAAGTTTTATGGTTATTTTCGTGGTACCAACCTGGAAAAAAGGTTACCAAATCGATTTCATTTTACTAATATAGTAGCAACTGCACATGTTAATAATTATTATTATTAATAATAGGTCGGTCTAACTAACTAAAAAACTTCCTTAAAAAAGCAAATGCTAGGTTATGTTCTTCTTCCTTCTTTCTTTAGGTTATGTTTTTGTCAACAAACGCAGAGACACGTCAAAATTGTCTGATTGGCAGCACTGTTTACCTTGCAATATATAGCACCAAACTTGCGTACCACTTGCTCCGT
The DNA here is from genome assembly GCA_958510825.1 of Brachypterus glaber. NCBI lineage: Eukaryota > Metazoa > Arthropoda > Insecta > Coleoptera > Kateretidae > Brachypterus > Brachypterus glaber. Next base: position 14,337,814 of record OY294044.1, on the reverse strand, counting down.
GAAAAGCAAAAGTGGGTGTTCTGTGGTGAAAAGGCAAATGAATCTGCAACTGTCCTCATGCTTTATCTGGCAGCAAGCTTGCATTGCATCAAACTTGCGTACAAATTGCTCCGTGTAAAGTGGTCTTTAAACGCCATAGCCGAATTCTGATTCGGCGCACTGAAAACATCTAAACTTCCGTAAAACAATTTTTATCTAATACACAACATTGTTTAGGTCAATAAAAATAACATATTTCGATTCTAGTTGGCTTTGACCTCAATTATCTCAAATTTTCAAACATACAAGGTGCACCCATCGGAATCGGATTCAGCACTCCTGAACTATGTAAAAACCATCCAAACATTTTATACAGTAGGCACTATAATTTAGGTAATTGTACAAAACACGGTTAAAAGTCAACAATATATTTGTCGTATAAAAAAATGTCAACACCATTGTAGTAGTAGTAGTCCGAATAGTCGTGACCACGGCCTGGACCGAAGCAGCCATTTACCGGGGGCATGCAAAATTTAGTATTTTAAAAAACTCTTTTTTCAAGAAAATAGATACTTTAAACTATTATTCAACACGCGGAATGTCATGTCGACGCTGTTAATACTCGGTGAGTCACTTGGTCATGGTCCATGACTCATGGAGAAGGGCTTATTTATTTTTTTTTGAAAATTGTTTCTCTTTTCAAAAAACGATTAGTTAATACAAATATTTTGTTTTTTTTTTTAATAAATTATTCGTTTTATGAAAAGGGAAAGCATTTTCAAAAAAAAAAAAAAAAAATAAGCCCTTCTCCATGCGTGAGTCATGGACCATGTCCAAGTGACTCACTGAGTATTAACAGCGTCGACATGACATTCCGCTTGGTTAAAGTGTCTATTTACTTGAAAAAAGAGTTTTTTAAAATTCTAATTTTTGCCGGTAAATGGCTACTTCGATTCGGGCCGTGGTCGTGACTAAACTAAACATTTAAAAAAATAACAAGCCGTGAAGATATGTAATGCTACGCATTTCATTATATACTATTCACAGTAAATGGTATATTGCATTAACCCAAATAATTTTAAAAACAATTTTAAAAAAATAAAAAAATAAACTTGGCAAAAAGCGAAAAAATTCAAAAAACAAAAAAAATACAAAAATAAAAAGGCCATTAAAAAAAAATTTTATTTTCGCTATAAACGAATATTTTTAATAATTTTTTTTTGTTTTTTAAAAAGTTTAACCTCCCATATTTTTGTTTTGTTTTTGGTGGGATAACTTTTAAAAACAATAGGGATCTTCCCCTTATAGAACTTGATTTTTCATGAAAATTTCAAGTCGATCGGATTATTCATTCTTGAGTTATGGTTTTAAAAAAATTTTTGCTTACTCTTTTGTATACAAGAGCACAATTTTACATATAAAATTAAATTTTTTCCACTAGTGACTAAAAAAAATTTTGCTCACTCTTTTGCGTATTAAGAAATCTTAATTTTTTCGTCATTTTTGCTAAATTATAGATTTTTATTTAAAATTAAAGGGTTTTCGATAAAATTTAATTCTCAACTCGTGCATTAAGTGATTTTATTCACCTAATAAGTTAATAACTTAAGCAGTTCAAAAGTTGAGGACGGGCGAACTTTACACGCACTGTATAAAAGTGAAAACCAGCAAATAATGTTTTCAGCTGTCCAGTATTTTCAGACTTATATAACTAAAGCGTGGGATTTTATATATTTATCTTAATTAAGCGCCTCACGATTTTAATTTTAGTTGTACAGACAGGGCCGAATTCAATCCGATTGACTAGAATAATTATTATTATAACAATTATTGTCTCCTAAAGAAGTAGATAACATGCCGTCGTTTCCCCAAAAAATACATTGATGAAAAAAAAAAGATGGTGAGATATATAATTCGAATAATAAAAAATAAAACAAAATTGTATTTCGAACAATTTTAGAAAAAAAAAGACTTTATGGAAGGTATAGCCCAGCGGATTAGGGCGTCTAATTCAGATACTTGACAAGCCGGCCAGCGTGGGTTCGATTCTCACTCGCGCCGATTGCCCTTTTCAGTTAATTAATTTGGAGATGGCGACAGGTGACACATAAACTGATTTGAAAGTCAGTTAAAGCCGGTGGTCCCCTCTATTACTAGCCCACACAAGTCCTGCCCCCCCGTTTCACACACCCCTGGTTAAAACAAGCATATGAAAATACTATACGAAGATGGGCCTTATTAAGATTAGTTCACATGCAAAGCCTCGTTGCTTTAACACAAAGGGTTTCTAAGTTATTCAACAAAAATCGAATTTTTAGAACACCCTGTAAAGAGGCGTAGCTCCCTTACGAGTCGTTTTAGGACACATGTTTATGGGAACTATTCCGCCTATTTTTGCATTTTCTACACGCCCTATACTTTTGGCACACCTATTCATTAACACTCTGTATAACAACCATTATTATATTTTACAGCTATGTTGTAACGAATTGTAAGGTTATATCATGTTTTTTGTAACAGATGCACAGTTCAAATTTAGACGGGGAGGGTAGTGGCTACAAAGACGTGGGAGAGGTGTTGGTGATGATATCGACTCTGGTGACAGAGGGTCGTATACCTGGTACACTGAATTCGAAGACAAAGAAATTTTATGAAGGACCTCATTGCTCATTGGCCAAACAGGCGCAGGATCACAAGTGCGATCTCGAAGATCCTTTGGTAAGTCAAAGATAGCTTAATATATATGTACATACAGCGCGGTCCAAAGGTCACCTCCTCTTAACTTTTAAACGAATTGAGCTAACAACTTCAAATTCGGAACACGTAAATAATTACAACATTAACTATCTTTTTGCATATATTTGGGATATATGACCTTGAACAGACATAAAGTTTAAGTGACTTGGTTTTAGAAGAGAATGGACTTTATGCCTCTTCTTTTTCTTCTTCTTCTTCAAAATGTCCTTTTGGACACTAAATTAAAGTGACTCAAAAGGACTTAATGGTCTTGAACTCTCGTTCTTTTTGACCAGGTACAAGTATTAGAGACTTGATGCGAGTCTCTCTAATCGTTTCATCTAAATATAATTTCTTATTAACATAACCTCACAAAAAAAACGTGGTTAACCCACAAAAAAACATCACAAACATCAAATATTCAAATAAATTTAAATATGTAGAACGGTTTCGCAGTATAGATATTTTCTTAACAATCACATTTTAACATAAAATAGTCTGGCTGTTTCTAAACACCGTTAAATGAATTACCAATCGAGCCGTAGACTTGTTGCCGGTTCCGCGTACGGAACGCAACCTCCGACTTTATGCCTCAAAAATTACCATAGTGGACTTGGGGGCTACTTGCACCAAATTTTGGTACGGGATTAACTCAGCTAAACCGAGTTTAAGTTAAAAATGCTGCGTTCTGATTGGCCATCCGTCAATTTAATCCAAGTTTAAAGTTAAACCATCATTGGTGCAAGTGGCCCTTAATAAAACCTTATTTTATACTGCTGTAGATTGTTTTGTATGAATTTTGGTCAGAGATTTTAAATCCAAAAAGTCAACAATTATAAATTCATGAAAAATTGTTGCAGGAATTTGGTAGCTTATTTTCTAAAAAAAATACCTAGTCAAGTATTACGTAACGCAAATTGTACCAAAATTCATACACTTCATACCCCGATTCTAGCGTTATTATAGATTATAGAGATTTCATATTTTGGCTACCCCCCCTAATAGGGGATGTATTGGGGGCCTTAAATAACGCGAGAACCGAGGTATGAAGTTTATGATTTTGGTACATTTTGCGTTACATAATACTTGAACGTTCCCCTAGTGCGTGTCATAATGTTTTACAATAATAAGTGTTGATTAATGAAAAATAATTTGTCATTAATTGATACACTAATATGCATATTTTTTAAGAAAATAAGTTACAAAAAGCCTCAGTGATACTTTTTTCCAATTTTTTTTCCGAAATGGAAATCAATAGCTAGACCATATTTCTTTCAAAGGATAGAAATTCTCTGATCAAAATTTTTATAGAATAAGCCTCGAAATAAGCTAAAACTCCATAAAATAAACTATTAAGTCGATTTTTTGAGGAATACATTTAAATAATTATTTAAAATTCTCACAAAACAGAAAATTAATTAATATTATTTTTAGTTTAATTTTTCAGAGGTGAGGACGTTTTTTTTAGTCAGCAAAATTTCACGGTCAGGGGTAAAGCTGTTTTTTTAATTTCGAAAATTTCTCAATTTAAATTTTTAGTTGGGAAATATTTGCTCTGCCCTCCTTCCCCCAAAAAAATGATTCGAAGCACCACTGAAAATATTATAAAAATTTTCTGTCAGGGGGGCTCAGCACCCCCTGGATTTTTTTCCAGTTACGGGCCTGTTCCCGCTTATATGAATTTTTAAAGTTTTCATTTTTAAATGCATAAATTTTCTTAATAAGGCAACTATTTAACAATATAACCGTATTTATGTAGTTTATCTGGGGCCCAGCGGCAGTCATGGTATTGGGGGTAATCCGATTATTTTTTAACGCCTTCACCAAAACTTGAATATTTTCAAGCGAAAATAAAAAATAAACACCTTTTACCTAATGATGCTAGAGCGATGTTTTGTTTTCAAAAACCATGTAGAACGAGATGCAGAATAATGATAAAGTTAATTTATTATTCCATCAATCTATTTTCTAATCATCGTACAGAGTGATATTGATAGACTGCAGTTTCGGGCTGCTGGCCCTCTTCAGTACCAAGATAAAGTTGTTTAAATTTTTGTATTAAATACCACCTTTTCTCGTATTAAATTAAATCATGGTCATGGGGATAATTACCCCAATTACACTCCTAAATCCTCCACTGATGGGGCTTTAGGGTCCCCTAAACAAGTAATTCGTAAACAGCTACTTATTTAAACTCCAAGTTATAAATATTAATTTAAACAGTTTTTATTCTAATTATATGAAACATATTGCTTTTAAAATCCAAGGGCTTTCAAATTTCGAAGCCATTATTTGTTTCTAGTATACAGGGTGCCACAAAATAGTGGTACACCCCTATAACTTTTTTGTTTATTAACTTATCAAAATGAAATTTGGGGGATTTAAATAAGTGAATAAACAGCATTCTTTGCCGTTGTAAAAAATATTCTGTCACTTCCAGTTTCGCCGGAAATGACCTCAACTTATTATTTTTAAATGGAACACCCTGTATATTTTACATATTTTATTTTAAAATCAAATTCTGAGTAGAACCATGTGTAATTTAAAAATGATTTGCCTAGTTTTAAAGAGCTCCAAATTGGTAAATAATTAAATAAAACGTTGTTTCTTATTTTTCCTAAGAAAATTACCAAGCCAAGAATAATTTTGCATATTTCAAAGCTAACTAGATTTAAAATTTAATTAAAAAATGACATGTTCTATCAACAATTGGCAAATTATACATGGTTCTACTCAGAATTTAATTTTGAATCAAAATATATAAAAATGTACAGGGTGTTCCATTTAAAAATCAAAAGCTGAGGTAATTTCCGGCGAAACCGGAAGTGACAGAACATTTTTTACAATGTCAAAAAATACAGTTTATTTAATTATTAAAATTTCATTTGGTTAATAAACAAAGAAGTTATAGGGGTGTAGCATTATTTTGTGGCACCCGGTATACAAACAGAATATCGTCTAAAATGTCGTTTAATAACTTTAAAAAATATATTGAAAAATATATTGTAAAATATTCGTCGAAAATTAAATTTTAGAAATTCTTACAAAAGTAAATTTAAAAAAAACTGCATAACTGCAGTTAGGTATGAGGTCCAAAAGATACCTTCTTATGTATTTTTTTAACGCTTTTAGTAATAGTTTTCCAGAAATCCCAAAAAAAAAACTATTTTAGTGGATTTGGCGGTCCCTAAAAATTAAGCACATCCCCTAGAGTCCCAAAATTAGTAAAGTAAGCCAAAGTTTACTTAGGGAGGAATTATTTCAAAGTCAAAATCTGGTGACTGTTTTGGTTTATACAGTAACTGTACTTCTTGTTTCATTTTTAGTGTGTGAATTTCAAGAACAACAAGGCTACAATCTTACAGTTTTGGAAGCAAAATATTCCACTGTGCGTAGAAGTCTATTTGAACTGTGCGTGTAAAGACAACTCCTGCATTGACGAGTCTCTAGAGAACTACATTTTACTAGAGCAATGGTATTTTAGCATAAACTCTAAAAGGTAAATATAAAGAGTTTTATCTATTTGCGTTTTGGTTTGCGTGTTACAATAAGCTTAATTGTAAAACAGTTTTAGTAACTTTTTTATTAATTGTAAAACAGTTTTGGGGACTTTTTTGTTCATAAGTTGGTAACAAAAACAAATGAAAATTAATAGAAATTTCTAAAAATACTGGTTTCTGTATTCAACAGTATCTAATCATCTAAAAAATAGCTAACATTCTTATAATATAAAATAAATATTTATGTTTTGTGTTGTTTTGTTTGTGATTTTACGCTGTGTTTAATTTTGTGTCAGTTAAGTTCAAGTAACTTACAAACACTAGAAATGAAGGTGCTCGGCTGGCAGGATGAAAGCATTTGAGACACCTTTATACTAACTACAAAAATACACGTTAAACTTAAAAAGTTTGCAACTATTATAAATTTGTAATAAAAAAAATAAATGAAAGTTTTTAAATTGTCAGTGTAATTGTTGCCAATATAAATACATTCCCCAAATCAGCCATATTGAAATTATTTAAAACTAAAGTACTTTCTAAGCAAAACAAAATGCGCAAATAGATAAAATAGTATAAAGAACTCTTTCCATAATACATTTCGCGCACTCGTCCACTGGAAAACTTCCCGCTTCGCGGCTCGTTTTCACAACATGGAAGCGTGTGCCAAAATAGGGTCTTATATAACTTGTTTTTTTTAATATACTATTTGTTACTAAAAAGTTTTTACTAGAAAGTTTATACTAAGGGTTCGTACAAAAAAATACCTAAGACATTTTTAGGGGTATTTAGACCCCCACACTGTGACAAAGATTGATCGTAAATTTACAATACACTAGGTGAGACGTTTCTGACCCATCTAAAGTTTATTTTTTTTGGTATAGTTATTTTAAACCTTCCCGCTTGTAAACAATCTCGAAATTACCGTAGCAACGGAAGATACTCATGCGTCGTAAGCGAAATGACTAGGCCCAATTTACACAACAGTAAAACGTTGACGTGCCATTAACGAGAACAAAACAATGGTTTATTCCTCTAAATTATTGGAATAAAAGCGATTTTATAATCAAATTTTGTTTCTACAGGAATACAAAAGTGTTTTTAAGCAACAGCTTTATCAATTCTTTTTTTTTACATCGAAACATCATAAAAACAAAGTAAACAAAAATTATAAATTTTAGTTATGTTGACATTCAAAACAAGCCACATGCTTCAGTGTAAATCGGACTTTGTGGAGTATTTAGCGGCAAATTTAAAATAACTATACCTTAAAAAAATAAACTTTAGGGACTGGTAAATTTTCTCGTGCGATGTAAATATTGTGTAATATTTTATTATATCTAATGTAATAATACCACATGGCTAATGTAACAATATGATAAAATTACTTCAAAAATGTATATTTACTTTAAAAATATGGCAATACTACTATTTCTTTTGCAAAAAAAATACTGCAACATCACATTATAAATAATGTAAATCAACATACACTTGTTTTCGGGTTTAGACCGTGTTAATGGATTTTCACTTTCCGACGTTTCGTCTCTTACTACTAGAGACATCTTCAGGGATTAATCTGAAACTAAGTTTCGAATCAAATTGTGTCACTATTTATGAATATAAGAAACAAATTTCCTTATCGGCAGTAGCCGAACATGTACATGAAACAGGTCATAAAATCAATTTGTTTGAAACAAAACAAATATTAACAGAAAACAGAAAAATGCCAAGGAAGATACGGGAATCGATAGAAATCATCAAGCATCCTAACAATATCAATCGGGACACTGGTTACCACTTACCTGCAATATGGAAGTCTTTGATAGGAAAAACCTCGTCACGGGTGAATAACCACAACTCGTCATAAATAGTGACACAATTTGATTCGAAACTTAGTTTCAGATTAATCCCTGAAGATGTCTCTAGTAGTAAGAGACGAAACGTCGGAAAGTGAAAATCCATTAACACGGTCTAAACCCGAAAGTGAAAGTTCTTTATATCTTAATAGCCGTGAAAGCTTAAAATCTAAAATACACTTGTTAACTAAAAGATCGACCAACCGATTCACCGACCGAATATATATTTTTTTCCTCGAAATTGATTTATATCGACATAAAACGTCATAAAACGAAAAAGTAGGCAAAAAAATTGAATTTTTTTGCACGAAAACAAAGCATTTTCAAAATTTTGAAAATATTAAAATGGGAAAGCAATACCTGGTACAAAAACTGAAAGTGTACCGGTCGAAGTACACTCTCGGTATTGCAATTCATTGTCAAGATAGACAGTTTATAATGCAAAAAATATAGGGACTTTTAATGTAACGTAAGCAACGAATTCCCTTGTAAAGTAAGTAAAAGATATTTTATTTTTTAATACATAACTCAGCAATTGTTAAAGATTTAAAAAAAATTAGCGTGATTTCTTAAACATTTTCAAATGCACATTTAGCTTTAAAAAGATTTTATATTCTGGAATAAAACAGAAATTTAAAGATACATGTACTTAAATTAAAATCTATGTCACAAAATGGAACGTAAGCAACATCACATAAAATTATAAATCTATCATAAACTAAACTTACTATACTAATTATAAATATATGTTTTGTTACTTTGTATATTGTATTTAAATATTTTGTTTTTTAATATAATTGACAAATTTATACATTTAAAAGTTAAAATAGGCGTAAGATGTAACGTAAGCAACGCTGGAATTACCCCTAGTCAGTTAACATAATATGTAGATATTATTTAAAATGGCTGCAGAAAACGGAGACTTTAAATTTCAGATTTGTTCACGTGATCTCACTGAAAATTGTTAGAAAAATAATTTAGATATGCAGTTGGTTTAACAATAATAAGATACAAACAAGCCGTGAAGATATGTAATGCTACGCATTCTATTATATATTATTCACAGTAAATGGTATATTGCACTTCCCAAATACTAAAATTTTTCATTTGATTTGATTGATTTGAAAAATAAATCACATTTTTTTTAAAGAGCTTTTTTAAAAAACAAATAGTTATTGAAAAAAATGTTTTTTTTTCAAAAAAAAAGTTTTTAGAATTTTTAATTTTTATTAAGTTTTCGTATTGCGAAAAACGAAAAAAAAAAAAATAAAAATATATATTAAAAAAAAATTAAAACAGTTTTCAAAATTTTTCAATTTTTTATAGAATAGATCCTTATAATAAAAGTAATTTTTCCTGAAAAAAATACTTTAATCAGCATTTTTCGATTTTTTAAAAAGTTTAACCCCCCATAACTTTTTTGTTTTTGGGGGTATTACTTTCAAAGTCCAAACAATAGAACTTGATTTTTCCTGAACATTTCGAGTCGATCTAATAATTCGTTCTGGAGTTATCGTGTACCCAAAAATCGTGACGGACGGACAGACGGACATACGGATGGACGGACGTTCAAAAAAAAAGTTGCTTATTTTTTCATGAAACAAATTTATATCCAAGAATTTTTTGTCTAGGTCGATTTTTGAATTTTTTTGAAAATTCGAAACTACCGTATAATATTAGAGGAAATGCGCCTAATTTCGGATGGTTTCCAAATTTCGGATAGTAGTGTATTTAAGATACTGTCTGCAAAGGTAAACAGAAACCTACTTCTATGTGAAGCCAAAAGTCAAACTAAATCCGTCCTGTAATATGATAACAGTAGAGCTTCTCCCCTTTAAATGGCAGCACAAATCGTTTATATTGCAAATGGCAGTTTTGTGCTCGGTTGCATTATTATGCTTGTTTATTTTATAAATAATCGTTATAAAAGTTCGTGATTCTGTCTTGGGTAAGTTATGATGTTAGTTAAGTTGATCCACTATTCATAATTAAGCAATTTGAAAACGTAAACATTCTACAAATTTCTAATCTAAAAAGCAGAAAGTTGCCTAATTTCGGATAGACCATTTTTGTGCATTTGATTCCCAATTTCGGATATCCGCAAGTTAATTATTATTCAGGATAACCAACCATTAATTATTATTTTTATAATGATACAACAAACTAAGATAAACAATTTTGAAAAAACGAAAATTACCTAAGATACTAAGATATTCGAAATTGGGAATCTAAAATTATAGTTCCTATAGTATTTCGTAAAAAATCGCTTAATGATTAAATTACGTCTTAAATGTGAAGGAATAACAAGAAACATAATCAATGGGATCCAGATCTACTCTTGAAAAATTTTTTTCGGATATGTCCGAAATTAGGAGCCCTTTTTCAAATGCACAAAAATGCGCTGATTTTTTTTAACCGTGTTTTTTGGAAAAAATAAACTGTAATAAAATTGCTTTTATAATAAATCCTGGTTCGCTATAATAAGTTGTATCTGGTTATATCAAAAAAATATCAAAAAGTAATACCGAGTATTAAATATTGAATACATTGTAAATGGTATCCGAAATTAGGCGACTTTCCTCTATTGTAGCGCTGGCGCTGTGAATAATATAATAAGATATTTAAAAATAATATTGGTATATCAATATTAATTTAGATAGCTTTATCATTACCATTATAATCAGGCCTTGAGAATTATGGTAATAACTATAACCCGGACCGAAGCAGCCATTTACAGGGGGCATGCAAAAGTTATAATGTTAAAAAACTCCTTTTTCAAGTAAATAGACACACAACAATTGTTCACCAAGCGGAATGTCATGTCGACTCTGTTAATACTCAGTGAGTCACTTGGACATGGTCCATGACTCATGGAGGACTTATTTATTTTTATTTAATTCTCTTTTCAAAAAACGAATAGTTAATACAAAAATATTGTGTTTTTTTTTATTAATTATTCGTTTTTTGAAAAGGGAAACAATTATCAAATTCCCCATGAGTCATAGACCATGACCAAGTGACTCACTGAGTATTAACAGCGTCGTCATAACATTCCGCTTGGCGAATAACAGTTTAAAGTGCCTATTTACTTGAAAAAGGATTTTTTTTTTAAATACAAATTTTTGCATGCCCCCGGTAAATGGCTACTTTGATCCGGGCTGTGGTCATTATTAATGAATAATTAAATATGCATTACATCTGCAGATGACAATATAATGACAGTATTACTTTTATTATTTAAAGTAGTAAAGATTATAAGTTATTACTAATAAGTTTTAGATTTTAAGCTTTCACGGCCATTAAGATATAAAGAACTTTCACTTTCGGGTTTAGACCGTGTTAATGGATTTTCACTTTCCGACGTTTCGTCTCTTACTACTAGAGACATCTTCAGGGATTAATCTGAAACTAAGTTTCGAATCAACTTGTGTCACTATTTATGACGAGTTGTGGTTATTCACCCGTGACGAGGTTTTTTCCTATCAAAGACTTCCATATTGCAGGTAAGTGGTAACCAGTGTCCCGATTGATATTGTTAGGATGCTTGATGATTTCTATCGATTCCCGTATCTTCCTTGGCATTTTTCTGTTTTCTGTTAATATTTGTTTTGTTTCAGACAAGTTGATTACATGAAACAGGTTATAAAATCAACTTGTCTGAAACAAAACAAATATTAACAGAAAACAGAAAAATGCCAAGGAGGATCCTAACAATATCAACCGGGACACTGGTTACCACTTACCTGCAATATGGAAGTCTTTGATAGGAAAAAACCTCGTCACGGGTGAATAACCACAACTCGTCATAAATAGTGACACAAGTTGATTCGAAACTTAGTTTCAGATTAATCCCTGAAGATGTCTCTAGTAGTAAGAGACGAAACGTCGGAAAGTGAAAATCCATTAACACGGTCTAAACCCGAAAGTGAAAGTTCTTTATACTAATAAGTTATTAGTGTATATGTGTGTATGTGTGTGTATTATTAGTAATAACACAACCCTACAAACTTTTTTTTGTAACAAAGTTTTCAAGTAAGTTTTTTTCTATGATACTTAAGAATATCATAATTGCTTTCCTATTTTGAAAATTTTCAAAATTTCGGAAAGCCCTGTATTCGTGCAAATATTTTCAAATTATTTTTTTGCGTATTTTTGCGTTATGGGAAGTTATAAATCAACTTCAAGCAAAACAAAAAATTTCGGTCGATCGGTCTGTCCGGGAAATCTTGTGGGCACGATAACTTAAAAACGTTTTAAGACAGAGACTTGAAGTTTGGCATACAGGTATGTTGCCAAAAGTTCTCGCTCGGGATTGTTTTTGGTAAACATTGGGGAGCGACAAGGGGGGCAAATGGGGAAAATAATTTTTTTTTTAGAAAAAATTGAAAGTTGCTATATAGGGGTTTTTGAGGTTGCTGAAATTGAATCTGATACTATTTTTTTTAACTCCACCCCCGGGGGGGTGAGGTGGTAAATATTTGTAAATATTTTCAATATTTAATATTTCTAGAAAATATATTTTATTATAATAAAATATGCTTTACACTGGTCTGGAAACAATTTTTAGCTCTACTTTCATATAACCCAAGTTTTTTTTCATACTTTAATTATTTAGAGCTGCCATATTTTTAGGACCAAATTTAAAAAAATCTATCGATGCGTTTTTGAGAAAAACGATCTTCATTTGTTTTAACAAAAAAAAGACATATTCTAAAAATTTAATTATTTAAAAAAATGTTTAGATTTTACGTCAAAAAGTGAGACAAAAAGTTTCGTTTGTGTTAAATGGCTTCTTAGGGAAGCTAGAACACGTTGAATGGGCATATTTATTTCATAACTCGGGAAAGGTTTAACTTATTGAAATTTTTACTGTAGTATGCAACTAATAAACATTATCATTTTATGACATAAAAAAATTAAATGTTTAACCAGGGGCGGACTTACAGTTTTACATATAAATTATGAGGCACCGATTATCTACGCCCCTGGTCAAAAACTTAATTTTAATAAAACGTTAAATGTTTACATTTATTGGTTCTATAGTTCAGTAAAAATTTCATGTTAATAAGTTAAACCGTTTTTGAGATATGAAGTGATAAAAATGCTAGCTCTCTTAAAAAGCAATTTAGCTCGAACGTATATGAAAACTTTTTTCTCACTTTTTGACGTAAAATCTGAATATCTAAAATAATTTTTAAATACGTCATATTTTTTTTGTTAAAACTAATGAAAATCATTTTTTCCAAAAACGCATCGATAGATTTTTTTAAATTTCGTCTTAAAAAGATGCCAAATCTCTAAATAATTAAATTATGAAACAAAAAACTTGTTATATGTAAGTTAAGCTAAAAATTGTTTCCAGACCGGTGTGGCTTGGTTCAACACTGCCTATCTCTACTACTATCTATAGTAGTTGTACAATGTTGTACAGAGAAAAAACAGTACACAATAATCCGTGACATGAAGATAGAATCTTGAAAAAGCTTCATAAGTCTTTTTCGTTTTAACATAAATGACCAGTAAGGCGAACAACTGCTTTTTTCTTTTAATGTTTAAAAACATGTATATTTTATTTTTAATTAAAGAGCTAATATATTGAACTTTTTTAGGTCTGCAGTCCCACTATTCTTCAACTTCCAACAGTTGATGAGTGCAGTTCGCTCCCAATTGTACTTTTCCCAAGTGACCGCCTGGCTGACCTCTCAAGACGACAACTCTCCGACCAAAATCGGAAAAAACAACCTGACATATCATTTCGCAATTTCCGTAGATAACATTTCGACCAAATTTTCAGTACTCCCAGTCATACACGAATTCCCTCTAACTGATATAGGTAATTATAAATAATTAATAATACTAATAAGTATAATATACTTAGTAATAATAATAATAATATTTATTGGAAGAAAACTTGTATTTTACAATAAATATGCATAGATGACTATTTATATCGTAAAAAATCTAAAACAAAAAATAAAATTAAAATGTTCTTATCAGGCGCACCTATTTCTAGATGCGCTGGTAAGGTATTGCGTTTAAAATAAAAACGCCTTTTACAAATTAATTTCTCTACACCTTTTTATTGTTACAGGTGTCTTTGTTTCAATTACCTCGAAATGACATATTTTGACATTTGTCATATTTTGATTGATAAAGTCAAATATTGCACAAATTCTTTCAAATTAGTTTTCTTTGAAAACGGGATCAGATTAGATCCCGAAACGTTAGAAGTTAACTTTTATTCAGTTTTTCGTTCTTTTTTAATTATTTTAACGATTTATCAAGAATTTTATTGAAAATTCTTTATTTAGGCAAAATTTTTAAACTTTGGTAAGGTATTGACTAATAATATTTTTTAGGTAAAGAAGGTATAGCAGATAAGTATTATTTTAAACGCAATACCTTACCAGCGCATCTAGAAATAGGTGCGCCTGATAAGAACATTTTAATTTTATTTTCTGTTTTAGATTGTTTACGATATAAATAGTCATTGAGGCGAAATGGCTCAAATTAATAATACTGTAAATATATATATACGCCTCAAATAAATTATAGATTCTATTTAAATATGCATAGTATGCACGAAAATAAGTCTAGCTCATTCGTATGTGCAGTGGAAAATTTAGAACAGAAAAAGAAAAAAACTAAAATAGAGTATAAAAACTAAACTAGACTAACCTTATAACTAATAAAATAAATCAGACTTAAAGATACAAACAAAACAAATACATACAAATAATAATAAATTTAAATCATTGAGGTAGAGTGGGGAGAGTGCCAGAGCGGTTTAAATTTCTTGTGCCGATTTTGATTCGCGCATCTATCTATCTCTCTCTCTCTAGAATTCCGTATTAACGGTCTTGCGCACTTCGAAATACACAAAGATAGCCACTCGGTCAGACATAATTCCTGCTTCCCCCACTCTCATTCCTTGAAAAACACAGGTGAACTAAATTTTAGGTTAGTTTAAAAACCAAAGTCGAAGTAACTGCGCAAACTCAAATTTGCAAAACAAAGCTTGTCGGCACAGTTTGTCCACGCGCAGCCTGGTCGAATGGCACTCTCCCCTCTCTACCTCAATGATTTAAATACAAAGAAAAATTTAAAAGGTACTACACGACTACATTTTGTTTATTGAGTTAACATTAAATAATTAACTCAGTACAGAGTAACTAACATTCTGTCACTGAAAGAGTTATTTACGGCAATAGTGAGTTAATTGAGCTATTATCCACAAAAAAAGGAAAGTTAAGAGCCCAGTACTGAAAGTACCCCACCATGGCAAACCATAATGGCCACCACCCTTTTATGGCAGACTCGTGTTTAGCATCCCAAAATACATAAGAATAGGTGGGTCTCAACCCCTACACAGAACTTTTTTTTTGTGGGCCACCTATGCTTATGAATTTTGGGATACCGAACACGAATCTGTCATTAAAAAGGCAACTCATGGGCTCATTTGTTTTGCTACACTGAAATAATAAAAATTCCAAACCATGATGGCCACCACCCCCGGATAGCAGTGAAGCTGTCTTTCCGGTCCTCTGCTATTACCCATAAGAAAATATGATTCATGAGGCCCGCCAGGGTTGTATGTGAATTTCCCAGGCCCACAAAAAAAGTTGTCTGTGCTGGGTTTGAGACTTAAATGTTCTTATGCACTTTGCTACACTGAAATTGCAGATTAGATTTTTACAATTTTAGACAGTTTTTACAGTGTAGTAAAAAAATGAGCCCATGAGTTGCCTTTTATGGCAGATTCGTGTTCAGCATCCAAAAATACATAAGAATAGGTGGGTCGCAAACCCAGAACAGAACTTTTTTTTGTGTATTTTTATGTATTTTGAGATACTGAACACGAATCTGTGATTAAAAAGGCATTTCATGGGCCCATTTGTTTTGCTACACTGAAATAATAAGAGATTTTTACCATTTTAGACATTTTTTTCAGTGTAGCGAAAAAGTGAGCCCCTGAAGTGCCTTTTTTTATGAGAGATTCGTGTTCAGCATCCCAAAATACATAAGAATAGGTGGGTCTCAACCCCGACACAGACGAATATTTTTTTTTGTGGGCCCATGCTGTTTTTTCGGTGTAGAAAAAAAATGAGCCCCTGAAGTGCCTTTTTTATGACAGATTCGTATTCAGCATCCCAAAATACATAGGAATAGGTGGGTCTCAATCCCAGCACAGACAACTTTTTCTTTTTTGTGGGCCTGTGTTTAATTTGCTGAAAATATACATTTTTGATTGATTAATTCCTCTCCCTTGGTATTTTTTTTAAATGTTTTTTCTGAATGAGTAAAATAATCCCTAGCGACGTGGGATATTCAAGAGAGTAAAATAGTATATTATGACATTAGTTTGGACTTAAAGCCAATCGAAAATTAATTTCATACTGTATACTATTTTATCCACGGCCGTGATTAATAGGCCTATTAATCACGGGTCTGTAAAAATAAACCGTTTAAACTTCAAAACAGCCGTGGATAAAGTATAGTATTCTACACGTGTATAATAGCTATTAATCATTCGGGTGATTAGGCCACTCGCCTATCTTCTCGTGTCACAAAATTCACCCTCATTGATTAATAGCAAATATTATACACTTATTGAATAATATACTATTAATTACGTTGTACAGCCCAAAGCTATAAAAAAACATAAATATTAACAATGATTACATACATAACATTTACTTGACAATAAAAAAAGAACTGACAAAATGGAAAAACAAAACCATTCGGGTTTCATATCTTTTTTCGACTCTTATAACCTCATAATTACACGCATTTTGCGTGTTCTTCTAGGCCTATAAGAGGTTTGTACTTTTTTTTGTTTTGGGTTGGAAATATAGGACAAAAGACAATCGCTTGACGTTTTCCGTGCAAATGTCAACACGGCTGTTAAATTTAATTTTCTATGAAATTGTTTTTTAAGTTAATTTTTACCGTGTTAAAATTATGGCTTGGTTACTTGCAGTGAAAAAGTGAAGAGCTAAAAGATCGAAATATCGTTTGTTTTATGAATTTCAAACTTAGTGAAAATTCTAATGCCAACCCAAAACAAAAATCCCCAAATCGGTCATCAATTTAAATGTTGAGTTTTTTTAAATTTTAGAGCAAAATAAAAAAAATAGTATAAAGCACTCGTTTCATAACACGTTTTTAGCACACTAATACTTTATAAAACTCGCCGCAAGCGACTCGTTTTCTAAACTTTTACTCGTGCGCTAAAAAGGGGTGTTATGAAACTAGTACTTTAATATACAGCATAATAACGTGTTTTAACACGTTCTTTACGCCGCATTTAAATGTGTGCTTGATACTAATTAGTACGCAGATTAAATCATTTTCCTTATTTAAACTGGCTAGAGCAAACCAGAATGTTTAAAATTGGACCTTGGCAGTTATTAAAAAGTCAAAATAATTTTGAGAAAAAATTATTTTGTCCCAATTATTTATTTTTTTTTATTTTAATAAATAATGGTTGAAAAAACATTGTAAGAAACCCATGAGTTAAGGGAACGTTCAAGTATTACGTAACGCAAATTGTACCAAAATTCATACACTTCATACCTTGGTTCTCGCGTTATTCAAGGCTGTAGATATTTCATATTTTGGCTACCCCCCCTAACACACCCCCTATTAGGGGGGTAGCAAAAATATGAAATCTCTATAATAACGCGAGAACCAAAGTATGAAGTGTATGAAATTTGGTACGATTTGCGTTACGTAATACTTGAATGTTCCCTAAGCGACATTGTTCTCGGAAAATTAATCCACTAGATCTATGGCAGCTGTGAATATTAATAATAATAAATATAAACAAATAAATAATATCATGTTATGACATAAACTCGGATATAAAATATTTACTAATACCATATCTATTTTTTTACATAGGAAATGGATACAACTTGGGTATCAAGTTTCTGAGTTTACCCCGAATGTCATCGGTACCGAATTTCACATGCATTAATTGCTTACCGACTGAGACAGCGCAAAGTTTGAAGAAAAACCAGGAAATGGATCAAATAAACCGACCAAAAAGTGACATTTTGGACGACAGAATGCACACTTCTTGCACGTTAAAGGGAAAACACAGATGCGAGGATTTGGAGGAATACGAGAACGTTTCAGATCACCACAAGAAATTATGCAATAAAACTGTTTTTTGTCATTCAGAACCTTCAACTTCCAGCCATAATCATAACAGACTTAGAATAGACACAGAAAAAACGAAAAAATTGAACGAAAGCGAGCCAAAAGCGGAAAAGAGGAACATAAGCTTGAATTTCGGACCAAAGTCCAAAAGTGTAAAATTTGACAGTGCAGAAAGTGCCTGTTACCATAATTTAGATCTCAAAAACAAGGGACAAATGCTTTTGGATGCGATAGAACGTAGTGGACAAAAATGCAAGGGTGGATGTATACAGAAAAAGAATAAGAGTGGATGTGATATAGATATATGTGATATGAGCGAAAGTGATATTTTTAGTATTAGGAAAAATAATTATTTTAACATATATGTAGATAAACATTGTGATAGTCCTATTCCAAAATTTGGGCACAGGAAAAATAGGGATATTTCGAATGTCTTTAGGTCAGTAAACAGAACAAATGCAAAAAAGAAAATTACTTTTGAAGAAACTAGTACCACTGATATTAGATGTGGAGATGGCAAAACCATTGACATTAGATGTAGAGATGGCAGCGCAGTAGGTGTTGACATTCCCACTCCCTTAGAGCAAGCCAAATTTAGGAAAAATCTCGACAACGCTGCTTCGATGGTGTTTCACTCGAGGACTGGACTTCCGCTCACTAGCAGTCCTGCTCCTGTCAGGAGGGGAAAATCCTGCTTCGATTTTGACTCGTCCATCAACTCTGTCTCGGCCATTAAAAGGTATGTGAATATTGCTTAAATTAGTGCTGTTCCGCTTCAGAAAACGACATGAAAAACAACTTTTGGATTTTAATGGTTACAGGGTGTATTTGAAATAGCGTAGGAAATTTTAACAGGTGATTCTACATGATAAAATATGACAAAAAGTTCCTATAAACATATGTCTAAAAATGCGTCATAAGGGAGCTACGCCCCTTTGAAATTGGCTAAAAAATCGGTTTTTTGAGATATATTAACGAGGTTTTGCACGGGAATTAATCCTAATAAGGCCCATCTTTGTATGTCATTTTCACGTACTTATTTAAACCAGGGGTGGGCGAAACGGGGGCCTTATCAGTTTTTTGCCCCAAACTTTTTTCTGTGTAACTTTTTTGCAATTTTATGTGTTATTTTCATGTACTTATTTCAACCAGGGGTGTGCGAAACGGGGAGGGCTTATCAGTTTTTTGTCCCAAACTTTTTTCTGTGTAACTTTTTTGCAGTTTTATTCATTTTGGTTTTCAACATTTTAGTATTTAATTTTTCGTCCTCGAACCGTGGAATTTCACCTTCCAATGAATTTTTCTCGAAAACGGTTAATCCTACAGTATTACAACAAGAGTACCTTTTTTATGTATTTTGACCTGAGGAATCATATATCAAAAATAAAATTGCAAAAAAGTTACACAGAAAAAAGTTTGGGACAAAAAAACTGATAAGCCCTCCCCGTTTCGCACACCCCTGGTTGAAATAAGTACATGAAAATAACACATAAAAACGGGCCTTGGTAGGATTAGTTGACGTGCAAAACCTCGTTGATATATCTCAAAGGGTTCCTGAGTTATTAAATAAAAACCGATTTTTTTAGCCACTTTCAAAGGGGCATAGCTCCCCTATGACGCATTTTTAGACATATGTTTATAGGAACTTTTTGTCATATTTTATGATGTAGAATCATCTGTTAAAATTTCCGATTCTATTTCAAATACACCGTGTATATTCATGTATTTATGTTAACCCTGTGAGGTTCAGTAGTACTTTTATTAGGACTAAAACTACCAAATTAGGGTATGTGACTAATTATGATCACCTAAATCGAGTTCTATGATTAAATTTGACATTTTTTTTAAGTAATATTTGTAGTTGTGACCATTTGACAGCATGAGGCCATGATATATCGTTAGGCCTTAATATATCTAAAATAAACATGTACATCATACGCAATAATTGTTTATTAACTGTGTTATTCACATTTTTTTTTACCTTGAAATATTCACTTTATTGCGTTATTGCTACTAAAGTTATCATCAACATTAAAGCATCAACACCTGTTGCACAAAACTCTGAACAGCTGTTAGAAAAAAAAATAAAATTTGCTTTGGCTTTGCGCTAATAAATTGCGCAAGAGCTTGCGGAGTTAAAACAATGTTATATTCAAGTGACTACTAAAACAACATGTTTAATTTTTATAACAAACATCCTTTTATTAACTAAATTAGGGCGTGTCCATATGGTTACACGATGCCTTAGCGGGTTAAAAAAAAGATAAAAACAAAAAAAAAACTCATAAAAAGATCATTGTTTAGAAAACGTGCATATTGTTTTGTATAGACATCTTTTTTTTTTCTTTTTTTTTTAATGTCAAGATGTTTTTTTTTTATTTCAGCGCTTTATTCTCGAGTAGCTTCTCAACGGATGATGAAAGTGAGAGTGATGGAAGTATAATATCTCCCTGCAGTCCGGAGATATTTGTCACTCACGAGAGAGATGTCACTCCCATTAAATATCGTAGGAAGGGACACGCAGCTAATTTGTTAGGTTCGTATTTATTCGTATTTTGTTAAAGGGGCAAATGGCTTTAAGGGCCAAATGGTTTAGATAGGTACGATTGACCCTTACGATTTGGACCGTGGACCGTGGAAACTAAATTAAAATATTTATTATAAAGGACCATTAATCTAGTTTCTTTCTTTCCTTCGATATAATAGACTTATAAAGCATAGGGTAATTAAGGGATAAATCATACAAAATACTTATAATCAAAAAAAGGTACTTACTTGTGTTTCCTATGGAATTGTCGTATCTAGGGCCCTAGATTTGAAATGATGTCATCTTCGAATTATCCTTGAATATATTTTTTTAAATGTTAGACATATACATTACACATTAAAATATTAAACATTAATTTGTCAAGCATTATTTACTAATCGCGGCGATATATCTGAAGACGCGATGAATCGCTTATCAGCGATAACAAACAGACCCGTAGGCTGGTCAAATCATACTGATCTTTGATGCACAGCCGTCCATTCTTCTGTTGGGGGGTGTAATATTATTTAAAAAATAACTGCCAGGAGCGCATCCATTGTCTGCCACCCTTATTATAGTATAGTATATTATTTTTATATAATTTATTTATATATCCTTTATTTAACATATTTAATAAAGAAAAAAGATCATTACAATGTTTCTCCCAATTTAGTTTTATTTTCTTGGACTATTTGATTTATGCATTTGGATCACAGCTTGCAGCAGCAGTATCTTTGTCAAACTAATACAAGTTATACGACTATATTCCGTATTTGTTTTACACATACATTTCCCGATTAAAGGTCCCGATTTTCCAAACCTTTCCAAATCGGGGCATTTTTTAACGAAAAGAATCTATTACAGGCAGCTTTGAAGAATCTGTTTTAAATGGAAGACTAGAGCCAGTCTCGACTGTTCATGGTTTTAGAGCAGAATTGGGGGCCAGCGGTTCGTTTGTTCCGAAACATCTTATCGTTCCAGTTACTGTGTTCTTTTACACACTGGGAGATAACGACAAGGTCTCTTCTCCTTATTTGGTAAGTACATATTATATTCAATGTGTGTATCTTACGATAAGTCTTCTTCATAAGCATAAGCACTGGTCGGAGTTATTAATTTACCGAGGTATCGCAAAAATTAAAACGGTTCACTAAATCCTCTAAATAAAAACAAATTAGAGATGGAACGCCATAGCCAATAATCGGTTTTCGGTTAACCAGTTGTGGAAACTACATCAGACCGGTTTTGGGTAAAACACGGAAGAAATAACCGGTTAAAAACCTGTTTAAACCATAAAGCAAAATTTCCTTTCAATTTTTTACTTTTTGTAAAAATAAAAATGTTACGTTATACATAGGGGGGGGGGGGTTCTCGAAAATGTTACGCCGCGTTACATGAGGGGGGGTCAAAAATTACCAAATTTCGCGTTACGTAATACTTGAACGTTCCCTTTGGCCTATGGTAACTCGTTTCGAAGACACTAAAATTGGTCTAAAAAGTGATTACTTTTTTCCTTAATATAAGGCGTGTAATAAAAATTGTTAAACGCTTTTTAATACATAGTAATGTCAACAATTAAAATGCTACCACAGTTACTAATAAGTAGGGAAAACTAATTTGTAGGTAATTTAACATTTAACAATAGATCAAATAGATGCTAAAAGATAGTTTAAGTTGTCTTATTTAAGAGTTCTAAATTTGAAGTCGATATCTCAACTCATTCAAAAGTTAAAAGCGGGGGGCGTGACTTATAGACCACTCTGTATAATAACTTCGTTGCAATATGCATATACAGCCTGTTCCAGAACTCGCGTACAGAAATTTGAGGGTATATTAAAAACCCTCTGGAAAATATGAAAAAAATTTCAAAAAATCCATCTTCAATACTAATTAAAAAGGAAGCTATTTAATCTGACCAATCCTGTTGCTGATGTTAAATTACCTACAAATTAGTTTTCCCTACTTATTAGTAACTGTGGTTGCATTTTAATTGTTGACATTACTATGCATTAAAAAGCGTTTAACAATTTTTATTACACGCCTTATATTAAGGAAAAAAGTAATCACTTTTTAGACCAATTTTAGTGTCTTCGAAACGAGTTACCATAGGCCAAAGGGAACGTTCAAGTATTACGTAACGCGAAATTTGCACCTTGCTTCGTCTAGCATTACTTAAGTAAAGGTCATTTATAATTTAATCCATATATATATATATATACAAACCCGTTAAAAAGTGTTAATCTTCATTTTCACCCCTAGGTCAATTAAATTCAAAAGTCCCGAAACACAATGTATTAAGAAAACATATATGTTTATTTAATTTTGATCAAGAATACCATGCAAAATTTCATTTTGATCAGTCAAGCCATTTTAGAGAGTCCACTTTAGCCGTTTTCAAGCCCAAACACAGGTAACTTCATTTTTGAAAAATTTCGAGTTTAAACTCGGAGATTTCAAAGTATTTTTTTTTCAGCCCGTGATTCACCCCTGTGGGGGTCAAGTATTTTAAAATGTCTACTTGGTTAGAGGAAAGGGGGAATGCCGCACAGAGGGCAATTTCGTGCGTTTAAATATCTTTTCCCCTCCTTTCCCCCACATCGCACAGTGGAATTTTTGGACCGAAAAGTGGTCACTTATAACTTTTTTGCTAGTTAATATTTTTTTTATGAAAATTTAACAGAATTTTCCCAGATATTTAATGATAAGATTACTTAAATAATTATAAAAAAATAATTACAGTGGCGTTCGTTATTACGTAACAAATTCAAGACTAGCCTATTTTTTAGACAAAAAAAATATATTATTAGGTATTTCGGCTTAATTTTCCTTTAAATTTATTTAACTGTGTTATAAAATAAACAAAATAAATTTTACAATCAGTAGCATCGCCAAAAAGTCACAGGGATAAAAAATATTTATTTAAAACGTTGTTTTTTACTTGATAATTGATTATCTTTAGATAATTCGACTTTTTTGTGTTTACTTTTTTTACTTGAAATGTATGGGTGAGACGAAATTAGAATAATATTGTCATCTTCAAATTAGATTTTGAAGTACCGGATTCGCTTTCTCTTGACGTTGATGCCTGTGATTCTTCTACAAATGGATTTATGTAAAAACTATTTCTCAGTCTTTTTTTACCCAATCGTGAAATTTTCACTAAAATTTTTGTTTAGCACAATCAAAACTTTTCCACCTGGACAAAACCCGAGGATGGAGTTTGTGTAACATGTTTTTCAACTGTTTTAGAAGCTTCGTTGTTTTATCTATTTTTATGTTTCATATAACTTGATGGAACTGAACTGTCTAAATTAAAGATGTAGATAAAATATTACATAATAATTTGTGACTAACTGTAATTTTCTCCATAATGCACTCTTTTCCCCTTTGCGCTGATAATAATTATTATAATGGGTAAAATAGTTATTTGTGGTACTAGTGGGTAAAGTAAGATATTGCCCATGAGAAAATTAACCTTCGAGGCGTCAGCCAAGCAGGTTAATTTCCGAGAAGGCAATATCGGTTTACCCATGAGTGCCATACAAGGTTTTATCCAATAAATAGCTTAGGAATTCATGTTTTTATTAAAATTTTTAATGACATTTACAAGAAAATAATTTGACAAGTGACAGTTGAGTGGGTAAAATAAATAATTATCCACTCAATAAAGTAAAAGCCTCGCGGGGGTTATTATTGAGTTTATCTATTTAAAATAAAGCTGGTAATTGTCTTATTATCTGTACGTATGTATTGGATAAATATATTTGTTTTGGACTTTTTAATGTAATATATAGTTTAATCCAGTCAATAACATCGATTTGTTTGGGAGAAAACATAGGGTTAATTTTTTAATCCCTTAACTGGGCCCTGTTATTCAAAAAGCATCCAACCCACAATATTTTACATATTGTATGAATGTAGTATGGACATTTCTAGATCAGTATACATCATGTTATTTTTTATTTGTTGGTTCGTTGCTTTTTGCCTACCAGGGCCCAATTATATTTTAACGTTAGTTGAAAATTTTTATAATAACTTAATATTAAAAATTATATATATATTTATTTTAATAAACACATTAAAAACATCATACAATTTTAATAATTTTTAAAATACAACGATACATTGAGAAACATTCTTAACAAAAAATGGCCTTCGGCGGACGATTGCGGCTGTGATTTTTTTGGGACAACATTCTATACACCTTAATGAATATAAAACTTCTAATTAGAGCTTGGAGCACTTGGCGGTAACAACGAAACCTCTTTGTATAAATTGTGTATAAATGTAGAATAAAAACTGTTTTTTTCGTGTATATTTTTAGGGTTGAAGAAAAAGAATAATTGGGATTTTTATAAACCAAAATATTTAGTATAGTTAGGAGATAATGCTTTTTCAACATTTGTTTGAATTAAGTTTTTGAAAAAAAGGTATACCACTTTAAAAATTTGGCTTCTTTTTTTGTGAAAACGGTAAAATTAAAAAAGTTCAAGTTTAAGGATCTGTCACTAACAAACAAAAATTATTTATGCAAAAATGTATATAAAACCTTTTAGCCCAATCATCTAGCAATGCAATGGTGTATAGTTTATACCAAAATAAAAAAAAAAACGTTTTTTTCTCAAATGGCCAACTTTAGTCTAGAAAATTCCACTGTGGATCGTAGATCTCTATGGTTAAATTATAAGGGTTTATACATGACTAAATTTTTATATCTTCAACGTTGTGAACCACTTGGACAATCTTTTGCCTTTCTGCCAAAAGTATAGAATAAAATTATTGTTTTATTTTTCTTATTTCTTCTAATGTAAAGATTTTTTTTCAGAGCCATATAAATTTGGGCAAAAAAGGCTACAATGTTCCGAGATCTGGATCAGTTCAAGTAACATTATTTAACCCATTGGGTACAGTGGTGAAGATGTTTGTGATTATGTATGATTTATCCGACATGCCTCCCAACTCACAAACTTTCATAAGACAACGCACGCTTTATATGCCTACAAAATGCAAAGAGGATAATCTGGAGTGGGGACCAAAATGGTTGAGATTTATTATACATTTAAGGTTTGTGGAAATAATTTATTGCAAAACAGCTTTTTCTTAAAGATACCTTTAACCTCGGATCTGACATACCATATCTTACAGATTTTGTGTCGCTGTAAAATTTTGTATGTTCAATCCGACTCTGATGATAAGTGAGGTTAATAATTAATAATTATTAATCTGAAGAGGGCCAGTAGCCTTCTTAAAGAATCGATCTTCGATTTTTTTAATAATTCCATAGTACAAAACAAGCTTTAGAAATTTTAATTAAACAAAAAAAGGTCCTCATCTCTAAAAAAAGCCAATAACCTTTACCGCTGGCGGAAATTGGCTCAAATAATCGATCTTCAAAAGAATCGATTAAAAATCGGCATCCCTGCCCCAAACTGTCAGTCTACCAATATCACTCTGTACGATGATTAGAAAATAGATTGATGGTATAATAAATTAATATTTTTATTATTTGTTTAAAATAAAAAAATTCTGTCCTTACCCTACTGAAAATGACGGGTCTGGGCGGGTATAAATGGTGCACAAACCGTACTTGAGCGGGTGAATTTCATCCACCATTTATACCCGCCCAGACCCGTCATTTTCAACAGGGTACAAAATGATTTCAATTTCAATTAATAGATTTTTATAAAATATTTTGCTTATCAAATTCTGAGATGTGTGCACACATGGAAAATGCGAAACATGATGAGGGTGTTCAATCTGTTCCACGTTAACGGTCCGGAAAAAACTTTTTATTGATACTGTTGGAAAGCTGAATAGGCTTGTCCCTCCATGAAATGTTCTGTGGACGTCCCTGGCAGTTTAATTATTTTTTTTTTCAGATTTATGAGTTCAAAGTCGGGCAAAATCTATTTGCACAGCGACATTCGGATGATTATCTTCCGCAAAACTGACATGGACACAGCTGCAGCGCACGGCATAGACATGAGCTACGAGCTGCGCAGCTTCACTCACATGCCTACCAACCCAAAATTTTCACCGAGAAAGTAACTAGAAGTTACTCGAGACGAAAGTGGCGTTAATGAGTCGGAATCTAAAAATGTTACAAACACTGCTTATCATGTTTGCCGTTTATTGATTAGTTGTTTTTATCAGAAGTAAGTTTTGTGATTTCAAAAATAATTGTTTTGAAAAAAACGTTTTGGCATAACTAAGCTATCCATGTTACCTAAGTTTCCTAGTACTTTTTTTTACAAAAAAAAGTACTTCGATGTACGCCCATACTAAAACAAATGTAAAATAATTATACAGTGCGGTCTAAAAGTCACCCCCCTCCGCTTTCTTAACTTTTGAACGTCTTGAGATACCGACGAACACTTAAATAAGAGATATATTTGAAATGTTCAGCTTTTAAAATGTGGACAGAGGGGCATGGGCGGATATTTTTTTAATTGGAAACGAATTCGTGTGATACATCATTTTAAAGCTTATGAAATTCTCTATTTAACTGAATATTTTTAATTTTTTTTTTTAAGATTTTAATTTTTCAATTTTTTTTGCTAAAAAATGCGACTTTTAAATATTTTTTTTTTGTAAATTTTTATTTATATGAAATAAAATTAGTTTAAAAGTATAATTTACGTTTTAGCAACATAAAATAATTAATTTTTCAAAAATTGTTTGATTTTTTAAAGAAAATTTGAAGAATATATTAGGGACACTAGGTCTTAAGTTAGCAAGGTCTGTCGCCTTGCTAACTTAAGAACTAGATCTAGTGTCCCTAGCAAATACCCATTACAACCCCATTTTAAACCGCAATTTTTTTTTAAATAAAAAATTATATGGTTAAATAGAGAATTTTATAAGCTTTAAAATGAGGTATCACACGACTTCCTTTCCATTTAAGGAAATGTCCCACCATACCCTCCTGTCCACATTTTAAGAATTGAAAATATAAAATATATGCTTAAAGATAGTTTAAGTGTTTTAAATTTGAAGTCGATGTCTCAACTCGTTCAAAAGCTAAGAGGGGGGGGGGTGCGGTCCACGGTATGATAAAATATTGAATTTACGTAATAAATGGTGTGTAATCATTGGTTACTAATCAATGATGAATTGTACTGTGTTTAGCAATAACATGTTAACCCACATTGTGAAACAACAGTTGGTTTTTGAACGATTTCATAATTAGAAATTTAGTATATAAATAACCCTGGTCTACAAAAAAAAATCTCCAAGGACTAAGCCTATCATGCCTTAAGTATTTTTGTGTGCTGAAACCCAATGGAGCTCTTTACAACTAGAATTATGAAATAAAAGACGTCTACCCTATCTCTATCTCATTGTTGCTACACTTTCCAGCCAACCAAATAAATACTGTATTTGTTTTTTATACAACAAATACAGTATTTATTTGGTTGGCCGGAAAGTGTAGCACTGAGCGGCACGAACGAACATAGCTAATCTAGCTATCTGTAGAATAAGATAATTCTAC
Source organism: Brachypterus glaber (assembly GCA_958510825.1). Taxonomy (NCBI): domain Eukaryota; kingdom Metazoa; phylum Arthropoda; class Insecta; order Coleoptera; family Kateretidae; genus Brachypterus; species Brachypterus glaber. The sequence goes on along the minus strand of OY294044.1, from coordinate 14,309,563 downwards.
TAAAATTTAGATGGCGCCAGTAATTTCTTTAATAAAAATAATATAGTTACACTTTTCGCCCGGCCAAGTAAATATTGTATTTGTTCAACAAAGAAAAAATACAGAATTTGTTTGGTTGGGTGTAGGTGGGAGTGTATGTATGTCTTCTATCCTTTTTGGGTAGAACTTTTGTCCCTGTCTAATCTAACGGGAGAAATCGCCATTTAAAAAACTTTCTACCACGGTATTTTGACAATAAAAACGGGGATTTACTCGAAATCTACGCGGTAGAAAGTTTTTTTAAATTGAAAATTCGGTTTCAGCATACAAAAATACTTAAGCCATGATAGGTGTTGTCCTTGGAGCCGTTTTTTTGTAGACTTGCGTAATTAAAGCAAATGCTTAATTTTAAGTGGATTAGTCAAAACGATATTATGAAAACAGTTTAACAACTTACTGACATCTAACAATGCGGGTTAACATATTATTGCATAACTCAATCCAATTGTCATTATGAAAGTTTCTGAATTTTTAGTCTATCCTGATTTTTACATAAAAATCTTGATTTATAGGTAACGCGGTGCGTCGCGGGTGTAGTTGGCGGCATCTAAATTAATATAGTCTAAAAGTTGGTGACCATTTTTATTTCATTGTTTTCTCCCAGCTATTTTATATATGTTTTAAAGGACATTCGAATTAAGCTATTTATCAATCGCCAGGTCCTAGATCGGGTCCCTTTGGGTGCTAGAAGCTCCATAGAGGTGGATAAATGGGGTTACGAAAAATATATTTTTAACTTGCCGAGTCAAATACATTTATTATATTTAGATAAGTCTTTTTTCACAGTTTTACACAATTATTCAACTGGCCAAGGGGTAAAAACAGATTTTTAAAGGTTCATTTGACATATGTCAATACTATAAAGTCTAAACAATTTTCATTTAATCAAAATGTAATTTCATAAATTCTCATTTCTTTGAATAAAATTGAGTATCACATATTTCAAAGGCATTTTTTAAAGACTGTTCTTGCTCCTTGGCCCCAGAATTATTGTATATAACTATGAAAATAGCTTAATCTGAATGTAATAAATGTAATGTATATGACTAGGCAAATTAAAAATATATTTATTGGTATCTCGCTGCCACGGCTTTTAGAGCTTCTAGCGCCCTAGGAACCGGATCCGTAGCCTAACAATTTGGTTGTATAATAAAAATGGTCACCAGCTCTCCGACAAATAGGCGCAAACTTTAGTTGGCATACAGATGGTTTGCGATAAAAACTGTAGCTAAAATTGAACGTGGCTCATGGTAAAGACGTGAGGGGGGTACACTTTCCCCTACTGTGGATTTGATGTGGGTACCTTTAAAATAAAGCACAAAGCGCTTGAAGCATGAGTTCTCTCTCTCTCCCTCTATTTTTTTTTTATAAAGAGAGAAAGAGAAAACTATGCCCTGAGCAACGAGCTTTAATTTAAATTCTCCCACTTCCGCAAGGCAGCATAATAAAATATCTGGTAGTAAAAAAAAACAGCTATTAGTCCTATACAAATCTAGGCAAATCAGTCCAGATTTTTATTATATTATGAATGTAATTTTTTACGGTTTTACTATTTTTTTTTGTTTTGGTAAAATTTTAAATAAAAACGTTATTTATTTTATTTTTTTTTTAAGAATTATATATTTTTTTAGTGGGTAAGTTTATTTTTAGCGGCGTAGTTAGTAAACTAGCTTTATTGTTTTCCTTTTATTGTTTTAAATATCTGGATATATTTTGCACTATTATTCTATATTAAAGTTTAGCAAATCTAAAAAAAACGTAGTTTTCTCAAATGTGTCATTGCAATATTGGTTTACCAGAGTGCTTATTGATTTATCAGTGTCAGACCTATTCAGTCTTGGTGGAAAAGGTTTCAGCAAATTTTACAACCGAAACATACCCTGGCAGAAACATTTCTTCATAAAACTACGTCGTTACTACAAGTTTTTACGAAAACACAATTTTTTATTTTTATTAAGGAAGGGGCTGTTAAAACGCCCGACATCCACGAAGCTATTTCCACGTCCAGTATATTTTTTGCCGATTTTTAGGGTTTTTAAAGCTTTTAAGTTATATTTTTCATCAGAATTATATTCTCCTCGTTTAAATGGGGGGACTACGCCCCCCATTAGCATCAAAAACACCAAACAAACGAAAAAAACAAAACAAACCAGAGAATATGGTGACGTCGGACGAGAAAATAGCCAATTCGTTTTATTAATTACGCAATTATACAACTTTAAATAGTAAACTACACAGTTTTGTAACAATTGTAGTTTTTCGCAGAAAAGCTAGTTTTTGCAAAAACTTGTAGTATCGATTAATAAAATTATCTGCTTGTAGAAACGACGCGTCGCGACGTAGTTTCGCGTAGAAATTTTACTGTCTTAAGTTACAGACTGTGTGACATTAAAGCAAAGGAAATATTTTTATTATAAAACAATTTGTTCATGACATAGCGGACAGTTTTTCTTTAGCGTTTAAGTATCACGAATCTCTAATATCGTTGTAGAGGGCTCCTACTTGCCCTTAAAGGTCGTCAAATTTGCAAAACGTCCTCAAAAAACGAAATTTGTCTTCAAATTCTTAAATTTTAAACCTCAAGTGATTTGATTTTCAAACCCAGGGGGTTGTTCCAATTCCAATTTGTGTTATTGGAGTTTCCCAAGATAATTCGCCAACCAGGGGGTTGTTTTTGAAAAAGTTCTGTAAATACTAAAAAATTTCGCCTGCGGTGCTAATCTAAATATCAGTGGTAACGTAATCAAATGGAACAAATTTTATTAAAAGATTTTATAAATTTTACTTTTTTCTGAAAATTTCTGAAAATGCCATGCACATGGAAAAATTACATTAAAACGGTTTATAAATTAATTCACTTTTCAAATTCTGAAAGTTTTTCTTGAACTTCATATATACGACTTCAACGGGAGACATCTTTAATTAAAAGTTCAAAAAATTTTTACGAGATGACTACTGGCAGGCACTATAGAATTCTGTAATAATTTAATATTACTATTTAATAAAATAGAATTAGTTTTGGAGGTATAGCAGCCTTAAATTCTTGCAGAAATGCTAAATATCTTAAAGATCTTAGTGGGAGCCCTAATTGTATTGTAGTAAGAACCTAATATCATATTATGCATGTGTAACTTATTTAAAAAAAGCTTGTGGTTTATTTAGAGTTAAAGCTAACGACTAATGTCAGTGACGTAAGCCACAGTTAAAGTCCAACTATATTTTATTTGTAATAATAATAATTATTATTAAATTATAATTTAGGCATAAATATGCAATAATTACAAAAACTTTTTGAAATTACATTGTAATTTTAAAATGTCTTTGGTTAAAACTAAGATAATTATCGAAGATTCGGTTTCGGTCGGACAGCGTTATAAAGGGAGCTCTGAAGGTAAAACTTTCGTAGTTTATAGGATGCGGATAAATGATTGAAAATACATATACATATATTTCAGGAAAGCCAGTAAACAAATTCAGTGTTGCCAAATTTGTTTTTTTAAACAATAATTTTTGAAAGGCCTTTGTATCGACAGTCTAGCTAGTAGCTACTCGTAGTAAAGCTAAAATGTATTGTTAATTGATTATATAGGTAATGTATATGATATGTTGAATTAAATATTATTTATAAAATTTATTTTAAATCTGTGTGTTTTTTATCTGCCAGAATTTCCTACGGACATATCTGTGGCTTGGTTCTAAAAGGGCCAATGTCGTTATTTCCTTATGATTTATACCGCCGAACTATTTTTTTTCAGTTCTATATAACCTAAAAAAGCCAATGTCAGTGCTTTTGAGTCAAATGTAGATTTTAAGCGACAAGGGCAGATGTATGTTTTTAATAAACATTTCTGTTAAACTGCTAAAACGGCAATGTTTGACTTAGTGTATCCGTTCAAAATTTTTGACATTGGCCCTTTTAGACCCAAGCCACAGATATATACGACAAATGTCACCTCAAATATAAGGAATTATGCATACTTCCTTATAATTGAGGTGACCCCTAAATCACCAGTGGACACCCGAGCTGCCGTTAAAACCAGTTTAATGTAAATTTTTATTTTTAGTAATTCTGAAAAAGCAATTATACCTAGAGGCAAAAAATGTAAATTTAGTTTTTCTATAATTTAGCAATGTTGATACAATTTCTTTTTTTCATCAGATTTTCCTACGAAGTGACAGTTCTATCTAAGGGGGCAAAAGCCCTTCTGTTTCCTTATGGGCAATCTGTTAGTTTTATCATGCACTATGGGAGAGGGGTAGTACTAGCGTATCGCACTGTTAGGAGAGACGTTGCACTAAAATGAATTTATTTTTATTTTTTTTTTAATTAAAAATATGTATAGTTGAAGAATATATCAAAGTAATAAATACAAATATTTTTATGTCATCGTAGTTCATTATTGTGTTTTTATTGCTTACCTACATAAAAGTGTACTTTATGCCCTTGCGGAAATAAAGTGCATTTTATGGCCCGCGCGGCCATAAAGACACAAAAAACAGTTTTTGATTAACTTATTAATACAGCGTTTCCCTATCACTATAGTAGTGTTAAAATCAAATTGAATTTTCGGATTCTTTTAAAAATATATTGATTTATCGATTTTTTTTTGCAATAACGAACTAGTATGACATAAAAGTTTGTATGCACAGCGGCTATTAATAGATGTGTATGCCCCCGGGCGACTTACAAACCCTCAGGTCATAAACATCTACTTGATTAATACACTTGGTACATAAATATTTTCATATAGTCAGGGAATATGTTAAGGAATTTTCACTAGAGCCTTAGATTCGGTAGGCAGCGATTTAGCACAAGAGTTCCTATTTTTTTTCTTACCTTTTGACGTAAAATTAGCTGCCAAATTTATTTTTGTGTTCAAATCTCATATTTTTTTTACTGAATCAAATCTTTTTTTTTTTTTGGTTGGACCTTTGTATGATTTGTTTTGACATTAGATGTCACAAATAACATGAGCGCATATTTTCAAAGAAAATTTAAAATAAACTACGAAAAAAAAAGACTTCATTTGATAATAAAAAGAATGGATAATAACACAGCCACAAAAAAGTCCGGATTTTTTCGGAGACCACTGTATTTCTATTTATTTTGAGGCGCTGAATCCGAATGCTCTGAATCCGGATGCTCTGCCGTGCTTCTTTAGACTAAGGACTTTTTATGATATATAGCATAGTCTCAACATATGCTAAGCATAAAAAGGTTTGCAGGTTTTTCATTTCCCCAGATAACGTCAAATTAAGGCACTCTAATGGGGGTTTGATTTTACCCCATTTTAAACCGAAAAAAAAAAACATTTTCTTTTTCGATATTTTATTTTTTGTTTTTTATTTGTTTTATAAACGGGTGGGTAATTGCTGGAACGATCTGTCAAAAATTGCGTGACGTAATTAATGGATGCACCCTTAACGACGCCCATGCATGTTTGTGTCAATCTGTTAAATCTATTTGATATTCTGTCAAGGATAGCAAATATATCCTAGATCGTGGATCAGTTGGCTTGTAATACTCATAGTATGTCCGACTTGTCCTTGTCACTCTAATTATATCTTTTGTATTGTAGGATCATTCCATTTAGCGGCAGCTTGTTGCTGCCGTCCAATGGTATGGCCAACTCCTGAACAAGTGAAAAACGCCGTATCCTTTGCTATGACCCAACATTATTTAAAGGTTATATTATATATAGAAACATGGTTATATTATGTTAGGGTTCCAGAGATATTAAATAAAATCTACTTTTTAGATGTACCCTTAGAAGGGTCGTAGCTCCCTTAGGGCTTATTGTCGGACCAACCTTTATAGGAACTTTTTTTCATATTTTTTAATGTAGAATCAACCCTTTCTCGAACTTATTTCTGAATATTGGATAAACATATACAGGGTAAGCACTGTATATGTTTAAAAAGTCCGAAAACTTCATTTGTTTTTGTAGAAATGTTAACTTTTCTATTAGATCGTACAAAAACATGTTTAAACTTAATGAAGAATAGTACAAATAACTAGTTTAAATAGATTTTGTGATCATATTCTAAGCCTCAATACGACATAGTGCGGCGGTTGTCAAAAATCGGCACTAAATGGAGTGACCCTAGTGTATTGCGGCTACAACGTACAATTACGAGTTGCTGATGTATAATTAAAAGGCAGCAGTGTGTGACAAACCTATTTACATTTTGAGAAACTCTTGCATTTCTAAATGCAGGTAAATGCAAATCCTATTTTGTATTATTGAACGCCCTCGGGCCAATTTCGATTGCCGCAATTTAGGTATTTTTGTCTTAGCTGTGTATCTCATTTTATAAATTACTTATTTGTACATAGTGTTATTTTTTTGAGAAAATCAGATATGTGCTTTTTTAGCAGGAAATGATTTTCCGAAATCTGCCGATTTTTCAAGAGAAACTTGGGAAGCCGTAAATTTCAGGAGACATAAACAAAAAAAAACTCCATCGGGACTTGATTTCTTATCAATTTTTAATAAAGAAAAATAATTTTTAACCATCATCCAAAAAATGAGGAGGTTATCAATTCGACGTGTGACTTTGTTTTTTTTTAATGTTTGTTTACGCATAACTTTGGAACGGATGAACGGAATTGGATAAAACTTTTTGTGACTTGAGGGCTATCATAAGGTGGTCCCGTTTTAATTTGACGCTCGGATAATGCCGGGCTTTACATTTTAAAATATTTTGTACAGGGACGGAGTTATGTTTTTTTTTTAAGGGGAAAAGATGATTTTTTTTTCAAAACCCCGACTTAATTTCAGGTAGGTTTTTTCATTGTTCCAGTACATATTACTGGTTTATTGCATGCATTGATAAATACCGTAAACCTTCGAAATAAAAACTAAAAATTAAAAGTATAACGATTTTATAAAGCAATTTATTTTTTACTAATGTCTGAAAATGGTATGTAATGTTACTCACTGCCTTAGTTCCCAATGGGTGCTTCTTAAAATGCGAAAATTTGAAATGTTAATGGGCCACCCCCTCATTTTATGTTCCTCCGAAAATTCGTCCAAAAGTGTAAATAGTTACCCCACTCTTTATAACTCTTGCCCCCCATCTGGCCCCTGGCCACATTAAAAACAAAATAATAGAAAAAAATCAAAGGTGCCTATAATTCATGGTCTAAATGTCAAGTTAATATTTTAACGCGTAAAATGTACTATATGTTTAATGTTATTTATTTTTTCTTGACTTGCCAAAAATGTAATACATAATGTGGCCAAATAAATGAATCTGAATCTGATTATTACTTCTAAAATAAAGATTATTATTATATATTACTATTCAAAACCACAATTTTTTTATTTAATTTATTTTTATTAAAAACGTATAAAAATCATATGCAAATTACAAAGAATATAAATAATAAAAAAAACACTTAAAACAAACAACAAATATAGTCCAATAAGACAAAGTCTACAAACATAATCAGAATAAAAAAGTTACTTTTTATTTGATTGTATTTAAAAAGAGCACTTTTTGTTTAATAAATATTTAGGTTTATTTTTTCGGCCAGGCCGTAAATTTAAATAATCGACGTTTACTGGTTGACTGATATTAAAACTAGAAATCAAAAGTTTTTTTCTGCAAAAAATACAAACTTAGTGTTACGTAGTTATAGGGTAAAAATTAATGAAATTTCCATGGAAACAATTATATTTTTATTACATTTTAATAATTTTAAAAAATATCAACTTTTGATACCTTTAAAAGTAAATGCTGCTGTTCTAAAAATTTTGTTTACACACAACTGGTAGCGTTTGTATCGTGAATTTTTGAATGCTTGCAAATTGAATAAAATATGTAAATTAAAAACTTGAAAAAAAAAATTAAATTACACTAGTTTACAAATTGCAACTTTTCTTTTAGTAAAACTTTTCGTCCTGAATCCGACTCAGCGGATTTTTTTTAAGCAGTACCATTTTCAAGATGTCAGCCTTTGGACTTTTTAAAAATTAGTTACAAAAATACCCCAAAAGTGCAGAAAACAAATATTTACAATAATTTTCATGCGTTTGGAAACTAATTAATATTTTTTTTTAATGAAAACAAGATCATCGCGACCAAATTTTGCAAAAAAGGACAAAAAAAAACATTTTTATATAAAATTTAAATCTGAAATTTTTACGCGATTTAAAACCTCTCTATTCTCCGTGTCTGAAATAGAACGCAGTGACTAACACCTAAAACGTATTATGCTGCTCTCGTATAACGGATTCCCCTTAGACGGAGTTACGCGGACCGTACCCAAATTGGTATGACCTATTTTTAACAAAGAACTTAGCAGGGTAAGTTGGTAAAAAGTGCACCAGCCCAATATAAGCTTTGTATATGTGCAAAAGGTAGCTCCCATAGATGTCAGTTGATTCCCAGACTTTCAGCCCCCAAAACCCCCAGGGGGTCACATTTGTTTTTTACTTCAACACATCATGTAAGTTTGTTAATTTTTGCATATAATATTTAAATGATTAAGGAAACATCAAAAACAAACGTTTTGTAAAAAAATGCTTTTGTTAAGTTTTTATTTCTTACCATTTTAAAACTTTAAGGACCGATATCTCAAAAACTACTATTGCAAAAAAATCTTGGCAGATTTAGATTTAGGACAAAAATTTTTACCAGAAAATGTGGATATGAGTGCGACCCAAAATCTTGTAAACTATTGCTCTTACCAATGGTAATAATAATTATTAACTACGAAATTATTTAATAATTCTAGTTATAAAGTAAATTTTCGGACAGTTATAGCAAAATAAGTCACAAAATCATTAAAAAAAGACCTTAAAAAGTAGCGTTTTGTATATCTAGGAAGGAAAGGGTATCGTTCAATCCCGCCTGTGATTTATACTGTACGATTCGTCATGGCGGATACACAGCCAAGCAACAGCAGCATGGCAGAGCTGGTAGCAGCTCTCACCACTACCTACTAAAGAAGTGCTGCTGCTTGGATCAGCCTTATTCACAGCTGTGAACAAGGCTTGTTTTTAATCAACGGCGACTTTTCCACCAAGTCAGAGTAATTTAAACAACTCTGGCCAAGCGAAGTTAAATCGGATTGCTGCGCCTGCTGCTGTTGATTGGCTCTGAATATGGCATCAGAAGACATCAAACCATTTGGTCATTGAGTTAGAGAGGGGAGAGTGCCAGAGACGTTAAAATTTCTTGTGCCGATTTTGCTCATCTATCTCTATATCTCTCTAAACCTTGCGCACTTCGAAATACACAAAGATAGCCACTCGGGTAGACAGAATTCCTCTTCCCTCACTCTAATTCATTGAAAAACACATGTGAACAAAATTTTAGGTTAATTTAAAAACCAAAGTCGAAGTAACTGCGCAAACTCCCAGTTCCAAAACAAAGCCCGCTTGTCGGCACAGTTTGTTCACGCGCAACCTGAGCGAATGGCACTCTCCCCTCTCTAACTCAATGCAGCAAACACATAAGGGAGAAAACGATCCTATAGTGGCGTTATTTTGACATTAGCAGATAGAAAAGTACTTTCGAGCCTAAAAAAACAATCAGGAAAGTTCACTTACCAAGCATAAAGGCAGTACAAGTTATTTTTTAGCAAAAAATTCATGCAGAGATCTTTGTTTTTTCGATAAACCTAACGATTTACAGGGTCCTAACTTTCGTTTTTTAGTTTCCATAGGTTTTGCTAATACTGGAGGTATTTTGGCAGTTGTATTACTGGCAGTATTAATTGATGAACTAATATTTTCTACGTTATTATTACTAGTACTATTTATCACAACAACATCAGCTTCTATTTCAATATTGCATTTATCTTCTTCTTTCGAAATATCATTATCTTCGTTTTTGAGTATATCATCAGATTCTGCAGTGCACATATCAGAATCTGAAGTCCCAGTCTCAGGCTGAGTCAAAGATTTAATGAAGAATCTACTTTTGGTAATATGTGTTTTACTAACTTCAACTGAGTTAAATTTACTAAGTTTCGTTTTCTTTTTTAAAAATGGATTTGGTTTCTTATTTAAAATAGGAGATTCGGTTTTTTCAAGAACTTTTTCGGGGACTTCCGTTTCGACTATAGTTTCAACTTTGGCGTTTCTGTAAGAATCTAACATTTCTTTTGTTTCATCGTCCTCCTCACGATTTTCTATTTCATAAACTTCATAAATTGGTTCTACAATGTTTTTCATTTTAGGCTCTTTATTAGAAAGCATTTTTTTATTGCTTTCTCTGGTCATTTGTTTGATATAATTTGCTGCCCAAATGCTTCTTGATGGTAACAACTCCACCGGCGGTGTCCAATTAGAGAATACTTTGAAATTGGAAGGATGTCTGTTACCCATAGCTACTTCTAATGCAATTTTATCATTATATCTTTCACCAGAATTTATGCAGTATTTGGGGTTAGTCCCAGATTCTTCAGGGTTTGTCAAAGGTATAAGTTTCTTCAGAAATGGATCAAAAACTGTTTGATGCTTTAATGTTGCTTCAGCTACCATAAAATTTTCAATATAATCATCAGGTACTGAAAGTTCTTTCAATGCTAAATATCTAGGCAGTTTCTTAATAAACTAAAAAACAAAATAAAAAAATTAATTTTTCACAAAAAAAAGCGTTTTGGAAGATTTTTAGGTTTAGCTTTGATTAAAGAAATCTTAAATTTAAAAGCTAGTCACGGTATCTGGGAATAAAGATTTTGTTTGATCAGGATTGTAAAATTGAGAAAGAAAAAAGAAGAAAGTTTAAGGATAAAATGTCGATGAGGCAAGAGAACATTAGAGCTTACCAAGAACAAATAAGAACAGTTAAGCGAATTTGTAGGGGAAAAAAGAAAATATTTAGGGAACAAAATCATAAAAATAGAAGAAAGATTTGTCGGAAAGGATGTTAAATTTTGTTTTTTCAAGAAGTGAAAAGAAATAAGCAACGAATGGACCAAAGAACAGGTTGTATCCCAGTCCGCACATATATGGATGCAACATGGTAAAGAAAGATTTTTTAGGTAACATGTGCCATATTACATGAGACATAACATACATATGTATGCTACATAACATGCCCTATAACAGAAAGATTTTTTACGTTACATGTGCCATATTACATAAGATGTAACATACCTATGTATGATACATAACATGCAATATTGCATGTTATGTATCATATACATGGTACGAGAACATACACGATACATAAAATGTTATGAATTCAATACTAAATATGGCGTCTATATTATTTTAATTTTTATAGGTTAGAATCACTAATATTCTTAAAATTGTTGTTAATAATAAAAGTTTTACCCTTAAGTAGTAGAAACGCATGTATTTTTAGACAACTAAACTGATTTTAGATAATTTTAGACAAAAAATTAAAATATATATTTTTTTTTAAATGATTATTTGCTATTTTTTTTTTTCTAAAAATTGGCTTTTTATGTGGCCCATGATTTTTAAGCCTGGTAGAAAGTTTGCTTTCACAGTAAAAATGCACATCGTATAAGAATTTTGCCTGATGGATGCTACATATAAAGATATTTATATACTTTAATTATTAGGTTTATCAAAAAGACGTAAAAATGTTCACCATGTCTAAATCTATGATGCACTCCATAACAAGCAAAATTCGGAAACGCCTACTTTTATTGTTATGTACCTAGTATGTATCTGATATGTAGCATGTTATGTAGCTGATACATAACTTGAGGCGGAATTGTTAAAGTCCAAGGACTATACATGGGCTATAAAAATTACATGTCTGCAACATCACATAGAACAGTGGTTATGTACCTGCTATGTTCCTGCCATGTATTTGTGTTGACTGGGATTAAGGACAAAAATGGAAAAGTTTTGACAAATGAAGAAGAAACTATAAAAAGGTTCAAAGACTATTTTAAGATGTTAAATAAGGAACAAAATGATGAATATCAGCAAGAAGAGGATATAGGGATAGATTGTGAAAAAATTATTCAGCAACCCACTTTTGATGCAGTTGCTTCTTTAATTAAAAATTAAAAAATGGAAAAAGTTCTGTCCACTTTATATGTTAAAATATAACTGGATATTGGCTTGTAACACTACAAAATATTAAGGGAAGATTTTTTAATATAGGAAAATGGGCAATTTGTAATACAGATAATCAATTTTATATAAAAAATCGATTTAATACTTTTTTTAAACAATTAAGGGCCATTATATTAACCCTTAAGTAAATGTATCTGGTAGGTGGTATAGTCACATAGCAACTACCCGAATCAAAGAACTTTTACCTCAAGAAGGAACATGATGAAATCTACCGTATGCTTTGTTTGAAGTGTAAACCAACTACGGTGAGGGGCTGGTGGGGTGTGACTATTGTTTACACTTAGTACGCGTAAAGAGAGAGAAAGAATGTGTAAACTCACAGTCTAATGTCGTAAAATGACTGACAGGGGTAGAGTGTTGCCGACTGGAAACATATACTTTGGATATTTTATTGTAAATTTTAAGAAACATTAGTTCTGTATGAGTTTTATATGATAGTTTTAATAGATTTAAATATACTATATTATTAAACATAAGTTTTTTACATTTTTAATTTAAGTATAATGATTTGAATTCATGATAAGGTGGAAACTACGCAACATCGTTACTAGGTAGCCTGAAAGTCGACTAGCGACATCTACATTTTACACCACAAAGCTGTATCGCGTTTCTGTTAATAAATAAACAAACAAAAAGACACCTTCATAAACATTGGTCTGAAATTACTTCTTGAGGTAAAAGTTCTTTGACCCGAATGCACCCGTGACAAAGCAGCATTCGACAACGTTAACAGAAACTTTATATTCAGTTGAATATAACGGTATTTAGTGTTTACATACTGTACCTTTAAGGGGTCAGTTTCATGAGTTAAACTTAAAAATTTTAGTGACTTTTTCAGTCCAATGCCAGCCAAAGAACTAAGATAGTCACAGCCAGATAATATACACATGTGTCTAAATTTATCAAAACTAAAAACATCCGGTCTCATTTTTAAAGCTTTGTTGATATTTTCCTGCGAGATCAAGTGACCTACGCCAAAAAGGTCCATCTTAAACATAACTTTCTTACATCCAAAGAGTATTAAGTCTGAATCTTCAGTTATAATACAGTCAGCTATGTCTCTTAAACTGAAAAATGTTAGTTGTGCGTCAGATTCGTATGGTGCGACTATACAGTCAACGTTTTTTATTTCTCTACAGGCCTCGATTAGTTTGTGAGCCATTTCGGGAGTTATGTCTATTGCTTGTCTCATCAGTTGACGAGCTTGGCCAGTTTGTCCCAATCGTAACAATTCAGCTGCCCTTCTCTTTGCTGTTGTTCGTTGTTCGCGTCTTTTAGCTTCAGTTTCTTTCTTTGCAGGTAAATTTTTGCCATCGAAAACCATAATTACGTGAATATTGTAGCTGACAAGCATTTTAACGAATTTTAAACAGTAGTGTACATACCTAGAAGAAAATAATATCTTATTTATTTTTTTTATATTTTAAATGGAAAAGATACCATGATAATGTTTGGTATAATATGAGCAGGTGGTGGAAAAAGTTTTTTCAAAAAAACACATCATGGATTTTTTTCCACTCAGAAAAAGACTAGACTAATCCATAATTAAAAATGTTTTACAATTTGTATTTTATCTAAATTGGTAGTTAGAGATTATATCTGTGGCTTGGTTCTCAAAGGGCGGATGTCACTTTGTTAATAGCAGTGTTTTCAAAATATTACATCAGAGTTGACTTGAAAACATTGCTATTGGCAAAGTGAGATCTGCCCTTTGAGTACCAAGCCACAGATATGGTCTCTGAAAAAGAAATAAAATTTTTCCAACCCCACACCAGACTTGCAGTTGGTGCAAGATACAAATTTTTGTATATTATTTTTTTTTTATTTTTTATTGGGTTTTTGGGTTTTAATATAGTTTAATATATCCTATAAGGGTGCGTATTTCACAGTTTTTTAAATGTACACTTGAACTTTGGCACAACTACGATTACGAAACTTAAATTCGCAAATTTTAAATTATTTATGGGTTTTTGGGTGTTTGACATTGAATAATAATTATTGTAAATCCACCTCCAGGGGTGAGGTTTAATATTTTTTAAATTTCCACAATAATTTAATAAAATCTAAAAAAGTCAACTTTACATGAGGTTTAATATTTTTTAAATTTTCACAATAATTTAATAAAATCTAAAAAGTCAACTCTACATGTTGATTAAGAAAACTATTTTCTTAATCAGTGTGCAAAGTTGACTCTTGATACTGAAGAGGGCCAGCAGCCTGAAACTGTCAGTCTACCAATATCACTCTGTATGATGATTAGAAAATAGACTGATGGAATAATAGATTTAATTTATTAAAATAGATTTAATTATTTGTTTTCTATGTTAAAAAATAAAAATTAATTTTAAGATATGTATATATATGCTATCTAGTTTTCCTTGTTACAACAGTAACAAAAATTACACATTATTTTATTTTGGGGATAAAAATCCCGGGACCTTGGTCCTGTGAATATTATTTTCGGTCGGGACCAAGTCAAGTTTGCTGGGAAAGTCACTTAGGCTAAGTGAAATGTGTTTTACCCAAGAATCTTGGGCCAAGGTGGCTGTAGTCATAACTACAACCATCTTGGGTTTACCAAGGCATGCTTCACTTAAAGCAAAGCCTTGGTTTTAAATAGGGTCCCTTGATCAGTTTGACAATTTTTACACCCACTTGTGGAAGTAAAAATGATCAAACTAAATGAGTGACCTAGTTTAACATATTTTCAGGTACATACATAGAATCATGACAGCAGCAGTGTTCCCCAACCTTTAAACTTAAAACACATTAACCAGAATGGGTATCACTGGTCTGTGATTTGTTAAAATAAGTTGTCAAAAAATGTCACAGTCAAGTTACTAAGTTCTCTGAACTACACTTCCAAGATGTAGGAATGTATTTTATACTAGTTTTTACCAGATATGGGGTGTCACCCTACAACAATTAAGCGGCTTAATTTGAGTTATAGGTATAATATTTTAGATTTTAAGCTTTCACGTTAAGATATAAAGAACTTTCACTTTCGGGTTTAGACCGTGTTAATGGATTTTCCCTTTCAAAAATCCATTAACACGGTCTAAACCCGAAAGTGAAAGTTCTTTATAGGTATAATATTATAAGGGAAATAAATAAATAATTTAGTGTTTTTTTACAACACTATGTCAACACTCTGCAAACCTCAATACATATAAATTGTCCGACTTACCCTGAAGCATCCTCACCACGCATTAATTGCTCGGCACAAGAATTAGCCCCTCTATGTAACCAACAATAAGTATCTACAGCCACAGTTCCGCCCCGAAACTTAGCAATACTACATTTTTCAGTGGCTGCCTCCAATAGGGGTAGTAAACCAGTTATACCCATGACTTCATCTGCTTAATTTATCCCATTTTTAAACTACCAATTAACAAGAAATACATACTTAAAAAACCGCGAAATATTTACAGTAAAGTTAGGTTATGGATTAACCTCCGTTTACAAGCGCCTAAATGCAGCTCTCTATGCAGGAGTTTGTGTTGGTTTTTTCTTGGTTTGTTTTTTTTTTTAATGAGGGGGCCTTGGTTTTCGTTAACGTTGGTTTGGCATCTGTTTGGTGTTTTTTTTTTTTTTTTTTAAATGTTTTTTATTTAAAATAACATATTGAAAAACGGTCAGCGCATGCGCGTGCTCATTCGCAGTTTATCAAAACGTTTCACATAGGCGCTCCTTCACCGTTTTCCTCTGTTTGGTTGAACCTCAATCTATAGGCTTCTTGAAACCATTTCTGCTACTATCCAATAGAGGGCAGAAACAAGCAATCGCTATGATCTTTTCGATAGTCTCCAGTAGATGGCAACCTAATCCATTTTAAAACTTTTAATACTCCGCAGTCTTCTTAAAGGTGGGGGGATGTATTACACTACTCTAAAAAAAAGTTATTTGCTGGCATGGGCGGATTTAGAAGAGGGGCCATGGTGCCATGCGCCCCCCCCCCCCCCAGGGAGATATATTAACATATAAATACCTTCAAAATTATATTTTTGGTGAAAGCGCATTTTTTCCTTAAGGATGCCCCCCCCCCTTAAAATAAAATAAATCCGCCCCTGTTTGTTGTGTACCTTTTAGTTGAATCTGGCTATATTTGATGAACTTTTTTCCTTCCATTTTTCCGATCAGCTCGTTTTTTAGATATAACCAAGGGCGTTCCGAGCTTTTTGTCGTGGGGGTTGTGAAGTAAAATTTGCCGACTGAACATTTTCCTCCCAAAAGTTTTGACGACTAAAAAAAGCCATCGCTCCCTGCCAACAATTTTGATGAATAAACACCCCCAACAATTTTTTTGCGACACCCCCCAAACCCCCTTCGGAACGTCCCTGGATATAACCCACAATGGTTTTTTCCAATGTTGTTGTCAACAAAAAAAAAAAAAAAGTATAAAAAGATTCTTTTTTTCGTGGATTCCCTGGTAGAAAAGTACACAAATCTAACAACATAACGTTAGATTAGTGACATTTTTATGTTTAGTCTCAAACGTTATACAAAAATGTTATAAAGTATATAAATCTAACCTTAGAAACTAACGTTTGACAAAAACATTATAAAATACATAAATCTAACGTTAGTTTCTCAACTAAATGTAACCTTTTTCTAACCATATTCTAACTTTAAATATTTTTTAAATTTCCATTATTAATACGTAAGCTATAGAAAATACTCGTTTCAGACAGCTATGTGCCTGGGTTTGATAATTATTTATTATTGCTATAATAAGGTCCAAAATGATCAAAACTTGCGTTACGTAATACTTGAACGTTCCTTTTGCAAAGTAAAGTTGATTATTTAAAAGCATTATTTGACATGTCTATTGATAATAATGCTTTACCCAGAGATTGGAAATCTGCCTTTATTGTACCAATATATAAATCGAGAAGTAAATCTGACCCAAAAAACTACAGGCCTATCAGCTTAACTAGTATAACATGCAAAATTTTTGAAAAAATATTAACTAAATATACCTATTAGAAATATATTAAATATAAATGATACTTTATTTTCAAACCAGCATGGTTTTAGAGAAGAGTACTCTTGCCTATCTGCCTTAGCTTGTTTGACATGTGATTTATCTGAAGAACTTGATGAAGGTAATCAGGTTGATGCAATACTTATTGATTTTCAAAAAGCTTTTGACTTGGTCCCACATGACAAATTAATTGAAAAAATTTCCAAAATTAATATGGACTGTAGAGTTAAACTTTGGATACATAATTTCTTAAAAAATCGTACTCAACGAGTTAAGGTTGGTAACAACTTATCCTCAGAGAAATCCATTACTTCAGGTGTTCCTTAAGGTAGTGTTTTCGGTCCGTTGGTATTTATCATATTTATTAATGATATTTCAGTTAATATTAAATCTAAAATCAGGTTGTTTACCGATTACTGTATCATTTATAGATCAATAAAAACATTAAACAATTGCTATGAATTGGTAAACGACCTAAGAAAAATTGAAGATTGGGTACTGACAAATTGTATAAAACTAAATGCCAGCAAGAGTCAATTTATTACATTCGCGAATGTAGAATGAAGAATAATCAAATATATATCTTTTATTACCGCGGTAATAAAATATATATATATATATTTGATTATTCTTTATGTAATATGACTTTATGCAACAAACTCTATAAAACATTTAGGCATTCATATTTCCAAAAATTTAATTTGGGGACTTCAGGTTAATAAAACAGTTGCTCACTCTTATCAAATATCCCAGCAAACCACCGTACGATAATCGGAATAAATAATTATTGGCCCATTGCTGGCTTGCCGATTATCGGCTAGCCTGTAAAGGACCGATCTGTGGCCGACGATACAAGGCCAATTTAAAATATGATCTTGCGTAGAAGGAGAAGAAGTCAAGACGCATGCGCAAGTTTTGCGCGGGTTGTGTTCTTAGGGCCGTTTGAGTTGAAGCTTGGAGTGCTCGGAGCATAGTTCTATCTCTTTTAAAACAAGTAGTTAGAAAGAGATAGAACTATGCTCCGAGAGCTTCAACTCAAACTGGCCTCTTGTGTTGTGATTTTGCTGCGTCAGTGATAAAGTTCATTAATGAAAATTTTCTGTGGCATGTGTTTATTTACAATTCTTAATAATGATTTTTGAAGATAAAAAGTAAGTAATTACATTTTTTTTATTAAATACTAAATTAACAATTAATTCACTTGCATTTAAGTCGCATTTAAGATCCCAGGGCGGGAAAGAAGCTCGTTAAGGTTCCGTAGGTACTAAAATATAAAAACTTATTCAGAATAATATTCTAAAACGATCGATATTATCGTTCTTTTTTATGCCATGGTAAAATACTGATCCAACCTCCAACAAAATAATACTTTTCCCTATAGTTCATTACAAAGGTTTTTTTCAAAAAATAAAAAAAAACATCGAACCATTTTTTTTAATACTTTTCGTGAAAAACAAAAAAAAATGAAAAAACAAAATTTTTCAAAAAAAAAATTTTTGAAAAATTTTAATTTTTATTTATTTTTAATTTTTTTTTATGCAAAAAACGAAAAAAAAATTTTTTTAATATAAACCAGAAATTAAAATTCAGGGTATAGAATCAAATAGTGCAATGTCCAGTCATGTAAATTTTTACTTCAGAAGCAAAAAAAAAAAAGAAATAAAACACTCGTTCGGCAAATTTGTATTGTCTTGTATAATTTGCTATATATCAAATTATACAAAACAATACAAATTTGCCGATCGAGTGTGTTTTAATTCGTTTTTTTTTTGCTTCTGAAGTAAAATTCACATGAGTGGACATTTGACACTATTTGATTCTATACCCCTCAATTATCGGTAGTCTGCCGGCTAGCCATTACCGGCCCGTTATCGGCTTTCCATTACCGGCCAGTTATCGGTTTGTGCGACACTTCCATTACCGGGCCGGTAATGGCATGTCGTCAACGGACCGATGACTCTTTATTACCGCATTGTGTCGTTGCCGGTCCATTGCTGGTGTGTTTGCTGGGATTAAATTTTGTTATGCGTAATTAAAAAAAAATCTACTCCCGAAGTTCGTTCCATGGCTTATTTAACATATGTTAGACCTTGCTTGGAGTATTGTTCTTCAATTTGGAATCAAACGCAAACTGGTTTAATTAATGAACTAGAAGGAGTGCAGAGAAAAGCTTTCCTGATGGGTTACCCATCGGACTTTTTAAATGTATCCATCATGGTACATTTAAATTTTTCCAGATCTTTTAGCCCTACAAATACAAAAAAAAAATGGAAATTGGATGGCCTTCTTTAGTTTCTAGGCGTGAAAATTATACAAAAACTATAGTTTATAATGTTTATAATGATAAGGCGAGGGGTGTCTCACCGCCAAAATTTTGTACATGTATTGTCAAAAATGCCAAATATTGTCAGTAATGTCAAGTAATGTCAAGTAATGTCGATTAATGTCAAGTAATGTCAGGTAATGTCAGGTAATGTCACGTAATGTCAAGTAATGTCACGTAATGTCAAGTAATGTCAAGTAATGTCAAGTAATGTCGAGTAATGTCAAGTGATTTCGAGTAATGTCAAGTAATGTCTGGTAATATCGAGTATAATCAAGTATTTTAAGTATTATTTATAAGTTTTGTACCGAGCACATTACTTTTGAAGTTAGTTTTTTTTACTGAACACGTTACTTTTGTACGAGCTTTTGTAATTCGTACTGGCAAAAAGTGTCATAGTGACCTAGAGGTCTGGCTTACAGCCTCCACACTCTTAAACTTTGTAGTTCGCTAATTATAATTATAATTATTATAATAATTATTGTTTGTTAGTTTGCCGTATAGGTACTATAGTATGCTTTGATTTAAAATCCAAAGTAATAAATTAGGACTATAAATAAAACATTAATAATAGAGATATATCGGTTATTTTACAGCTTTTTTTTTCCGTGAAACGTCGTTTTTCTTAAGACGTCCGAAAAAATGTCCGCTAATTAGAAACTATCCTTAAAATTAGGACTATAAATAAAAACATTAATAATAGAGATATATCGGTTATTTTTTTGTAAAAAACAGCTTTTTTTTCAAGAAACGTCGTTTTTCTTAAGACGTCCGAAAAAATGTCCGCTAATTAGAAACTATCCTTAAAATGTCCGAAAAAAATGAAGATCCGCTAAAAATATCCGCAAATCAGACTATTATAATCCTGCAGTGTTGCCTATTGGTGAATAATTATCCGCTAATAGACAACACTGCAGGATACAGAAAAATCTGATCACAGTTAGAGGGAGAAAGCAGATTGCACCACCTGTAATCTCACAGGGTTGAAATGGCTTGATTTGAATATTTTGCACTACGAAATTAAGAACTAAAGGATTTAAAAGAAGAGCAAAACTTCGGTGACATATTAGTAAAACAGCGTCCTAATTATTAACTCTTTATTATGGTATCCAATAGTAAATAATTATTTGGATATTTTCGAGTGACGTTATTTATGGACTTATTTAATGACAATACCGTAAGTACGGTCCAAAAGTCACCTCCCTCTTAAACTTTTAAACAAGTTGAGGTATCGACTTAAAATTTGGAACTCAGAAACAAGACAACTTAAACTATGTTTTTGCATATATTTGATGTTTTTAGCTCTTAAAATTTGGGCTAGGGAACAATTTTTTTAATATAGAGGAGGTCGTGTGATACATCATTTTAAAGCTTATAAAGTTCTCTATTCAACTATATTTTTTTATTTTTTTATACATTTTTTTGGGGGTTTAAAATAGGGTATTTTCGTCAAAATTTGTTTAAAAAATTCAAACAATTTTTGAAAAGTGAATAATTTTAAGTTGCAAAAATGTAAATTATACTTTTAAACTAATTTTAATAAATATAATTATTATATTAAATTTACAAAATTAATCTTAAATATCTCATTTTTTAGCAAAAAAAAATCTAAATTAAAACCTGAAAAAACGTATTTAAATTCAAACATTTTCAAACAAAAACGTCCGCCATTTTGTTATATTTTGACCAAAAAAATATCTTCTATTATGGGCTATAGCGACTTCAATACTGAATAATATCCCGTTTTCTTTTTTCTTTTCAATCGATCCAAACGGCCGGAATCATGGCGACCACCGTTTTTTGATCTTTTTTTCACAAAATTTTTATGGTCAAAAAATGGCACTCTAAAAATTTTTTTTTGTATTTTTTGAATATAAATAAACATACCTACAAAATTTCATGATTATATCTTTTTACTTTCTATATAAAAAAAAATGTTAGAAAAACAATTATTTTTAAAGTTTGAAGGTAGAAAGTTATTCTTACTTTAGTATTTTGCGAATTTTACTACTCTACACATTCGCCACTATGCACTCAATATATTTTCGCGCGATATTTTCACGCTCGTAATGTCTACGCGCAAGCGTAAATAGTAAGTACTGTCTACGCACATGCGTATTAGTAGTTAATGTCTGTACTGTCCAGTAATGTCAAGTAATGTCAAGTAATGTCAAGTAATGTCAAGTAATGTCAAGTAATGTCAAGTAATGTCAAGTAATGTCAAGTAATGTCATGTAATGTCATGTAATGTCAAGTAATGTCACGTAATGTCAGGTATTGTCGAAGTAATGTCAGCCAAAGCGTACATGTATTGTCTAAGGTGAGACACCCCTCGTGATAAGGCATCCTTTTCTGAAATAAAAAAATAGATTTTCACCATTTAATTATTTATCTCGTCAGGATCATGAATTTAAATTAAAATAGCCAAACTATAGATCTAATTTTGGCCTAACACCCTACTTGGAACCGGTATCACATTATGGAATTCTATTTCAAAATCCGTATTTATAAACGGAATGCCTAGCTTAAATAAACTTAGAACATTATTACAATAACTTCTAGATAAAATAATATGTTTTCCTTGCTTTCTTGTTTTATCTTGTACATCCACAAGCTCAATAGAGCTGCTGATTTGTATTCTTATGTAATAATAATAATAATAGAAACGAATTAAAACATGATATTCCGCATATGCAAATTAAAACGGATTAAATTTAAATAGCAAATGCATATTAAAACAGGTTAACGAATTGAAACGGATTAATATTGATAATTTTCTACAAATAGAAATAATTCAAATTAATTCAAACTAATTCAAACTAATTTAAACTAATTCAAACTAATTCAAACGGGTTAAAAATATTTTATTTTTTATCCATTTGAGTCTGAAATTTTCGTTAATAGTCAGGCATCCGACGAGCAGTATAATTTAAAATATCGGGACTTCGGGAACACATTTAGTCTCGGGATTGGGGTGTTAGGTCCCAGGACCAAAAAATTGTTCTAGTGCCGGGAAAATTTGGTCCCGGGATCCGATGACTGCATGCAAAATATGTCATAATATGATTATTTAAAATCAGCAGTGTCAAAAATGGCCTGGACCCATTTCTATAAAATTAATAAAAACAATTTAATCATATATGAATCCCCTAACATTTGAAATATCATATATGTTAATTCAAATGTTGGAAGAGCTGGTCTAGTTTTTTTTTTTAATTTTATTTTTAGATTTTATTCATGATTATTGAAATTTAAGCCCTAGCTATAGGTGGGGAGGCCTCCCCACCTATCTTGAAATTAGAAAAAGTTGTAAATTACATGGGTTAAAAATATAAGTTTTAATTTTAGCAATTGTGGGAACGTTCTTTGTTTATTCGTCAACTTTTTTGTCGAGGGGATAAAACCTTTATCATAAAAGTTGTAATTTTAGACTAAAAAGTTTAAATTTTCGACCTAAATGTTCTTCGCTACGGCCCTGTTTAAAATTACTCGAAATGATCTATAGTATAAACAAAGATTAGTCTTTGGTATGACCAATATTTAGGTGCAATTTTAAGACAATATCATAGTGAGGGTTAGACTCTTTTTGCATGACTAAAACCAATGAAATATATTTTAAATTTTCCTAAATTTTATAATTTTGTGTAAGCTAATTCGCTGACAAAATTTTGTACCCCTTTAGGAGGAAATGTTCAAAGATTTCCTCCATATTACCTCCAAAGATTACCTCTAGTTTCTAAGATTCCCTCTGAAAAGGCGAAATCTTTACAGCTTTCTTTCAGATTACCTCGTAACCCTCAAAGATTTCCTCCAGATTTCCTCCAATTAGCACACCTAAATTCCTCTGCGGTTTATCCCTCAGCTAATTCAGTTTAATCTCTGAATGTTACGGCATATCTTTACAGTAGCATGTTTATCGTAAAAATATTCTTGGAAGTTACAATTATATATTAGCAATTACAGTGATTAAGATACGGAGAATAAAAACGTAAGAGCCAGTTGAGAATTTTGTATTATTCATGAACACAATGACAGAAGAAATATTGAATGCCTATACCCGATTGTATCTCTATCGTGGTACAGCCCCCAATAAATTCTAATAGATTTATTAACTAAATTTTTTAATAAACAAAATATGATAATTAGGCAATGAATTAAGTTTTACCTGAGGTGACATTTCGAAAATAATTATTTATATCTCAACTTTTTTACTTTTTTTTTAATCTTAAAATTAAGTTGAAACGTATAAGTTTTAAATATATTTTTTTTTGCGTTAATATTTTATAAAAGTATATTAAAGTACTAGTTTCATAACATGCGTTTTTAGCGCACGAGTACAAGTTTAGAAAACGAGCTGCTTGCGGCGAGTTTTCTAAAGTATTATTGCGCTAAAAACATGTTATGAAACGAGTGCTTTATACAATTTTTTCTATTTTGCTATAAAATTAAAAAAAACCTACATTTAAATTGATGACCGATTTACGGATTTTTGTTTTGGATTGGCATTACAGTTTACACCACGTTTAAAATTCTAAGAAAAAATTATATTTTGATATATTTTATAGTCATCTCTTCTCTTTTTTACTGCAATGAACCAAGCCACAATTTTAACATTATAAAAATAACCTAAACACATAATTTTGTAGAAAATTCAACTTTAAAGCGACATTGACATTTGCACGGAAAACGTCAAGCGATAGGTCTGTTGCCAACCCAAAAGAACAAAAAGTATAGACCTCTTATGGGCCTATAAGAACACGCAAAATGCGTGTGATTATGAGCTTATAAGAGTCGCAAAATAGAAAAATAATATATTATATAGTACGGTATGTTTAAACCAACAATACTGTTTTTGACATTGGAAATGTCCTCGGAAATCTCTTATGGCTCGAAATTGTCACAATTGTCATGATTTTTGTTGGGATTTTCCTCACGATTTCTCACGATTTTGTCACAAATTTTCATTTATATCATTTGAAATTAGTTTAGAAGTATAATATACGTTTTTATGTCATAAAATGAATCATTAAATATTTATTTTCTATTTTGCTAAAGATAATTTTACGAAAATTTCCATTTTCAACACTCTTTTAGCTCAAAATTTTTTGAAAAAAATTAAAAATATATGGTCGAATAGAGAGTTTTATAAGCTTTAAAATGGTGTTTACACGACCCCCCTTTAACTTAGAAAAACGTTCCCTTTTGCCCCCTGCCTCCAATGTGCCCCCTAAACAACCTGTAAAACTTTATGAGCAATTCCTGGTGAAAAAACATTGTGTTTTCACTGGAAATTTTGTATACACTTTACTTTTAGCCTATAACCTATATACAGGGTGATCAATAACTGGAATGCCAAAATTTAAAAGGTGATTCTGCATCCAAAAATATTAAAATAAGTTTCTATAAAGGTTGGTCCGCAAATGTGCCCTATGGGAGCTACGGCCCTTTAAAATTGTTATAAAAATAAGGTTTTTAATTAATAACTTTGGTACCCTTTAAGCTAGAGTGACGAGCTTTTGCATGTATACTAGTATTAATAGGTTTAAGTTTAGGTTCATTTATTTTTTTGAATTTATCCAGAGGCGTGCCTAGACGGAAAAATCTATTAGGCTTAACACATTTTTGCCCCAAACTTTTTTATGTGTATTTTTTTTTTGATTTTTTGTAAAAAATATAGATTCCTTGAGCAAAAATGCATAAAAAATGTCATATAGTGTAACACTGTAGGAGCAACCGTTTTAAAAAAAAATGCAATTAAGAGGAGGTAACATTTTGTGCCACAAAAAAAGTTACTTTTTAAAAGGCTATTACTCCTTTAATCGCCTTTAATATTAAATTTCGCTGTTTTGGTGAAGAATACTGTTTTGATCAGATTTAAATGAAGAATCAACCTGCAGTTTTAAAATTTTATTGATGCTTTTTTTTGTTCCTCATTCAATATGTCATCTTCAAAGGGCCACAGCTCCCTTAGGGCTCATTTCCGGACCAACTTATATAGAAGCTTTTTTTCATATTTTTGGATGTAAAATCACCTCTTTTATTTTGGCATGTCAGTTACTGATCACCCTGTATAGGCCCCTATAGGGACGCCACTTGTGTAATTTCCAGTAGTCGGCAAATTTCCAGTACTCGCATAGGCGCCGTGTCGACTCTAGCGTTGAGGCGAGGTTTTAAATATTTTCATTTTTATTTCTTTTTATCTTGATTTTGTTTAATGATTCCATTTAAACGAGTAAGGTGAGAAAAAAAGTTATTGACAAATAAAAATTAAAAACTTTCGTATTCTTAAAAGATAAAAATCGAATGTCGTTTTATTATTTGAAAAACACCGACATATATACGTATGTATGGTTAATATGTATAGTAAATATTGTTGTGGGTAACAAATTAGTCGTCAAATGTTTCGATTTATAAAAATTTCCCTTATAATTCGGCAAAATTATTCCGTAAGCCTATGTTTCTGTGTTTATTTTCAACGTTGATGAGTCATAACTGAGTTTACGCCGAATACTAGTAATTTCGACTATTCTCTCTATCCAGCGTCGGGTTTAGGCTAGAACCATGGGCGGATTTAGGGGGTGGGGGCATGGGGGCCATGTCCCCCCCCCAACGAGATTGATTAGCGTAGAAATAACTTCAAAATTATTTTTGGCGAACGCTCAATTTTTTTCCTTATGGATGCCCCCCCCCCTTAAAGTGAAATAAATCCGCCCCTGGCTAGAACCTCTAGCGCCGTCGCCTTAGCTGAAGCCGCAAGATCTGCAGATGGGCATCCTGCAATCTGCAGATGGGCATCCATGGATTTTATTTTTACGGACGTTCGTAGAAATAGCTATTTCCCTTACTAAACAGACATATTTCAAAGAATATTGAATAATGTAGTAAAGTGAAACCATTTTACCGCTTAATGTATAATTGATAGATTCAAACACACGCCATAGCGCTATGCACGTGGGAAAACATTTTATTTTAAATTAATACGTATCTACGTATGTGTATTGTTTAAAAATATTGTTACTATTTTCCTTGGTGGCTGTCCATGTATTACGTAACGCAAATTGACCAAAATTCATACATTTTATACCCCGTTTTTCGCGTTATTAAAGGCTGTAGAGATTTCATATTTTGGCTAACACCCCAAATAGGGGGGTGTTAGAGGGGAGAGGAAAATTAAAAATTCAAAATGGCATGTCCATTATGGCCTCTGTAACAGTTAAATTTATAAATAAATTTTTACTTTAAATTGGTAATGTGCTTTCTTGGGTTGCTTAAATCAAATTTGACAATAAGAATAAAATATATAAAATTGCATATTCAACATGGCGTCAATAGTCCTTCAATTTGAAACTTTGACTTTTTTTTTATTTTTTTTGCACATGAATATTTTTCTTTGATTAAGGCTTTATATAATTTTTATTATTTTATCGATTTTTAATTGCTATAATTATAGCAATTAATTTAAATTACCTACGTACCAAATTTGGGAATGTTCAAGTATTACGTAACTCAAATTTTGATCATTTTGGACCCCCACCCCACCTGTAACTCTATTTTCCTATTCCATTAAGATGGGCGTAACACTCCAAAATGACCATACATACATACATACCACCCTACATACCAAACTTCGACCTCCTGTTCTAAAGATAACTTTGGCAGGTCGGCCATCTTGTTTTTTGGTTTTGTTGATTTTTGTTTTCATTGTGCCTCTACATACCAAATTTCAAGTTTCTACGACCTCCAATTCGAAAAATGTTACTTTGGCAGGTCCGCCATCTTGTTTTTTCATTTTGTTGATTTTTGTTTGTCGTCGTACTCCTACATACTGAATTTCGAGTGTCTACGACCTCCCGTTCAAAAAATGTCATATAAATGCATAATATTTAACCGTACACCATTTTACTTATTATTTTTTTTCTTAGCAAAACCGAAAAATTGTCAAAAAGCCACTACTTTTTTACGAACGGCATACCTTCCCAGATAGCACATAATAACTATTAGATATCCAGGGGATATACTTTCTGGATATAGAGTATATCCAGTGGATACCCTTGCGACCTTCAACTTACTCTGGAAACACTCTGGAAACAGAGTCAGAGTGAAAACATTCTGCTGCCAACGTGTTTCCAGAGTGGTTTTGTGCCATTTTGTCAGAGTTGAATCAGAGTGGTTCCAGGCTTGATTCACAGTAGATCCAAAGTGGGTTTGGACTTTTTTTTTTAAATCAGAGCGTTTTCAGAGTGTTTTCGTTTGGACTAAAAAAAAAAAAAAGTCCAAACGAAAACACTCTGAAAACGCTCTGATTTTACTCTGGGAACGTTATGGATAAAGGGCACAAATACACTCTGGAAATACTCTGGTAACAGCATGATTACAAAATGTTATTAGAATGTTTCCAGAGTTTTTTCAGCGTGATTGTAAAGTCGCAAGGGTAGCCTGGATTCCCATTAGATGTCCCATAAACATCCAAATGTCCGCCTATATCCAGATCCTGGCAGGATATCCACTGGATATCCACGAGATATCCAGTGGACATCTATTTTTTGAAACTCCCTAAAGTATATCCACTCGATATCCATTAGAGATCCATCATGGATATCCAGGATATAAGTATCTCAGGGTTAACTAGTCCTGGGTTAACTGGACATAGCCCAATTAATATTGACATAAGTGGTCCAGTTAACTCCGAACCAGTTAACCCTGAGTGACACCACTGAATGAAATCATAAAATTTTAATACTTAATAAGATATTAGAAGGCGGCAATTATGCAGAATAAATAACAAAATACTCAGTATTTTAGGTAAAATATTAGGGTAGATCCTCCTATTAATAATAAAGTATTAATTAAAAAATAAAAGTTAAGGTAAATACCTACTTTTCATCGAAAAAAATTAACTTTCTTTACAACTTACAAGTGGACAACACGGTCGGTCATAATACTTTAAACAATATTACTAACATCCAGGTGGACCAGTTAACCCTGTGGTCCAGTTAACCCCGACCTTCCCTATATTTTTAAAAAAATAATTAAAAAAAAAATGTTAAAAAAAATTAATTTATTTTGAAGATTTTTTTTGTTTGATATTCGTATTTTTAGAATTTTCATGTTTTTATGTTTACTTTAATATAACTTTTTTCTTGAAATTTTTTCGTTTAAGTTTTTTCCGTGTAAGACGTAAACAGTGGAACTCGATAAAACTGAAATAAATATTTCCACGTATTCCGTATTAATATTATATAATCAATGACAGTTGATAGTCATTATTTCCGCTACGAGTCCTACAGAAAATTATGCAGATTGATAATTGGAAAATGTGTTCTAAGAATTATATTAACTACTTAAATAAACAATTGAATCTATTAGGAATTTATTATTACCTATATGTATAACTTCACATAAAAAACGCATTGTTAAATTAAATGCTATCTATAGTATACTCCACATTTTATGTATTCCTTAATTCTTAAATTAACATTAATTGTTAATTATTACACGTTTACGAAACATGCCCATAAATAAGTTTAGCTATATAGGGGAAAACGGGGGAAAACCGCACTGTGGCTAATACCACACAAGAAATTTAATTTTGGAAATTATTAATTAATTTTGTGAAATTATTAATCAATTACGAGTAAATATAAATTATATTAATGTATTATTTCACGATTGAAACACAACCATAACTCTTTTTATCAGCACGGTCTGCAGACCTGAACTACACCGAGAAGCGAACAAATAGACCTGAAGCGGATCCGAAGCGAACCTGAAATACCGCCGAGGCGGCCGCACTTCTCACAACATCCTTACTGGATCTTAACCGTTTAATGGATTCAGAAATGGCTGCGTTCAATAGAAACAGCAAAACTAATCAAGAGTCATCAAATGATAAGTTTTGCTAGCAAATACCCACAAAAAGTACATTCCCGCGCTTTTAAAAAATCAATCAAAAGTAATCATCTCAAAACACGTTGATGAGGAATGCTTGCCGCGATATCTGTCAATCAAAACTCATCATAGCGTTCAGTAGTGATTTGACAGCTTTCGATGAGTTTTTGCTTTCCATGGAATGCAGCCGATAGGTCTTTTGCGCGTGAGAATCACTTGTTTTATAATCCAGAGACTACAATCTGTACAATCCAACATCGCTGTATCTAGAAAGAGCCACATAACCTTAAATATATGAAGGAGTTTTCGGCTGTTATCTCAGCATTGAGAGAGAAACTGATTAAAAGTAGAGATAACCTAAAGTTTTTCATTTTAACTTAGCCTTGAGTAAAATCAGTAGTTTTTTCCAAGGGCAACATCGGTTCAAGTGATTAATTCGGAGTTAGCAGATTAGTAAGAGTACGGTTGCGTTTCAGTTCTAGTTCGGCATAATTCGTTTTGATAAATTTAACCCACTGCAGGGTTAAATTTATTAAACATCAGTGCACTGATGTTTTAACAGGAGTATTTTTATGGTCCTAACCTTAAAAACAAAGACTTTATAGAACATGTGAGTTTTCGAAATTAACTTATCTTATGACGCGTCCACGGCTAGCCTTAAAAAAGTTAAATGGAAAGTCAAACCAGCCCACATGATTTGATTTAGGTTGTTTTTGGGACAGTTTTTGACAAAAATTGAAATCGCCCACGAAACCGTTTTTAAATAAAGTCTTCTTCTGTAAGTTTTTCCTTACATCACAATACGGAGTTTTTTCTATGACACCCCTAGTACATAGGTACTACCCATCATACTCAATATAACCACGACCTACTTTATTAATGTCCAAAATAAGTCGACTGTAATTTTGGACATTAACAAAGTAGGGGTGTGAATGGTCGTAATTATATTGAGTATCATGGGTAGTACCTATGCTATAGGATGTGTCATAAAAAAAACTCCATATTGCGATGAAGAAGAAGAAGAAGAAGAAGAAGAAGAAGAAGAAGAATGACTTTATTTAAAAACGGCTTCTTGAGTGATTTCAATTTTTGTCAAAAACTGTTTGGAAATGTCCCAAAAACAACCTAAAATCAAAAAATACATAACTCTTTTTATCACCACGGTCTGCAGACCTGAACTGCACTGAGAAGCGAACAAATAGACCTGAAGCGGATCCGAAGCGGACCTGAAATACCGCCGAGGCGGCCGCACTTCTCACAACATCCTTACTGGATCTTAACCGTTTAATGGATTCAGAAATGGCTGCGTTCAATAGAAACAGCAAAACTAATCAAGAGTCATCAAATGATAAGTTTTGCTAGCAAATACCCACAAAAAGTACATTCCCGCGCTTTTAAAAAATCAATCAAAAGTAATCATCTCAAAACACGTTGATGAGGAATGCTTGCCGCGATATCTGTCAATCAAAACTCATCATAGCGTTCAGTAGTGATTTGACAGCTTTCGATGAGTTTTTGCTTTCCATGGAATGCAGCCAATAGGTCTTTTGCGCGTGAGAATCACTTGTTTTATAATCCAGAGACTACAATCTGTACAATCCAACATCGCTGTATCTAGAAAGAGCCACATAACCTTAAATATATGAAGGAGTTTTCGGCTGTTATCTCAGCATTGAGAGAGAAACTGATTAAAAGTAGAGATAACCTAAAGTTTTTCATTTTAACTTAGCCTTGAGTAAAATCAGTAGTTTTTTCCAAGGGCAACATCGGTTCAAGTGATTAATTCGGAGTTAGCAGATTAGTAAGAGTACGGTTGCGTTTCAGTTCTAGTTCGGCATAATTCGTTTTGATAAATTTAACCCACTGCAGGGTTAAATTTATTAAACATCAGTGCACTGATGTTTTAACAGGAGTATTTTTATGGTCCTAACCTTAAAAACAAAGACTTTATAGAACATGTGAGTTTTCGAAATTAACTTATCTTATGACGCGTCCACGGCTAGCCTTAAAAAAGTTAAATGGAAAGTCAAACCAGCCCACATGATTTGATTTAGGTTGTTTTTGGGACAGTTTTTGACAAAAATTGAAATCGCCCACGAAACCGTTTTTAAATAAAGTCTTCTTCTGTAAGTTTTTCCTTACATCACAATACGGAGTTTTTTCTATGACACCCCTAGTACATAGGTACTACCCATCATACTCAATATAACCACGACCTACTTTATTAATGTCCAAAATAAGTCGACTGTAATTTTGGACATTAACAAAGTAGGGGTGTGAATGGTCGTAATTATATTGAGTATCATGGGTAGTACCTATGCTATAGGATGTGTCATAAAAAAAACTCCATATTGCGATGAAGAAGAAGAAGAAGAAGAAGAAGAAGAAGAAGAAGAATGACTTTATTTAAAAACGGCTTCTTGAGTGATTTCAATTTTTGTCAAAAACTGTTTGGAAATATCCCAAAAACAACCTAAAATCAAAAAATCCATAACTCTTTTTATCACCACGGTCTGCAGACCTGAACTGCACTGAGAAGCGAACAAATAGACCTGAAGCGGATCCGAAGCGGACCTGAAATACCGCCGAGGCGGCCGCACTTCTCACAACATCCTTACTGGATCTTAACCGTTTAATGGATTCAGAAATGGCTGCGTTCAATAGAAACAGCAAAACTAATCAAAAGTCATCAAATGATAAGTTTTGCTAGCAAATACCCACAAAAAGTACATTCCCGCGCTTTTAAAAAATCAATCAAAAGTAATCTTCTCAAAACACGTTGATGAGGAATGCTTGCCGCGATATCTGTCAATCGAAACTCATCATAGCGTTCAGTAGTGATTTGACAGCTTTCGATGAGTTTTTGCTTTCCATGGAATGCAGCCAATAGGTCTTTTGCGCGTGAGAATCACTTGTTTTATAATCCAGAGACTACAATCTGTACAATTCAACATCGCTGTATCTAGAAAGAGCCACATAACCTTAAATATATGAAGGAGTTTTCGGCTGTTATCTCAGCATTGAGAGAGAAACTGATTAAAAGTAGAGATAACCTAAAGTTTTTCATTTTAACATAGCCTTGAGTAAAATCAGTAGTTTTTTCCAAGGGCAACATCGGTTCAAGAGATTAATTCGGAGTTAGCAGATTAGTAAGAGTACTGTTGCGTTTCAGTTCTAGTTCGGCATAATTCGTTTTGATAAATTTAACCCACTGCAGGGTTAAATTTATTAAACATCAGTGCACTGATGTTTTAACAGGAGTATTTTTATGGTCCTAACCTTAAAAACAAAGACTTTATAGAACATGTGAGTTTTCGAAATTAACTTATCTTATGACGCGTCCACGGCTAGCCTTAAAAAAGTTAAATGGAAAGTCAAACCAGCCCACATGATTTGATTTAGGTTGTTTTTGGGACAGTTTTTGACAAAAATTGAAATCGCCCACGAAACCGTTTTTAAATAAAGTCTTCTTCTATAAGTTTTTCCTTACATCACAATACGGAGTTTTTTCTATGACACCCCTAGTACATAGGTACTACCCATCATACTCAATATAACCACGACCTACTTTATTAATGTCCAAAATAAGACGACTGAGTATCATGGGTAGTAACTATGCTATAGGATGTGTCATAAAAAAAACTCCATATTGCGATGAAGAAGAAAAAGAAGAAGAAGAAGAAGAAGAAGAAGAAGAAGAAGAAGAAGAAGAAGAAGAAGAAGAAGAAGAAGAAGAAGAAGAAGAACAAGAAGAAGAAGAAGAAGAAGAAGAAGAAGAAGAAGAAGAAGAAGAAGAAGAAGAAGAAGAAGAAGAAGAAGAACAAGAAGAAGAAGAAGAAGAAGAAGAAGAAGAAGAAGAAGAAGAAGAAGAAGAAGAAGAAGAAGAAGAAGAAGAAGAAGAAGAAGAAGAAGAAGAAGAAGAAGAAGAAGAAGAAGAAGACGAAGAAGAAGAAGAAGAAGAAGAAGAAGAAGAAGAAGAAGAAGAAGAAGAAGAAGAAGAAGAAGAAGAAGAAGAATGACTTTATTTAAAAACGGCTTCTTGAGTGATTTCAATTTTTCTCAAAAACTGTTTGGAAATGTCCCAAAAACAACCTAAAATCAAAAAATCCTGGGTGGTTTGACTTTTCATTTAAATTTTTAAGGCTAGCCTTGCGTCATGAAGATAATTAACTTAAAAGTTAATTAACTTAAATTAGTTATTTTGAAGAATATTTAGAATATTCTATCATCGCAGCATTTCTTTCTAAAAGGGGAAGAATGAAACGAGGTAGATATATCTTAATCTAGACCTTTGAGCCAAATATATAAATATAAGGGCTGTAATACTATGTATGTTCTATGTAGTTTTTTATTTGGTTCAATAAACGTGTAAGAAAGAAGAAATAGATATAAAAAATATTAAAACATTCTATATTTTTTTATTAGGTTTTCAAAGGTGGGCGGTATTTCCACACTTTCCCTTACGTAGCCGCCTTCGCCATAATTTCAAATAACCATAATATGCAAAGCTAACTTTGCGCCATAAATTAATTTATCCAATACATACAGATAATGAGACAATTACCAGCTTTATTTTAAATAGATAAACTCAATAATAACCCCCGTGTGGCTTTTACTTTATTGAGTGGATAATTATTTATTTTACCCACTCAACTGTCACTTGTCAAATTATTTTCTTGTAAATGTCATTAAATTTTTTAATAAAAATATGAATTTCTAAGCTATTTATTGGATAAAACCTTGTATGGCACTCATGGGTAAACCGATATTGCCCTCTCGAAAATTAACCTCATGGGCAATATCTTACTTTACCCACTAGTACCATAAATAACTATTATCGGGGTTTGAAATCAGACGTCTCATATATTGTACCTAATTAAAAATAATTACAGTTTATTATATATCTAGCTATAATTATATTTTCTAGCATTTCCTTTTTTTAGACAATTGTCATTGAAGCCGTCTGGAAAGGAAACGATCCTTATTTTAATTTAAATTTAATCTATCAGGTAGGGTTTTGATAGCATCGAATTAGAAGCAGTTATATATAAATGAAGACTATAGTTTAACCGAGCAATGTAATTTTATAATTTTCCCCTCATTTCGTCACAAATTACTCACAAATTACTCTAGAAGCATGTTTACCAGTTAACTTTTAGTTCAATCGTGGCGGCTACAGAGTCAGCAATGAAAATCTGGCGATAAAAAAATAATTTTTTTCGGGAAAAACCAAAAATTATTTCTCTTTTTTGAAAAATAATAAATCGCAGATCTTGATTTCATGAATGTATGTTTAAATTTTAAGTCTAGGGTAAAATATAAAACTATGTGCTACTTTAGAAGAAGAAGATGATTTTAACTATCCGACGTTTCCACTTTCTGTTAGAGTCATTATCAGGATTTTAAAATTTCCACGTATAATTACTACTAAAAAAATATAGAGTGAAGTTGGGCAAATGTGAGAGGCATTTCTAAAAGTAGAATTTTTATTTAGTGCTAATTATTATCATTTTTATAGTTTGACATAAGTACTGTGATATAATTCATATAATAAGTACTGTGATATAATTATTTTTGATGGAACATTTGTACAGGTATCTACACATAATTTATTTAAAACTAAGTACCCTCACTAACTAAATGCTAAACGTACAAACCTAAGATTTTTGCTATTTTTTTCTCTCAAAACTGACAATGGTGGTTGAAAAATAGGCTTTTCCAAAACTTTATTTTGGCATATGCAGTGGCGAACACAGGGGGCAGAAACTAAAATGTAAAAAAATAGATTGTGAAGAGATTTTTTTTAACTATAAATTTATTGTTTTTTATATTTATTTAATAATAATTTATGTATTTTTCTACATTCGCATTCATTTAATGGCGGAGTATATTTTTTGCAATTATAACCCTGCTCATTTTTTGCAATAACGGCCTAAAGAATAAAAAGCACAATTTAAATTTACGTCAAATTTTGAAAGCTCATCAGCATATTAAATAGTAGGTTGTTGAGATGTGATTAAAAGCTAAATAATTTTTAGACTTTTTAACTTAAAAACGTTATTTAAACATTAAATAATCCCATTGCAGTAAAATATGCGAAGTGTTTCGTTTATACCTTAACATCAAATGATGATGTTAAGTTAGTTATCACGGCTAGCCTTATAAAATTTAAATGAAAAGTCAAACCACCCCGGATTTTTTGATCTTAGGTTGTTTTTGGGACATTTCTAAACATTTTTTGACAAAAATTGAAATTGCTCACGAAGCTGGTTTTAAATAGTCATTCTTCTTCGTCTTCAAGTTTTTCCTGACATCACAATACGGAGTTTTTTCTATGACATACCCTATAGCATAGTTACTACCCATGACACTCAATATAATCACGACCATTCACATGCCTACTTTATTAATGTCTAAAATAAGACGCCGTAATTTTAAACATTTACAAAGTAGGCGTGTGAATGGTCGTGATTATATTGAGTATCATGGGTAGTACCTATGCTATAGGGTGTGTCATAGAAAAAACTCCGTATTGCGATGTCAGGAAAAACTTGAAGAAGAAGAAGAATGACTTTATTTAGAAACGGCTTCGTTGTCAAGAACTGTTTGAAATTGTCCCAAAAATAATCTAAAATCAAAAAATTCGGGGTGGTTTGACTTTTCATTTAATTTTTTTAAGGCTAGCCGTGTTTTGTGATTGGTAAATTATATTAAGTATTGTTTTTTTCTTTGTAAGTGTACATGTAGCCCCACTTCACTTTATTTAGTTTTCACTAAAATTGTGTTATAGTGAACACTATTTTAGAAATGAGTCTTAATTTTTTTTAAATTGAACCAAAATTGTGATTTTTAAGCAATATGTCCTTCAGATCATTCATCGATCGAATTTGTGGAGGGAAAAATAATATAATCCACATGCTTTTAGATATCTTTCAGTTTATACAACATTGAACTGTGGCCCTTCAGATTAATATCGGATTAAAAGGAACATAATAATATTGTTATTATACAGGGTGATCAGTAACTGCCATGCAATAATTTAAGAGGTGATTCTACATCCAAAAATATAAAAAAAAGTTTTTATTGAAGTTGGTCCGGAAATGAGCCCTAAGGAAACGTTCAAGTATTACGTAACTCAAATTTTGATCATTTTGGACCCCATCCCCCTGTAACGATATTTTCCTATACCATTAACATGGGCGTAACACTCCTAAATGTACCCCACCTCCCCCCTAGGAGCGTTACGTAATACTCGAACTTTCCCTTAGGGAGTTACGGCCCTTCAAAGATGACATATTGAATGGGGAACAAAAAGAAGCATTAATAAAATTTTAATGATGCAGGGTGATTCTTCATTAAAAACTGAGCAAAAAAGTATTCTTCACTAAAACACCTAAACTTAATATTAAAGAACTAATAGACTTTTAAAAAGTAACATTTTTGGTGGCACAGAATGTTACTTCCTCTTAACTGCATTTTTTTTTTGAAAACTGTTGCTGGTACAGTGTTACACTATATGACATTTTTTATGTATTTTTACTCAAGAAATCTATATCTTTTACAAAAAATCCAAAAAAATACACATTAAAAATTTTGGAGCAAAAATGTGTTAAGCCTCACATATTTTGTCCGTCCATCTTAAATTTTTTTTGGATCACCCTGAATATCGCACACTTAAAGAAACACACTGTACTGGTAGTGTTTATGTAGTGGTTCTAGGTAGTAGTCTACTACTAGTAGAGCTGGAACAATATCTCATGACGCTTCAGCCTTGAGTGTGTATTAACATAACTCCATCCTGCCCCATTAGGAACATTTTTTTAAATTTTTATTAAAATTTAGTGCCCTCGTCATTAATAGTATATTAAAGTACTAGTTTCATAACATACTCGCCGCAAGCGGCTCGTTTTCTAAACTTGTACTCGTGCGCTAAAAACGTGTTATGAACGAGTGCTTTATTCAATTTTTTCTATTTTGCTCTAAAATTTAAAAAAACTTACATTTAAATTGATGACTGATTTAGGGATTTTTGTTTTGGATTGGAATTACAGTTTATATGGTAAATACACCATGTTTAAAATTCTAAGAACAAATGATATTTTGATATATTTTATAGTCATCTCTTCTCTTTTTTACTGCAATTAACCAAGCCACAATTTTAACATGGTAAAAATAACCTAAGCACAAAATTTTGTAGAAAATTCAACTTTAAAGCGACATTGACATTTGCACGGAAAACGTCAAGCGATAGGCCAGGTCTGTTACCAACCCAAAAGAACAAAAAGTACAGACCTCTTATGGGCCTATAAGAACACGCAAAATGCGTGTGATTATGAGTTTATAAGAGTCGCAAAATAGAAAAATGTTTTTAAGATGGGACATGGTGGAGATATGTCAATACGCACTCAAGGCTGAAGTGCCATGAGATATTGTACCAGCTCTACCTATATCTGAGTGGTTTCAATCAAAAGGAGTAGTCAACAGTATCAACAAAATAAAGGAACTTGTTATTAAACTATTATGGTTCAACCAGCTACTGGTTTTTCTTTTTATGCATCTGGTTCCTAAAACTTTTAGCGACGGGAATTAGCTTTGGCGGGACAGATTTTAATTAAATCCTACATCTGTATGATGATTTAAAAGATTTTTAATGCTCCCTAATATTTGAGTGACCCCTTAATCAAGTTATCCGGCTTATACGAGTTATCCGATATTTCTCTAAAAATTTGCTTGGTAGTAGAACCAAATGGAGATTTCTCCCGTTAGATTAGACAGGGACAAAAGTTCTACCCAAAAAGGATAGAATACGTACATACACTCCCACTTCCACCCAACCAAACAAATTCTGTATTTGTCAACAAATAAAGAATTCTTTGTTGAACAAATACAATATTTACTTGGCCGGGCGAAAAGTGTAACTATATTAAAGAAATTACTGGCGCCATCTAAATTTTAGTAGAATTATCTTATTCTACAGATTCACATTAGCTATGTTCGTTCGTGCCGTTCACTACTACACTTTCCGGCCAACCAAATAAATACTGTATTTGTTGTATGAAAAACAAATACAGTATTTATTTGGTTGGCTGGAAAGTGTAGCACAAATGAGATAGAGATAGGGTAGACGTCTTTTGTTTCATAATTCTAGTTGTAGAGAGCTCCATTAAGCCGTTTTTAAGTAAAATTGCGTTAAAATGATTAGATTTATCTTAATTATCCGGCTTACCCGGCATTATCCTAGCGTCAAATTGAAACGGGACCACCTCATGAATGCTCTCTTTAAGTTGCAAAAACTTTCATCAAATTCCGTTCATTCGTTCCAAAGTTATGTGGGAACAAACATAAAAAAAACAAAGTCACACGTCAAATTGATAACCTCCTCCTTGCTGGAAGTCGGTTAAAAAGTTGGAAATATTTTGCTTTATCCGCATGCTTGGGCCTGCGGTTATCGACAATTAGGTGTTATTTAAAATTTGCCCATCAATACATTAGTGCACTAGATATAGTGTAAATTCCTTAATTTATTTTTAATCACTAAACAGAAAGTCAAGGTCGTAAAGGTGAAGTTTTTAAAATCATAAGGCAAAGAAGTAGTAATATATCTAAGCACCGAGACAATAATTACCGGTTGCTGAAAAAACCCTGAAGCAAGATGGCGCCAAAAACAAAACAAAAGAGAGCTTAGCCTATGCGTCCCTCTCGCGGTACACACAGTAAACTTATGATTAAGTAACGTTAAATATAGTGTTTAATTATAAGCTATCTACTAAGCTACTGCTTAAGCCTTAGGTGCATTTGAAATGTTGTGTCGCTGCTAAAACATATTTAAGGATATCTAAGTAATAATTATCCTTAAATATGTTTTAATTATTGGTGTATTTTCTACATCGTGATTATTCAATGAACAGCATGCTAGAGGGCGCTTATGATATTTTGGGGAGGCAAAAATAATAATAAACAAAACTAAAAACACCGTCTTAAAGTATATATTAGAATCATTTAAAAACCATGATTTAAAATTCCAACTAGAGAAACTATAGAAGGTGTTTCCTAGGGGTACCGGGACCTCCTTGCATACATATGGTTCCTAAATTTACTTTTCTTGCTTTCTGTTTTCGGAGATTCTAAATAAAATTTAGGAACTCTATACAGATGGTGTAGTACCGAGTACTCGTGTAGTACAGTATCAAAGAATATTAAAAAAGTTTTTAATAATGATCTTTTTTTAATATGCAGGTTTAACCTTATAAGGTTTTAATGGAGAGCCCCTACCCAAAGCTTAAGCCAAATAATTATTTGGGATCTTTCATGAATCTGTATAAATACCAAACTTATAATAAATAAATAAATAAATAAATAATAGTAATTTTATACCAAGGCTATAATAGTCTTTTATAAATAAAGTAAAAAATATTAACCGGAATGCTCTTTCTTGAAATTGAAATCAAGTTTAATTTTTAATGACATTTGCTTTGGATATTATATAACTTGAGAACAACATATTAACACGTGCAACGTTAAACCTCCCCCCCCAGACTCTCCAACACTGGAAATAAAAAAATATGTAATTTTTTTATAAAGAATATGTATGTAGTAGTATTACATATATACACTTTTGGCTATATCTTTAATATTTATATAATTTTTTTAATGAAATATATAGAAAAAACACGAAAAAAGTGCCATATTTGGAATTTGAGGCCCTGTAAAAAATTAACCAGGGTTTAAAATCTGCAAGTAATGGCATGAATCATTTTCCTTTAGTAATATTTCCATAAAAAAGATTTATGAAATCTTTCGGATAAATTTTTTGCCTCAAATGCACACAAAAAAACCATTGTGCGCTATATCTCAAGATTTTGAGGGTCAAG
Source organism: Brachypterus glaber (assembly GCA_958510825.1). NCBI lineage: Eukaryota > Metazoa > Arthropoda > Insecta > Coleoptera > Kateretidae > Brachypterus > Brachypterus glaber. Next base: position 14,269,384 of record OY294044.1, on the reverse strand, counting down.
AATTCGTTTTCAGCGTCCAAAAATACGTAGAAAAAAATTAGTCTGGTTTCTGAAAAACTAACTTTATTTTTTTTTTTGTGGTGCTGTGTTATTGATTTTATTAATTAGTAATAATTATATTTAATAAATAAAAAGTTATTTAAGACTATTTTCTTGGGCTTAGTTACTCAAAATGGAACTAAAAATAGAAACGTCTAAAGTGACAGAAAGCTAAGTTTGTTATCTACTAGTGGGTAAAGAAATTTAATTTCTCGCCTTAAAAAATAGTTAAATAATGGTGACTTCTAAAGCTAGCAGTAAAAAATAGTAATTATATACCAAGGTACAGAAGACACTTTTTATAGCAGAGCGTATTATATAACGTAATTGTTGAACAGTCCCTTTTTCCACGCTTATTTTATTATTTTTTTAATTATTTTTTTTTTAAATTTATAATTAATATTTAATAATTAATCAATTATTAATTAATAATGCACGCGTGCGTAAAGATTATAATTTATATATACATATTTGTTATTATTCATTTTCAGAGTGGTCGTAGGTTAACCGTTTGCCTTTTTCGGATTATCCTAGCCTGGACAGTGGGTACCTAGGTACCTATAACCAATTTCTAAAGATTTTCTATAAACGCTTAAAAACAGAACAAGAAAGTAATAATAACAATTATAGATAAAAAATTAAAGAAAATTATAGACAGAAAAAGATATTGCAGACTTAGACAGCGCGTTTAAAAATAAAAGAAAAAGATCACGGTGGCGGCGGCGCCGGTTTTCTACAAAATATGAATTTGGGCCTACTTGATGAGAGAGCCGCGCAACCGAATGGTCGTGGCCCAAGGCGGCCGGCACAGCCAACTTTGCAGACGTATAATTATTACTTGCGTTCCGACGTCTACAGTCGTATGTATGTTATTAAATATTTTTTATGCCGGAAACGATGGGCACTAGCTTTTTTCCAAATGTGACTGAAATTCATTGTTTTAGTCCTTTGCCGGTGTTTTTATTTTTCTTCAAATGTCACTCAACTGGACGGGCGCCAGGTCAATCCACAGAGACTATTTTGTACCCTTTAGGGTGTTTCGAAAACCCTTAATTTTTAAGATATTTATATTGTGGCTACTGAGAATAAAAAGTAAAAAAAGTTATTTATCTTTATTTCCTGGAACATCTGAAAAATAAAATAAGGTAAAAATAGTCACAATTTTTCAATTTTTATAATTTTCCTTATAAGGTAATAAAAATGAATTCATGTCCACACTAGTCTGAAATAAAATTTTTACTCTAAACGGATAATACAGTGAGTGATTTACCTTAAAATCTGAGTGTCAGATCCTAATAACCAAAATTAATTATTAATTATTTTTTACGCCGAATAAGACTAATTTTTTGTTGTTTGCCATTTAATCCAACAATTTTTATTTTTTTACAATATTTTCAAACAAATTACTATGTAGGTTTTTTGGGGTCACTGAATCTAAATCTGATAATGAAATTTTATAACTCCACCCCCAAAGTTTTATTACAATTTTTTTTAAATATAGCGCAGCTCACGCCGTTAGCCTATTACTCTAGTTATTAAATATCAATCAACGAAAATACTATTTTCGAAATAATTACACAGGCCCACAAAAAATGTCAATTACTTTTAACCAGATCATATTTTACTTACGTACTTTTGTGAGCTGAAACAAATTTGAGATTGAAAAATCTCGCTGAGCCCATACCTTTTTCAAAAAACTGCAAAAAAGAATAGGACTACTGGATAAGGCAGCTCTAGATTTTTAAAGTTCTATAGCACGTTAAGTATTTAATACTGGGAGTCGTGCTTGAGACAGTTTTGATCAGAAACTTGAGAACTATAACATATCCGAAATTCAGCCAAATTGGACCGAAACGACTTTACTACAAGACCCGTACACCTCGGTTTTCGAAATTTCCAAAGTGCTCTAGTACCTAAATTATTTATTTTTGGGAGTTGTGCCCTTAATAACTTTTGATCAGAATGTCGAGAACTATAACATATCCAAAAATAAGCCAAATGTAACTCAAACCATTTTTACATAAGAAGAGAGCGGGGTACTTTGGGGGTTAGCAAGCTTTTTATTGTCAAATTCGTAATCAGACTCAAAAATACTTAAAGAAAATATAGTCTGGTTAATAGTAACTTAATTTTTTGTGAGCCTGTGTTATTAGCATAAAATGCATCTCTATATCTATTATATTTTATCTATTTCGCGAATTTTATAAGCTCATAATCACACGCATTTTTAATGTTCTTATAGGCCCATAAGAAGTTAGTACTTTTTTTCTTTCGGGTTGGCAAGAGAACAAAATAATATTGCTTGACGTTTTCCATGCAAATTTTAACGTCGCTTTAAAGTTTAATTCACTACAACATTTTGTGTTTAGGTTATTTTTTACCGTGTTAAAATTCTGGCTTGGTTACTTGCAGTGAAAAAGAGAAGAGATGACTATAAAATATATCAAAATATAAATTGTTCTTAGAATTTTAAACATGGTGTAAACTGTAATGATAACCCAAAACAAAAATCCCTAAATCAGTAAGTTTTTTAATTTTAGAGCAAAATAGAAAAAATTGTATAAAGTACTCGTTCCATAACACGTTTTTAGCACACTGGTACTTTAGAAAACTCGCAGCAAGCAGTTCCTTTTCTAAACTTGTACTCCTGCGCTAAAACCGTACGTTATGAAACTAGTACTTTATTATGTTAGGCTATCACTGATAGGTAACTGTTAATTAATGAAGTGTTTAGAATCATAATAATTATAATTTTGTTAATTTGAATTAATAAAAACTCTTAATTTTAGGGCAGGTACTAAGAAAATAATATACATTTAAATAAACGTTTTACTTTATAATGTATTATTTATCTATAATATTACTTAAATAGATCAAAATTACTAATTGTTAATTCATACATATTATTTTCATGTAATTGGGTGTATTAAGTTATTAGTATTTAATGTAGATATTTTATTTTACAATTATAAAGTTATTTACGAGGTTATTTATAAATTTAAATTTTCAACACGAAAATTTTTACTTTTATTTATTATATTTTAACATCCAAATAACTATTAAAATTCAAGTAGATATTTAAGTTGCAACGTTGATTTAAGTATTTATTTCAGGTTACCGTAATCTCAGTAACTGTAAAACATAGGAAACCGAAATTTGGCATAATAGTAGATTACATTAACTAGGATGTAGTCCAGGTATTATTATTTCTAGAATATTTGTTTCTACGACTGCTTTAAAATGTAAGCACATACACACACTTTTCAAACACAGAATGAACCCATTCTAGCTCTAGATACGGTATGAATATTCCGTATCAAGTGTAGTGCCATTTCTTGTTTATAAAAGTAAAGAAACTGAAGCAAAATTAGCAAAAATATATATATTTTACCATGAAGTATTGAATAATTTAATGCAATTTAAAGTTTTGAGTTAAAATTACATAAAGTTTATCAGTTTTTCTTAATATTTGACCAGTTTTTTATCAATTTAGTTCAAAAAATTAAAACTGATCTGTTTTGTTGCATTTACAATGTCGAGTCACAAAAAACATTGTTTTTAACCTTTTCCGCAGTTTAAAACCATACAGTGTTTCATATTTGCAGTCGAAGAAAAAGTATAGTCTACAACACGTATGGAATAGTCATTCCGCGCTTGCGGGACCGTCATACTCGCCTGCCGGCTCGTATGACAAACTTTCCGCTCTCGCGGAATATTGTCTATTCCATACTACAGTTTAGAATATACTATTCTTGTCAAAAAATCAAAAAATAAATGTTGACTTTTCTTTATAGATACCCATCGAGTTGGCTACATAAATTAAGCCATTCTAAAGGATTAATTGTTGGCTATTATATTAAAGGTGTCAAATAAAAAGAATGACTATAAAATTTTCAAAAAAGTATAATTTTTTGTATTTAAAATCAATGAAAGATGAAATTCGGAAAAAAATGGACGAAAAGCAAAAAATAACCCTTAAAACACCTCTACTTACCACATGACCTATAACAAGAAAACTGTAAAATATGGCTAACAATAAATCTATAGAATCTAGATCTAGTCAAAAATCTAGTATAGTGCAATCGGAATTCAGTAGTTGGCAACCAAATATTTGGTTGAGTCAAAAGGTATTTTTAAATAATTAAAAGTCCTATTAAGACCACCCAGTGCCTATACAATATATTATTGTTGGATATTGTTGGATGAAGATATTTTTTACGTGTATAGTGTATTTAAGATACTATCTGCAAAGGTAAACAGAAACATACTCTTATGTTAAAAGTCAAAAAGTCAAATTAATGTTATTTAATAATTTTATCAAATCAGTACTCAAAAATATTAATTTTAGCACATATTTATAAATTATAATACAAAAAATTGAAGATTATGTCAAACTGTTGTGACAGATATCAGGTTTAAATATTTAACAATAGCAGTTTTAAATTTTTGAACTAAATTATAAAAAAACTGATAAAATATTAAGAAAAACTAATAAACTTTATGTAATTCTAACGCACAACTTTAAATTGCATTAAATTATTCAATGTTTCATGGTAAAAAATATATATTTTTGCTAATTTTGCTACAGTTTTCTTTATTTTTATAAACAAGAGATGGCACTACTTGTGCTCATTCTAACACTTGATACGGAATATTCATACCATATCTAGAGCTAGAATGGATTCATTCTGTGTTTGAAAAGTGTGTGTATTTGCTTACATTCTAAAGCAGTCGTAGAAAAAAGTAATACCGACTATTAAATATAGAATATATTGTAAATAGTATCCGAAATTAGGAGACTTTCCTCTATATATAGCCATGTTTTTCTGCTCAAGAAAAAACTTTTCTGTATGTGTAATATTTTTTTTGCTATTTGAAAAATATGAACCTACTTACAACTGCTAGATATATAATGTAAATTATCCGACGGTAAATAAGTAGTTACAGTATAATTAAGTAATCAAAGTTATCTACATATAATAAGTAATGTAAATAAACTATAGAAATTTTAAAAATGACAAATCTATAAAGAAAAGTCCAAACCACTCCCTAAATTAAATACTAACAATTATTTTTGTAGTTAAATTGTTTGCTGTGAAATTGGCACCGACTTATTTTTGATTTTTTACTTTTTAGAGACAGAAGTCGGTTAATTTTTTTTTGCGAAAAGTTATAATTTTTTACTTTTTAGAGACACAGAATTTGTAGATTTGTAACGTCATATAAGCTAAATTATAGTTGTCCTTCCATCTTGGCAAGCTGCTGACGTCAAAACGCACTATTAGTGACTTGTGACCTCATTATCTTAAAGATAAATTTCTAAAAAATAAATTTAGTAGTATTTTTATTTCAGCGCACAAGAGTCAAACCAACATAATTTTAAACGAAATACTAAATAAAATCTTTGTTAAACTTTAAGCGTTAAGTAATAATCAAATAACGCCTTATGGTACAATCACAAATTTAATAATTTTCCTTTGGTATTTTAATATTACAGATCCACAGAATCAAGTTTAGCGGTATTTACAAGATTTTTCTCCTGCCGTGTTAATTGACAGATCCCTTAATCAAGTTATCCGGCTTATCCGAGTTATCCGATGATTTTCTAAAAATATGGTTGGTATTAGCTAAATTAAGCCGGTTTTAAGTAAAACTGCGTTAAAACGATTAGATTTATCTTAATTATCCGGCTTACCCGGCATTATCGAGCGTCAAATTAAAACAGGACCACCTCATGAAAGTCCTCTTTAAGTTGTAAAAGGTTTCATCAAATTCCGTTCATCCGTTTCAAAGTTATACGGGAACAAACATAAAAAAAACAAAGTCACACGTCGAATTGATAACCTCCTTTTTTGGAATTCAGTTAATATGCACAACATTGTCAATGTCAATGTCGATTCAAAAGTCCAAATAAGTTTTTCTTCAAAACTACAACAAAAAGAATCTTAAAATTAAAAAGAATTCTGGCCAGTAGTATAAGATGGAAAAAAATTATGGGATCATACCAAGATAAAGCCATTTTCGCCGATTTATCTTTGAAGATTTTTCAAATATTTCAATGTTTTGACTATTTTTTCTCAAAATTATTGGAACCTAGCACAAGCCAGAAGTTTATTTGGGGCTCTCCATAACTCTGTATAAAATGCTAACATAAAGAAATAAAGAAATTTTAAAAATCTTCCTCGTGTTTCCAGTTAATCGATTTTTGGTTCTTTGCACTAATTATCTCTGTACATGATGACTCATCATTGATAAGTCATCGTCAATAATAACTAATAACTTTTACAAACTGCAATTTGTTATTCCAATACAATGTAACTTATGTAACTAATTGGAATCATTAATTTGAGAGATCATGATAAAACGAAAAAATACTTTTTTCTACGATCTAATAGAAGTTAACATTTAGTTAACATTTCTACAAAAATAAATGAAGTTTTTACACTTCAAATAACCTATTTCTTAGTATTTTAATTTTCTGCTCGTTACCATGACAGCAAGCAGAAAAGTGATTTTCTTCGCGCGCACATTGTAGGCAACCGGCATGTCAATCGTAAAACATCTGTCAGTTATATGCGACGAGATGTTGGTTCGCCATTTTTTTAATATGAAATTATTATTTATTTTGAATCAAATCTCAATTTCGTGTGCTATATATTTGTGGGCTTTATATTTGTTTTTTTTTACGAAGGAATTACCCTGATAAAGTAAAGGGCTGTAAGTGACATTGGTTAATAGCAGCGTTTTCAAAATATAACATCAGTGTTGACGTGAAAACGCCGCTAAGCGCAAATGTCACTTACTGCCCTTTACTTTAACAGGGCAGAGTTACTGTGATTAGGAATTTACTTTTACACCAACAGATTTGCAGAAAATTGTACTCAAGTGCGAAGCCTTGTAAGGTAACTTACTCTCTGAAATTTATTTTAGATCGTAGAAAAAATGTTGTTTGTATTACGAGCGCAAAATTTGCTTTGGCTTGATTGCTGATCGAGGCGTCTAACCGAGATTCCACGCTCAAGCAGAAATCAGTTATTTTGCGCTCTTAAAACAAAAATAACTATTTTTTTTTTAAAGAATAAAGTAATAAAAAGTAGAAAATAAGTAGGTTTACATTAAATACTTATTAAGCTTAAAAGTTTACTTTGTTCTTTGGCTCTTGGTTTGAAAAAAGCAAAAATTGACGACCAAGAAATACTACTTTTTAGTAAATATCTACCTATCTACCTATTAAAAACTGATTTAATATATTTTTTGTAATTTTTAATTTTCTGTAAGGTTATAATACACAATTTGAGCGTAATGAGCTTGAATAAATCGATATCTTTAAAACATTTGGCTTAAATAGTTATTTATATACCAAGGGACTAAACTGGCTGTTTTAGTCCCGCTGCATTAGTGTTTCCTGAGCGAGCGTAGCGAGCGAGGGAAACAGAAATGCAAGGGACTAAAACAGCCAAGTTTAGTCCTGAGGAATATACACTATTTTTTGCAGGACCAAACATAATTTAGGTAGGTAGATAAAATTAAAATTAAAAACCACGCTTCTAAAATCGGTTGTTTTATTTTCGTAATTTAATCAAGATGCCTGTAAATTGCGAAAAGTCAGTTTCATGGCTATCGCGATTTCAATTGTTTTTTAATATGGTTGAAACAAACGTCAGAAAAATGGACGAAGATGATAAATTTTAAGTTATGTATAAATTGTTATAACAATGTTATTTTTAAAGGTTTTCTTTGTTAAAATCAAATAAATTGGTTTGAATCGCTAATTTATTACAAAACACCACCAAACCTAATTTTTGAACCAGCAAAGCACATAGTAAGTATAATATTTTAATATTATCAAGGTTGCCGTGATTTTTATTCCCTAGGGAGAAAAACGGCAAGTTTAGTCCCGAAAATGAAAGCGTAAAATTAGATTTTAGTCTTGGTCGTGCAAAAACTATATTATTTAATTTATCATATTGGAGACCGAAACTCTAGGTCGGCACACAAACTCTCTAATCATATGTTTCTCCTTCGCCAAAATTTTAAAAATAAATCAATTAAAAAAAAAAAAAACAGTCACACCACCAGGTGGTGACCACCTCCTTTATGGAAGTTGTTTAATAAATGATTTCATCATATCAGTCGCTATTACCTAATTTCCCAAATCTTTCCAACACACGTTCGTTTGAAACTATCTGACAATTTTATCATTGATATTGTCTTATAGGATATCAACAGTGCCAGGATAGCCACAGCAAAAACGACAAAGGGTTGGATCCATGGAGTGGCTACAATCTATCTCAAAAACAAGGAACTAATTTTGGATTTGGAGAAGCGCTGATAGTGACGGCGGTACCAGTATCTTTAAAAAGCATTTTAATTTTCCAGTTGGGTACTATTACATATAGTCGTGACATTTTAAGTATGCGAATGGAGGAATTATCACGGACAAACTTATTATTATCTATCTCTTTTATTACTATGGCGTATCACGGATCGAGCGCTAAAACGTTGATTGAAGTAAGATATGTACACCCTACGTCCATAAGAAATTGCGCTCATTCTAAAGGAATTCAACAAGAATATTAGCGAACGACACGTCGTAACTTAAAATGTGTACAGTCAACATCTCCTAGGCGCAGTGTCTTGTCATTTCATTTTTTTTTTGTGATTTAAAAGTGATTTTATAAATATTGGTATGCCACTGGTCAAATCCACACTCCAGCCGGTATAGGGCACTACTTGATACGGACTGCGTTCGCATTCTTAAAACGACACGACTTTAGTATAGGACCTATAGTATAATCTGTGCCACTTAGTACCTATAGTCTATAGGTACCAAGCGGCACAGATTTGTAAATTTAATTTTTTATTTATAAAACAAATTTTATACAAGAATACAATTACACTGCTCTATAAAAAAAAAATTATTTACCGGGGAGCATTAAGTTGCCTCTGGATATATTTAATGCGCTGATTTTGGAACCTTTTTCCGTTTTTCTCGATCAGTTCGCTTTTTTGACATATAGCGCACAGTGGTATAGTTGTAGTGAAAAAAATAATTAAGGTCTAATTAATTTCTGTTTTTGCGGTAGATTGGTTCTCTATTAATATGGCTCTTACCCAAAAAAGCGGTTTTTAAAATTTCAAAAAATCAGATTTTTAACAAATATATCCTTAATAAAGGTAATTAATCAACCTAATTACTACAATTAAATTTATAATTATTATGGTTAAAAATTGTCATTGGCTTAGGGCCACTTGCACCAACGATGGTTTAACTTTAAACTTGGATTAAATTGAGGGTCAACCAATCAGAACGCAGCATTTTTAACTTAAACTCGGTTTAGTCGAGATAATCCCTGAACAAAAGTTGGTGCAAGTGGCCCTTAAGCAGATAAAAAATATATTAAGAATAGTTTATTTACTACCAATATAATTAGAAAATTGATTTTAATTCTGGGGATTAAACTGTACTTTTGGTCCCTATTTGGTTTTGATATACTTTTAAATTGGAATGACTAAAATAAAATATGGCACAAATAAGTATCTTTATTTTTTCTCGGTGCTATACTTAGGAACTAGATCGAACTAGATCTAGGTAAAGTAATTTATTTTATTTTATTTATTTTAGCTGAAAATTTTGAAAAGGCTTATATTAAAGATTTCAGGAATCTTAATTATAGGTATATGGAAATTAAAATTGCAAATAATTATAACTATAAAATACATTTAGTCACAAAATTATTCATTTTTTCAAATAAATTAGACAGACTTTGGCATATATCTAATAAATCTTATCCATAAAACTTCTCATGCCTTATTCATAAAATGTGATAGGAAATCTACAGTAGGCCAGATCAGAGGGTCGACTATTGACCACCTACCTAAAGTCAAGCATGCATCAGGCCGACCAAAATTAAATGAAGGTGTGGCAGAAATATATTAAGTAAATTTATTATCTGTTCAAACTTACGTTCGACGAAAAAAATAAAATAAAAAACTATTTTATAAAATAAAAAGGTCACAAAATATGTTGAAAATAACATGTTGCGATGCTGTTATCGCAACTAAGTATAGCAATTTGTACTTAGTTTATAAAATAATATTGCCACTGAAAAATGTCGACGTTTACATAACACTTTACAAGACCATTCATTTTGTTATAATTTGTAGAAGAAGTAAACCTAAAATAAATGCACTTAGAGATGAATTATTGAGGAAGATGTACAAGATATTTCGTGAAACTTGGTAAATACAGTTGGATCCGAAAAAAAAAACAAGATAGAAAATCTAGTTGTGTAAATTGAATAATTGTTTACAAACAATGCAGTTGTCAATGTTGACAATATTTGTGAAAATTATTTATAATAATTATAAAGTACATAATCAATAAAGGATTTAATTAATTTAATTAAGTACATAATTAAAAATGCATCAATTAAATGATGTTAAGAAAGCTCAAGCTATTGGGTTATTGAAATCATGATGTGAGCAAGTGGACTTGGCAAAGTTTAATGTTTCGGAGAGTTTTCTTAAGACTGAAGAAAAAATGGATACAGGAGGAAACGGTTAAAAGGCGTGCAGGCTCAGGAAGAACGAAGTGAAAATTTACTTAATTATTTAAGAGAACACCCTTTACGAGACGCGGTGCAGGCTATAAACGAAAAAAAATTTCCTGGGTCGAAAACCACCGCCCGCCGCCTTATCGATAGTTCCGAGATTGGAAATTTTTATGAAGCAAAATAACCTTTTTTAAACAAAAATCATACTTTTCATAAATTACATATTTCATTACTAAGGAGTTCAAAGTTTTATTTCCTATAAGATTTACTAAATATTGTGTTTAAATTTTTTATATGATTAGATATTCTAAATGTTTTTTCTGTTTATTATCTATTATATATTTTTTTAAATATTTTAATATTCGGCATTTATTTATTTAATTATTAGGTATACAGATTCATGGAGAGCCCTAAATAAGCTTCGAGCTTGTTCTAGCTTGTTCTGCTCTCCATTAATTTTGTAAAAAGAGAGATATTAACATAAAAATAAAAACTTAAATAAAAAATACTTAAACCGGTGCCAATTTCACCATTCCCTAAATTTATTACTAACAATTGTTTTTTCATTAATTTATTGTTTGCTGTGAAATTGGCATCGACTTAAGTATTTTTTATTTTAAACAAAAAATAAATAAAAATAACTTTGCACATTAATGTGTCAATTGAATACCAAGCAAAAACATGAATTTTTCCTGTGGGCCAAGGGCAAAGTTTCAACCCATTCCTCTTCTCTTAATGCACGAATAATATATATCGAGGGTATAATCAAAAGCACAAAATGATTAAAGGTGGATTTATTACAAAAATATACAAAAAATTGAAAAAATTTTCAACATTAGGCATGACGAGTTTTCAATGATGCGTTGTTGTCAGGTTTACGATAACACAAAAATGTAAAATATTTTTTTATGTAATATTTTTTTCTTAAAATAAACTTTGTAAACAGTTTTTTATCATTTTTTTTTTCATAAAATCTCCAAAAATCGTCCTAGACAAAAAACTTTTGGATACGAATGTATTTCTGTCCGTTCATCTGTTTGTCTATCCTCCCGTCCGTCCCTCCGATGTTAGGTTTTTTTGGTGGACACAATCCCATTGGTTAAAAAATAATAAAATAAATAAAAAGGAACTGCACTGCAGTCAAGAAGTATTCTTTGCTTATTACAGTATACTTCAGTAGTAAGTTTTGACAAAATTCGCCTTATGTTCTATTTAACGGACATAATAAATTATAATATAATATAATTCTATTCTAGATATTTTATATGTAAGCAGATTTTCGAGATTTCGGGCTGCCTGGAAAAATTGTGACTACGATAACTCGAGAATGCTTTTACCTAAAGACTTTATATTTGGACCATAGATTTCTTTTCCACTGTTCTATATTTGAATTATTTTGGCAAAGATAAAGTTATAGAATAAATTTTTTTTATTTTTTTTATAAAAAAAATCCTTATTATAGCTAGAATAGTATTACACTGATAAAACAGTTTATTTGTGTCAAAAAAATATTTGGATGGATATGGCCAATTGAACTATTTGGTTGTGACAAATAAATTTTATTTCTGTCAAATAAATTATTTTGTTCCCATTAATAAATCATTTTGAAATTAAAATATTTGTTTACATGAACTAAATATTTATTTGACTCAAATAAAATTTGTTACTCACACCAAATAATTTAATTGGCCTATCCAAATAAATCCTTTTTGTCAGTGGATACGGTAGTTCGAATTTTGCAAAATCGCCAAAAAACGCCATAAACAAAAAAATCTTGGATACAAATGTGTTTCAGGAAAAAATAAGAAACAGAAAATATTAAGTTCAATAGGGGGAAGATCCCTATTGTTTTTGAAAATAATCCCCCCCAAAAACCAAAAAAGTTACTGGGGGTTAAACTTAAAAAATAAATAAAAAACTATAATTTTCATTTTTTTTTCTTTTTTCGAAAAAGAAAATTTAATTTTTAATAAAAAAAAATTAAAAATTTTATATTTTTTTTTATTTCTTTTTATAATTTTTTCGTTTTTCGTAAAAATACTAAAAAAAATATTTTATTTTTTTAAGTATTTGAAAAATGCAATATACCATTTAGTGTCAATGGTATATAATGGTATGCGTGGCATTATATATCTTTACGGCTTTTTTTTATTAAATAAATAAAAAAAATAAAAAAATATATATTTTTTTAATTTTACCTTTTTTTTTATTTATTTTTATTAACAATAGGGGAAAGTGTTCTTTTGCTAGCAAAAGTATTAAGCTTCTGCAATGAAATAGAATTAATCATAAACTGTTTTAATCCTGCAATGTACACAATGCTGTATCGTTCCTGGCGGTTACACGCCGTGTGGCAGGAAAAGGAACCAAAGGAGTCATGGTTTCCGGTTAGAGCAAACCCCAAGGAATTAAGTAAGGCAAGGCACGACATTCAACCATCATAACATACCATTCGTCTATTAAAATTAAAATGAACTAATATAAATAGGTGAAATTTGACATGGAACGTCTACAGCGTTCGTTTTCTGTGCTGAATATAATTAATTGTTTTCCGCAATATGTAAAAGTTTATCAATTTAATCAAATTCTTATATTATACATGCCCTTTTCTGGTATAAAAATTTCCTTTTATACTATTTTTAATTTCTGTATGTTTGGAAATCGTAAACTGAAAAAAAAAACAATTGGTTGGTTGGGCGTTTTTGTAATTTTCCCGAACTACACTCAAGAAGCCAGTCCGTGTCTGACATAAATCCGTTGATATTTAGACAAGTTTTTATTAAAAAATCGTGTCTTCAAAAAATCTGCTTGAATTGCTCTGCATACTGCGCGAGCGGAGAAACTCAAGTTGTACTCTCCTTGAAATAGTCTTATATTATGCAATTTTAACTAGTTTTTTACATTATTTTACATTATTTTTTACCGTGTAGTTATTAGTTTTGTTTAGGTAGAAAAACATTTTTGGTAGTGAGCAAATCTTAGGAGAGTCGTCAGATTTTTAAAGGTGATTGAGTAAAAAAAGTTTAGTATACGGAAAATTTCAAACCATTTTCACAGGTGATGAGTTTTGTTTTTCGTCAATTTTTTTCAGGAACAAAGTCAGCAAATTTTTTCAGGAAGAAAGTCAGTAAATTTCACCTCGACACCTTCACGACAAAAAACTCGGAACGCCCCTGGTTGGGGCCCCGTTCTTTTTGATTTTTAAGCTGTTTTACATCTGGTAAATTACCATTGTTTTTATTTAAAAATCTGATTGAATTGCTGTATAGAGCATATTCCGTGAGGTTTTAAGTTATGACATATCAGAGCCGTAACTAGGGGGGAGGGGGACAGGGGGGCTAAAACTCCCTGGCGTTTTCGCTGAGCCCCCCCTGGTATTTTTTAAGTTTTTAAGTCACCTACCTTTGGGCGCCAATTTTTTTTGCAGTGGCACCAAGTTCAGTAGAAACCGTCTGGGACCAAGCTTTTTGGGGCGTTAATTTTTCTTTTTTCTTTTCTTTTGTAGGGGCGCGAAGTTTGGGGGTGGTAGAAACCGTCAGCAGGGACAAAGCTTTTTTTCATGAAGGTATTTTTATGGGCGCCAATTTTATTTTTGTAGGGGCGCTAAGTTTAGTAGAAACCGTCAGGGACAAAGCCCTGGGCTGAGCCCCCCTAGAATTTTTTCTGGTTACGGCCCTGTTACGTATGAACATAAGCGCATGCCGGAAAAACAACTGGTAAATTAACACTGCGTGAGCGGAGAAACTTAAGCTGTACTAGACCCTATCCTTGACATAGTCTTATATTATACAATTTTGGCGATTTTTTGCCAAGATAAAATAAACTATTAGAATCTCTGACCTTTATTTTCAGTGAATTTGTTTAGTCAGTGTCGTCTTTTTACAAACTTGCGTATCATCAAAACTGCAAAATCTCCCCCACTCCCGCCGCATAATTTTCCCCACCTGTTAAGTAAGGAGCTATGGTGATAGCCTTTTATTTTAAAGGCAGAAACTTTTAAATCAAAATGGGAGACTTTAACTCCAGCGTCCAAGGTAGGTATCTCATATCTTATTCTAAAAACAAGGTAAACTCACCTAGCCCTGTTTGTGTTTATAAGGCAAGAGACGAAAATTTCAAACTTGATCTATTTTAATTTTAAAGCAGTTTTATCATTCAAAATTTTACAAAAATGCAGAAAAGCCCTAGTGCCGCAGATATTTTTTTACAAAGTTTAATTTTTCGAACAGTTTTAAAATTCCAAATTACACAAAAATGTAGCGCCGCAGGCCAAAATTTTTACGACTTTAAAGGTCTATGGTCCACTTGAACACGCAATATATACCTAAAAAAATCTCCTTTTGGCGCCCCTTACTGCGTTTTCTGGGTAGGCTTCAACCTCCATTTATTTATATCATGAAAATGCGTACCTATTTAGAAAAAAAAATTGCTACAAATTACAAATTATTTTACCCTGGGGGGGTAGTTACCTCATTACCCCTCCCGTGGATCCACCACTGTTAGTTATAATACAAATAATCAATTATTAATTTAATTATAATTTTTACGCATTGTAAGGTAACTAAAGATTTATAAGAAGGCAGATATTTATTGCTTTAAACATTCTTAATTTTTAAGAACTAATGGCCTAATTCTAAAATGCCAGAGGGGCGAAAATGCCAGCGGGGGCGGTTGCCCCCTGCCCCCCCCTGTACGACGAAATGACGCAATTGAACAGTTCTTAATGATCACCATTAATCGGAATAAATTCAGTTATGACTCATCAACGTTGAAAATAAACACAGAAACATAGGCTTACGGAATAATTTGGCCGAATTATGAGGGAAATTTTTATAAAGGTCACTAAATCGAAACATTTGACGACTAATTTGTTACACAAAACAATATTGAATATACATATTAACTATAAATATGTAAATATATCGGTGTTTTTCGAAGAAGATAAAAATGTAAATATTTAAAACCTCGCGTCAACGATAGAATCGACGCGGCGCCTATGCGAGCACTGGAAATTCGCCGATGACTGATGATAACTCAAACTCTTAAGCCAGTCTTCCAGTTTACGGAGCCCCAGTTTGGAATAAAGTAACCCTTAAAACTCTTTCGTCAAAACTTTAGTCCTTTCAAGATAAAATATTGGACTAGTTACAAACTAGGGGTGTTCTGTGGGTACAAATTTGTTATACTAACATTAGAAAGAGCCCACAGCTAACAGCTTGTGACGTCACAAAAAATTTTGGGCTATTTCCAATACTTAAAGAATAGGGTTGAACAGCAAACGATACACCGATTTTTAGGAAAATCCGTCTGATAATAATAATTACTCAAATCATGTTTATTTTTTTCAAATTAATAATGATTAAATATGTGCATTAATAAAATCGCTAATGGCCTTTTAAAAACTAATTCAATAATAATGGACATACCGTGATATACATAGTACTTATATTGAGGGCAGTTTTGTTAAGTCTCGATAAGTTTATTTATTGTTTTAGAGTTTAAAATTTATTGAATTCAAAATTAACGGCCAGGCGTTAAAAAATGTTGAGTTATTGCCATTTAATTACTAGCTCTCACGCTATTTACTCCGTAATAATAATTAAACACTTAAGGATAAATAAAACATACATACCTGCATATTATAATATAAACCATGAATTAAAAAAAATAGTGTCGGGCCTTGATTTTGTTAATTATATGAAATGAACTGCGGCGAAGAGTTTTATTAGAAACCTAAATATATATTGATTGAACCCCATATGACCATATAACTCCATAACTCATTTATTTTAAATCTACTGTTAAAATGACAAAAACACATAATTTAAATCAAAATAATTTGTTATATAACAACAGACCCGTAACTGGAAAAAAATCCAGGGGGTGCTGAGAACCTGACAGAAATTTTTTATAATATTTTCAGTGGTGCTCCGAAGCATTTTTTTGGGGGGAGGGGGCAGAGCAAATATTTCTCAACTAAAAATTTAAAAATTGAGAAATTTCGAAATCAAAAAACAGCCCCTGACACTGAAATTTAGCTGACTAAAAAAAAAGATCCTCAACTCTGAAAAATTTCCAACTCAAATAAAGCTTTCCTACCCCCGACCGTAAAATTTTGATGACGTAAAAAAAAGGTCCTCAACTCTGAAAAATTCCCAACCTTTCCAATTTTCCCAAGTAAACAATTTACTGACCAGTTTCCCTTTACTCCCTTAGGTTTTCCAACATACATTTTACAAAATCTGACACTCAATTTTACCAAATAGACTTGAGCCCCCCCTGTAGGGGTGCTTAAAGATTATTTTGCAAGGGGGTGCACCCTAGCACCCCCCCAGTTACCGGCCTCTATTACAAGCCGTGAAGATATGTAATGCTACTCATTTCATTATATCGTCGGCTTACTAGTAAAGAGCACTAAGTCCAAAAACATGGTTTTGAGATATTGACAAATTTAACTTTCACTGTTGTTTTTTAATTTTTGTAATAATTGTTACAAAAATGCACGTTTCGCCAAACAAATACTCAGTCGCTTAGTGCAGAAACATTTGAAATAATCTACAAGTAAAACGCACTAAGTGCACTAAGTGACTTAGTGCCTATTGCCAGATAAAATTTTATTCAAAATCAAACTGGTGCGTTTTGTATAGTGGGAACTCTCTTGGCAGTCCACCTAGAAGTTAGTTCGGTTTACCTGTACATAGATCATCAAAAATTAATTACAGTACCCTAAAAATCCCATTTTTGCAAAAAAGTGACTTAGTGCCTTTTACTTGTAAGCCGACGATATACTATTCACAGTGGTTGGTTTATTGCATTTTCCCAAATAACGCATTTCAACAAAGAAAAAAAAAATAAACAAAAAAATTATCATTTTTCTTAAAATTTTTTTTTGGGAAACAAAAATTTTTCAAAAAAAAGTAAAAAAGTTCTCAATTTTTTTTGCGATGAAAAAATTTTCAAAAATATTTATTTTTATATAGGTACAAACTTCTTTGTTTAAAAAACTAAAATTACAAAAAAAAATCAAAAAAATAAAAAAAATAATTTTTTTTTCAAAAACAAAAAATTGTGATTTTTTTTTTAAGAACATAGTTTTTTCCTTTTTCTAAAGTCCCCCATATTTTTTTATTTGGGGATTACTTTCAAAAACAATAGGGATCTTCCCCTCATAGAAGTTGATTATTCCTGAAAATTTCGAGTAGATCGGATTATTCGTTCTTAAGTTATCGTGTCCACAAAAAACATGATATCGGATGGACGAAGAGACGGACAGACGGACAAAAAGACGGACGGGCGGATGGACGAAAGCAAATTTTCACAGTTTCTTCTGGTATACCTGTATGTACTTTTAGTTTCAACATAAAATAATAGATGGTTCCCAAAATTGCGTTATACGATGAAATACTACATTTTATTGGATTTTTGTGAATTGTAGTGGACGTAAATAGTCTATTAGCCTTAAAGGATAGATTTAGCAATACCGAAATGTCTTATTTTTATTTTTAGAAGTTTTTTTTTTGATGTCCAGCGACCTTTTTGTGTTAGGCAAGGGCGTAGATCTTTTTCTTCTATGGGGGGGTAATACCCAGGGGCAGCCTTTCAAGCCTCAAATTTGGCGTCCCTATCAAAAGAAAAAAACACCCTAAAATAAAGCTTTGTGCGCCTACAAAAAAAAAATTGCCCCCAAAAAATGCCATCAAGAAAAAAAGCTTTGTCCCTGACGGTTTCTACCAAACGTGGCGCCCCTACAAAAAAAAATGACGGCGTACAAAAAAATACCCTAAGAAAAAGCTTTGTCCCTGACGGTTTCTACAAAACTTGGCGCCCAAAAAAAATACCAACAAGAAAAAAAACTGTGTCCCTGGCGGTTTCTACCAAACTTGGTGCTCTGCAAACAAAATTGGCGCCCAGGTCTATGGGGGGGGATAATTACCCCCCCCCCTCATCTACGCCCTTGGTGTTCGGGCTCGTGCTGACTGTGCCAGCAATGGTCAGCACATTGATTTCTTTGATTAGATTTAGAATTTAATTCCTATACGTCTATTGGGGTATTTCATAAAACACGACTTTTTTTTTAATTTGAAAAAAGTCCACCCTCGTGTTGTGAAAAATACCATAATAAAATTCTGTGCAAAATTAAAAATTGAATTAGGGTCCGCCTCACTTCATTAAAAAATAAAAAAAGAAATCAAAAATTAATTAAAATGTTTTTATTTACTATTCCTATAGTTTAATTAATAGTGAATACAAAATATTTTAAACAAATCTACATTTTTAAAAAATGTGTAATAAAATTATCAATTAATTTAAAAAAGATAATTGACTGTTATATATATTTTCTTAATCGAAAAAATATTCTGTGCTAAATTTAAGCTTAAAACAATAAAATTAGTCCCCTCCTACTTAATTCAAAAACAGCAACAAAAAAATAAAAATTATTGATTTTGCTTTCCCATTTTGAAAATTCTCAAAGTTTCGGAAAGCCTTGTATTCGTGCAAAAATTTTCAATTTTTTTGTTGTGTATTTTTGCGTTTTATTCGTTTTATGTCGATATAAATCATTTCGAGCAAAAAAAAATTGTCGCTCGGTCGGTCGGTCGATCGGTCTGTCCGGGAAATCTTGTGGGCACGATAACTTAAGAACGCTTTAAGCTAGAGACTTGAATATTGGCATACAGGTATGTTACCAAAAGTTCTCGCTCGGGATTGTTTTTGGTAAACATTGGAGTGCGGCAAGGGGGAAAAATACATTTTTTTTAGAAAAATAGAAAATTGCTATATATGGGTTTTCAAGGTTGCTGAAATTGAATCTGATAAAAAAACTTTTCTAATTCCACCCCCGAGGGGGTGAGGGGGTAAATATTTTTCAATATTATTAATATTTTCTTCAAAATTGGTATATAGTGGTTTTTGTGGTCGACGAATATGAATCTGATAATACTTTTTTTCTAACTTCACCCTCAGAGGGGTGGGGGTATTTTTCGTGAAAACTGGTGTATTGGGGTTTTTGAGGTTGTTGAAAGTGAATCTGATTATAAAAAAATTCTAACTTTACCCTTAAAGGGGCGGAGGGTAGTTTTCGTGTAAATTGGTATATTAAGGTTTTTATGGTTGCTGAAAGTGAATCTGATAATAAAAAATCCATTTTACGGGCGGAGGTGAAAAATGGGAAAGCTCTTTTACTGGGCAGTGTACTTTTTACAATTTTGCACAGAATTTAGTTATGGTATTTTTCACGACATGAGGACAATTTTAACCCTTCGTTAGGCGCGCCTCTTTTTGTAACGTGTTTATGCGCGCGGTCTACACTTGTAGACCATTTTATTTTTTGTTTAAAAAAAAAACACATTTATATTTTTAAAAACCAAATATCTTATGTTATTTATTTGGTTGTATTTAAAAGTTATTTACATATTTTTTTCAACTTATTATTGTTTTAGTAAGTGTTAAGGGTAAAAGAAAAATGATATACAATTCTAACATATATTTTACATCTGTAAAAAAAATAAAAATAACTTAAAAAACTTTCTGAAACTAAAACATTTGTTTTTTTTTTTAACATGTACGATTATAAAAAAATAAAAAAACACCTAAATTAAAAGAAAAAAATATTATAAAATTTAACTCGAAATCATGCAATATTTTAGTAACTCATGCGCCTTGTACATGTACATGTACATGTACATGTATACATGTTCTCTTTGCAATCGTAGTTATGATATTTTGAGCATTTTTTTTTCGATTTATTTTCGCTTCTTAGGCACATTTAGTGTCCAAAGTAATTTTTAGTTTTATAGAACAAAAAATTACCTTATTTATCAAAAACATTACGTATGAGCTCTTTTATGGCCAAAAAGACTCGTGCCAGTGTCTTCCTATAAACCGCTATTTTTTTTGGTGATAAAGACATATTGTATCTTTAATTTATCTTTAAACTAATAAACTAACTTTGAAAAACAATATTCACAAAAAGAACCATAAAAACTTACAAAAAATAAAAAAATGCAAAAATAAAAAGGTAACGTGGTTAGTCGCGCGGTCTACAATTGTAAACCAGGCAGGTTTCAATATGAATAAAAACTATATTATACCCATTTAAAGTGTGAATTATTACTGATCTAATAGATTGATGCATAATGCACAGCTACTCGAAGGGGCGCAAGCGTAAACACTCCATGTAAAGAGTTACCCAGCTAAAAAAAGCATGGTCTACGATCGCAGACCGCGCGCCTAACGAAGGGTTAAAAAAATCGAGTTTTTTGAAAAGCCCTATTAGTATACAGCAAGTATTGTTGCTTTAATATTAATACCTTTTGAATAAAACAAAATGTGTTAGCATAAATAATGTCTGGGGCAAACGTGACGTAATATTAATGATTATTTTTATCCAGAAACGTGAATGGGTGTGTCTCTGAATATTTTTACTTGTGATGGGTTGAATTACCATTGGATGAATTGGAATCATGCCTAAAGCGTCCAATAATGGTTGTCTTAACATTTACATATTATGCCGAAGCAGACCATCACCATTTGCATTTTAAAAACTTCGAAAATAAAATAAACAATAAAAAAATCTGGTTTATGTTTATAATTATTTTAAATTGCCCACATATTTCATTGTAGAATTGTTTTGTATATTTCAAACCCCTATCCTTTATAATATTAGAAAAACAAGACCACACATCCCTACTAAAATATTTCTTTCTTTGATTTACGTACAATGTACACAGGCCCGTAACTGGGGGGTTGCTGGCATGATTTTGGGCACCCCCTGTCAAAATAAACTCTAAGAATCCCCACAGGGGGTGCTCAAGTCCATTTGGTAAAATGAGTGGCAGATTTCGTAAAATGTATGTTTTAAAAATTGAGGGGTAAAGGGAAACTGGTCAGTAAATTGTTTACTTGGGAAAATTTGGAAAGGCTGGGAATTTTTCAGAGGACCTGTTTTCAGTCAGCAAAATTTCAGGGTCACGGGTAAAGCTGTTTTTTTGATTTGGGAAATTTCTCAATTTTAAAATTTTTAGTTGGGAAATATTTTCTCTGCAGTGTATATTTAA
Source organism: Brachypterus glaber (assembly GCA_958510825.1). Lineage (NCBI taxonomy): Eukaryota > Metazoa > Arthropoda > Insecta > Coleoptera > Kateretidae > Brachypterus > Brachypterus glaber. The sequence continues at coordinate 14,247,732 of OY294044.1, read as the reverse complement.
AAAGTTGTTAAAAATAAAAAAGCACTATCGCCACAGGCGAAAATTTTCGAAAATATCACACTTGAATTTTATACTCGAATAAAAAAAAAACAAAAAATTCAAGCGCATCAGGCGAAAATTTTTAGAAAGACTATTTTAGATAGACAATTTTAATTCTAAAACAGTGTTACAGTTTAAAATTTGACAAAAATTCAATAAGTTTTAAAATTTTGACCTTTAAGTTATAATCATAAATAAAAAAAAAGCTCAGCGCCGCAGGCGAAAATTTTTAGGAATTTAAACGGCTTTAGCCGGCTGTAGTCCATTTGTAAAAAGCCCTGTATATTTTCTCGTATTGGCGCCCTTATCGTTCTAAGGGGATAATAAATAAATAAAGTAGAAACAGTTTATAATAAATTTAAAGACACTGTTGACGCTCGGCGCTCCTCAAGGGCCCTCGTCCCCGGGCCCCGGGAAAGCTTCAGTCAAACACTGGATATTTTCCAGTGTTTGACGTAAGCTTTTCAGAGGACAGTGGACAAAGGATAACTTTTCTGGAAAAGTGCCACTTTTCCCCTCTGATTAGTGAGGAACAGAGAACTTTTCATGAAGACATTATTTGTGGACTTTATGATAAAATAGTTTCCCAACTGGTAAATCTAGGGGTCTCAGGGCACCCTTCTGGACGCATTATAATGCCTAATTAAGGACCCTCTTAAGGTTTTAGTTAAGCATTTAATATAAACATATTTCTTTCCTGTTTCAAACAATATCACCAAATAGGACATATTTAGATTCCCTGTGGGCCCCCTTGTAGATTTAGTGTCTTGTATGAGACTTTTCTATAATTGGGGGCCTATAGATGGTATGCTTTGTTTTAGATTTTGTGCACAAGAATGGTTAAAATAGGCCCCTTGAAGCTACAATTCCCGAGTAAAAAAAAATGCTAAGGACAGAAATTTTTAATTTTAAACAAAATTATAAAAATATTAATTTATTATTCCATCATTCTATTTTCTAATCATCGTACAGAGTGATATTGATAGACTGCAGTTTCGGGCTGCTGGCCCTCTTCAGTACCAAGAGTCAACTCTGCACGCTGATTAAGAAAACGTTTTTAGACTTTACTCGCAAAAGGAATATAGCCATTAGATTGATGTAGACTTGTGCGCCATCTATTTCTAGATGTAGACAACTACTCATACCTCTCCTAATCTGGAGACTTTGAATGGTAGCAAGTTGAAGACTTGTGTGTCTCAAGCACATAGTACCACTAACGGGTGGTTAGACGTAAAATTAGTAAGGACAGAAATTTTTAATTTTAAACAAAATTATAAAAATATTAATTTATTATTCCATCAATCTATTTTCTAATCATCGTAAGAGGGCCAGCAGCCCGAAACTGCAGTCTATCAATATCACTCTGTACGATGATTAGAAAATAGATTGATGGAATAATAAATTAATATTTTTATAATTTTGTTTAAAATTAAAAATTTCGGTCTTTACTAATTTTACGTCTAACCACCCGTTAGTGGTACTATGTGCTTGAGACACACAAGTCTTCAACTTGCTACCATTCAAAGTCTCCAGATTAGGAGAGGTATGAGTAGTTGTCTACATCTAGAAATAGATGGCGCACAAGTCTACATCAATCTAATGGCTATATTCCTTTTGCGAGTAAAGTCTAAAAACGTTTTCTTAATCAGCGTACCAAATTATGACAGATGCAACTCGCATCAGTGAGCATAGACTCACTGCCCCAACTTTCAATTCAGATTAAATATTTTTTTAGATAAATGAGCCATAGGCTGCGCCTGTCTCTTAAAGACCCAAACAAACTATTGATGATTAATCAGCGTGCAGAGTTGACTCTTGGTACTGAAGAGGGCCAGCAGCCCGAAACTGCAGTCTATCAATATCACTCTGTACGATGATTAGAAAATAGATTGATGGAATAATAAAAAAAATGCTGTTTTAGATACATGGCTTAGTCTCCATGAATTATTTAAGGGTATTTTCTAAACGTCGATGATCTTAATGAATGTATGCATTATTACAATTTTTTATATATTTAAATTTTTACCCAAACAGACTTGGGTGTCCACCCCCGGTCGGTGGGCCCTGGGCCGCCAGCCCACCCGGCCCATAGTTAAACCAGCCCTGCCTAATACAGATTTTGAAACGCTAATGGTGTTACTTAAATGCATTACGTTACATAATTTATGTGCGTATCTACCTTTTGAACACTTATACTTATGCACCATTCTCCTATTTATTTCAAAATATACAGAGCGGTCCAAAAGTCACCCCCCCCCTCTTAATTTTTGAACCAGTTGAGTTATCGACTTCAAATGGAACTTTAAAATAAGACAACTTAAACTATCTTTTAGCATATATTTAATACTTTCAGCTCTTAAAATGTGGCCAGGGTGGCATGGGGGCACATTTTTTTAAATGGAAAGGGGGGTGGTGTAATACATCATTTTAAAGCTTATAAAATTCTCCATTTAACTACATATTTTTAAATTAAAAAAAAAATTGGGTTTAAAATGGGGTTGAAAATGGGTATTAATGTCAAAATTCCTCTAAAAAAAACAAATAATTTTTTAAAAATGCCTAATTTCATCATAAAAAAATGTTAATTATACTTTTAAACTAATTTTAGTTGACATAAATAAAAATTTTTAAAAAAAGTAAGAAATCTAATGTTTTAGCACAAAAAAATTGAAAAACCAAAACCTTAAAAAACATTTTCAAAAATTTAAAATGTTAGTTTAAATAGAAAATTTTATAAGCTTTAAAATGATGTATCACACGACCCCCCTTTCCATTAAAAAAAATGTCCCCCGATGCCCCCTGCCCACATTTTAAGAGCTGAAAATATCAAATATATGCTAAAAGATAGTTTAAGTTGTCTTATTTAGGAGTTTTAAATTTGAAGTCGATATCTCAACTCGTTCAGAAGTTAAAAGGGTGGGAGTGACTTTTGGACCGCACTGTATGAATAAACTTACCTAACTGTATTCCTTCTTTGAAAAATGTCTCTAATTCGTTTCATTTTGTAATAAAAATAGACAAGCTATTTAAATAATAGCATTCATGTAATTGAATATTTTTGGTTAAAATATTAGGGCATGACCCTATTTAATCAAATTCCGCCTTCGCACTTTTTTTAATGGAAAATAATGAGATCAGTTTAAATTAGTCACGCCTTAACGATTTTTATTTAGATTTTAATTATATTGAAATAGTACCTATAATGTTTGGGAAATCAAATTTTATAATTATAAAATATGTGATTAGGGAATCCAGGTTTCGGGATCCCGATCCCGAAATCCCGAAAATTTCAAAAAGTTCGGGATCCCGATCCCGATCCCTAAATTTAAAAATGTCTCATTTCATCAGAAATTAATTATCTTATATTAAATAAATAAAATTATAAAATTTTAGATTTTAAGCTTTCACGGCCATTAAGATATAAAGAACTTTCACTTTCGGGTTTAGACCGTGTTAACAGATTTTCACTTTCCGAAGTTTCGTCTCTTACTACTAGAGACATCTTCAGGGATTAATCTGAAACGTTTCAGATTAATCCCTGAAGATGTCTCTAGTAGTAAGAGACGAAACGTCGGAAAGTGAAAATCCATTAACACGGTCTAAACCCGAAAGTGAAAGTTCTTTATAAAATTATAAAATTTAAACCAAAAACTTTTATTAAAATAACCAGTATTAACCATATTTTATTTAAATATATATTTTACTAAATTAAGAAAAATAAAAAATAAAATAAACACCAATAAAAGCAAGAAATTTTTTTATATACAAATTGTATGTGTGCATCACGAAAAAAAAAAACAAATATTCAGTAAAATATTTATTATTTAAAAAAAAACAAACTTTTTAAAAGTTAAAACAAATAAATTAAATAAAAGGTTAAAAAAAACAAACTTTTTAAAAGTTAAAATAAATAAATAAAATAAAAAGTTAAAAAAACATACTTTTTAAAAGTTAAAATAAATAAATTTAACTATATATATAACTACCAAGTTGGTAGTACCAACAAAAAATTCAGGTATAATACTCTTAACTTACCACCATTTTCACCATCGTAAACAAAAAATATTATACGCAAATCACAATTACATATCGAGTAACCCGATTCGAGTTGAATAAATAAATTCTAATTTTTCGGGATTTTCGGAATTTTTTTTTCGGGATTTTCGGAATTTTCGGGATCATAAATCTTCGGGATATCCCGAACTTTCGGGATCCCGAATTTCGGGACTGGAAACCCTATATGTGATATAAACAGTTAATTTAAATCTATGTGACTAGTAGTAGTCGGCTCAAAGTAGGTATGCATTTTTGAAGTAAATAAAAACCTTATACAATACATACAGATAATGAGACAATTACCAGCTTTATTTTAAATAGATAAACTCAATAATAACCCCAGCGTGGCTTTTACTTTATTGAATGGATAATTATTTATTTTACTCACTCAACTGTCACTTGTCAAATTATTTTCTTGTAAATGTCATTAACATTTTTAATAAAATATGAATTTTCTTTTATTGGATAAAACCTTATATGCACTCATGGGTAAACCGATATTGCCCTCTCAAAAATTAACCTGCTTGGCTGACGCCTCGCAGGTTAATTTTCTCATGGGCAATATCTTACTTTACCCACTAGTACCATAAATAACTATTAAACTGAATTATGCATTTTTGAAGTAAATAAAAACTTTAAACTGAACTTAATTAAATGGACAGTCATTCCGACTCTGTTACTGCACAGTAAGTCACTTGGTCAAATGAAAAACAAAAAATATATACTTTTTAAAAAAAGACTGAATTTTTTTTTCAAAAAATATTCCTTTTTTTTTTTTTAAATATATATATATATATATATTTTAATGAAAAAAAAAAAAAAAAAAGAGGTTAGTAAAATATAGTTTAGTATTTATTAAGTTTTATATTGGATCTTTTAAAAGACATTTAAATTTTTGCATTTTACTAAATTTTCTTTGTAAATAATCTGTTTTTTATGATTCTGTGGGACTTTCTTCAAGGTTTAAATTTAAATATTTTTAAAAGATACTTTTTTGGCATTTTACTAATTCTCATTAATATTTTTTTTAAGAAAAAATATAATGTAAGTAAATTTTGGTAGTTACCGAAGATTTCTGAGGGGTTGTATAAATGTTTTTATTTTAACTTTAATAACTGGAAAAATTATGCAATTATGCATGTCTGTAATACAGGTCCTTCCACTGTTCATCGGATAGTGTCCAATATTTTTATTGTTATATGATTGTTAAAGTTGCAGTAATTACGACTTATACAACAGTTTTAAAAAAAGTTTCGTAGAGCTCTAAAAATGTTGTAGTTTTTTTTGGCACACAGTGCATATAAAAACTTATTCATATCAGTGATTGAAATTGAACACATTGATGAAACATTAAAACAAGAGCCATTTTGTTGTTTAAAAATGGTTGCCTGCATATAACCGAACCTATAAAATGTCTACATTGGATGCACCTTCTGTGACTTCATAAATCATTTAGCATTATACCCCAAAGACCGTACTTAACACATCACACACACATGATATAGTGTTATATCAAGTTATCGTAATTACATTTTTTTTTCATTTGTTTCACTAACACGATTCTATTACCCATCTTTGTCTAATGGTATGTAACTTAATCTGTAAATAAAGAAAGAAAATTTATTTCGGGTATCAAAATAAATTTTTTCTATATATAATTTATTTATGGTAAAGGTGTAATTTAATATATATTAGGTGTTAAATTTTGATATAATGATAATAATATATACATAGTTTGATAAATGAAATGGTATTTTATTGGAATTTTGTTTTAGATTATTGTTATTTTCCAAAACCCTCCATGTAGATATATTTTATTTTTTATCATAACGCATCTATTATTTATCTAGATATTAAACCACTTTATAAAAAGCTATACAACTCTGCTCCTGCATGCTCTAAATATTATGGATTTAGTAATAAAATACTAAATTATCTTGATAAGACAGTATGAGTAGGTATATTCAGGCCTGAACAATAACAATTATCAGTAACTGTTATTGTTGTCTCTGTTAGAACAAAGCTGTGTGAGTAAGACAGACAAATGTATATGTTGGCTAAGTTTTTTTCAGTTTTTACGAATGAAATGCCTATTCCAGAGAGAAGAGTTATTAGTTCGTTGGTTATTTATCATACATAATCCATCAGTTTATTTACATTTCTTAAAGAAAGACTTTTAAAAATAATTTTATCATGTAGGTTATTATTATAATATGGAACACAATCCTTACTAAAACATTAATTTCATCAGAATTATCTTTACAATATGGTGCGCCACCACTACTTATTTCAACGACTTCTAGAAGATCGAGAATTATAATTATTGATGATCTAGTTAGTGATGAAATGATCTCGGAATGAATGAATAAAATTCCACCAAATAAATTTTCTAAGGGATGAAATGATAGGGATGTTATCATCGGAATGAAACTAAAATGATTGATTCTGGTGGTTGTTAATGTCAAATAGTTAAAAGTTTCAATGAATTATAAATTATAATATAATTGTTTATTGCAATTATTAGTACAATATATTTTATTGAATAAGTGCTGGTAATTTAACAAAGTAATTACATTTCTTATTATTTTATTAACTTTTTTAGATAAATGTTTATTATTTACGTTGGATGAATATTTAAACTTAATATTTTTAATATGTTTAATATATTTATAAATGTTTTAAAATTGTTAATAATAAATAATAGTTATTTTTTGTTTAATTTTCGTGATGATCGCCATCTATACATACATTAAAAAATCAAAAATTTGTAGCTAACTTCACCAATATTCATAAATTTAAAGTTTGCCAATTTTGTTGTGAAAAAAAAATTAACAATTGTGAATAAATAGGTTTAATTGTGAATAAAATACTATACAAACCGGAGGAAAATTTCATATTTCATTCGGGAATTAGTAGACAGCGGGGCTACGCCCCTTGGTCTTGCTAACTTTCCCTCAGGAAATAAAACATTTTCCTCCTCACTATGTAATATACTAATATACATTATAGGAAATAGCAAAACTCTAGTTATTTTTCCCACTGACTGTACAATGTAGATATGTCGTGACTGCTGTGAATATTTTCGTGCATTTCAACAGAGTACAGAGTGTACCATCGCGTGTATACTATCCGAGTTTGACCATTTTTCTCGGCTCACTGTGTCAGGATTCTAAGAATCGTGGGGCTCTGTGAGAAAGTCCGATTTTTTACACTAATGTAAACATACATCATGGCCTCCTGCGCGTAGCTGTTGCTCTTTTGTTTCCATTGAATGTGTGTTTTTTAATAAAATTATTCACATCGCTTATTGGTAAAAAAAAATCAACTAAATTAAACGATACCACCATGTTATATGGAAATCTGGACCTATTAGTAATAATGATAATGGTATAGCTATTATATAACTAATTTTTTGGATCCAATATTGTATCATTAATGAACGAATAATTAAGAAACCATAGTCTTTATTTTGATCATAAACCCATTGATCTAAAAAAGTGATTTCCCGATTTATTTATTTTTTAAAATTCATAAAACACAATATTCTTCATAAGAGAATATTGGAAAATGAGTTCGTAATATATTTTATTGATTTAGGGCATAGTTCAAAAAAAACTGTAAATACATTTATCTTCAGGGCCGAATTTACTAAATTTGCGGAATAATAAACTATAGGCGTGGAATTTACTTTACAAGAAACTTTCCCAGTAAATCCAGTTCCAACCATCAATTCCCAAAATCATGTTTTCCCATAGCAGTAGAAATTGTAGTCTATCTTCCTATATTTTTTTACTTACCCAATATCTGTATAAATTATTTTATGTGGTCAATAGATAAATATTATATAATTTGAAAGAAAATACTAAATAAAAATCCCGAAAAAGTAACAGGTAATATTTAGAGAGAAAGATCCAGTATTTAAAATTAAAAAAATTAAGTATTAAAATTATGCGGAGGAAATAAAAAAAGTAGCCACGATTTTTTATTAAAATATGCAGGAAAACATAATAAGTAGCATCATAGTTAAAAATATAAAAATCATAAAATAAAAACAAGTTCTTGGATAATATAAAGCCTTATACATTCAGTAAATAGTAAAAATTATGTATACATGATACATCAAGAATCTTGATTCAAGATCTTAAATAAATTCCAATAATCACCAATTAAAGAAAATTACAATTTAAAAAGCAACTCTATGCAATAATTTGCGTTGAAAAAAATATAATTAATGGTCTACCTCAAGGTACTGTGTTAGGTCTATAATAGACCGTCTATTAATAATTACTTATAATAAACATGAATGACATATTTAAATTAGGTATTAAACGAATACGTTATGAACAGTGGTCAATGGCGGACTGGGCAGCCCGAGGCTAGTGAGATTTGTCACCCGTTAGGGGCCCACGAGAGGCAAGGTTCTTGGGGGCCCGCAAAATGGTCTTTGGGGCCCTCGAAACGGTTAAAAAAGTCCCCCGTGAAAGGTTTAAGCGGGGGAAGGGGGCGTGAAACGACAAAAGGAGAGCCCGCAAAAAATAATTTTTTTCTTCAAGCGTACAAAAATGTTCATATTTTATAACTGAACAAACTAGTTAGAAATGATCTATTTTTTTACAGTAAAAAAATGAGTTCATTGTTGTATGCCGTAAAAAAAAGTTAGTTAGCAAAACCATCACTGGCGGCAGCATTTTTTGACTTTGATGACAGCCATACTTCAAACTTGTTTGTTTATTATGTAAAAAAGTGGTTGAATCGAGATTCTGTGCAAAAACCTTGTGTGAAATTGATTAAAAATTATTGAAGAAGAATATATGGTTTATACACCTACAAATCTCTCCGAAATTGGAAATGCTACATTAGACAAGTTACCATCGAAATCGCGAAAGGTGTACGATTTAGCCTAAGAAAAAAATTTAAAATGAGCTAAGGAAGGTTTAAGTTTATTTCGAAGGGGTTTTATTGGCATATTTTAATAAAAAAAACATACTTTATTATTGAATAAATTAAATGCAAAAATTAATATTTAAAAAAATGTATATATATGATGCTTGAAGAAAAAATAGTATGTTTCACTCAGAGTAAAAGTAAATTCTACAAACTAGTAAAAAAAGCTTCACTTTTCCTCTTAGTAAAACAATATACTATTCTCTTCTCTAAAGAGCAAGTGACTAAAAAAGGTCCTTAGCTATTTTATTCTGTAATCAGTCAAAAAAAAAACAACCTTTTTATGCAGTCCTTCCAATTCCTTTTTAATACAGGTCTACACTATCAATGAGCCTTTCTAATAAACTAATACAAGGGCCCACATTTGCATGATTAATTAAATAATTATAAATAATAGTTGACTGCTAGGGGTCCGTAGTAAACTTTGGGTGGGGCCCGGGCCGCTTCTGCGACATAGCGGCCTGAGTCAGTCCGTTGCTTTTTATGAATGAAATTACATTTTATTTAGATTGCTTTGAATAAGAAATTTTTCGTCATTTCCAAGGTCCCTTTTACTTAATCCGAGGAAAAATTAAGCAAACCGCGCTGCGGGGTGCGGTCCGCACCTATACCCGAACATTGGAATAGTTGGTAATTTCTTCATCAAAAAGTGAGTAAAAATTAAACTAATAAGCTTGTTTTTTCTTTGGTATCGATTGATTTTCGGGAAAAGGTTGCAAATTCTTCGATCGAAAAACTGCTTGTTTTCTCCCATCAATAAATTGTCTTCCCTACGGCTCTGTGCTGGACTGTAAGGGTTTTTTAAACATAAATATAATTTAAATAAATCATGTTCTTGGCATAAAAAATGTATTTAATAAATTCCTTAACTCAAAATGATCTTTCTGGAATTCTACCTTAAATATCTTTTTGCGTGAGGTGGTTAAAAGTTATCTATCTCCGAGGCATTGCAGATGTTAATAAAATGGGTAGATGGTAGAGAATCAAACCCAAATCTTATGTCGAACGATAGACGTTCTGGTAAGAAGTATGGAAATTGTAATATCGGTCTTTATAACGACTGAATCTGTTATTACTATAATTATAGCCCCGAGGCAACCCCGTCCAAAGCCGATTTATCTAAGCTTGAGCCATTCCATTCGAAAATTTTATTTGTCTGACTGATGCACCTATAGCAAAGGATATATACCTATCTAAATTAACTAGTCCATGTGAACTATAGGAGGTAACGTACTTTTTGACAAAAGTTTATGAACAATACTTTTCACCCCCTGAAATTTTCCAATATTTACACATAGTATCATTAAAATTAAGGTAACGTTGGTGCTAAACCATAGACAAAATAAACAAATAGATTGATTTTTGACCGTCTGCGCATACTTCTGCGTCCCGACTAAATGCGTCCTCCATTTTGATTCCAATTGTCCAACATAAAGTAAAAAAATATATATTTTATGTTGGTAACACTGTGTTGCGTTAGATAGGAATATTTTCTTTGTTAGAGATGTTTCTTTTCATTTCACTTCAGTAGTTAGTAAAAGTTTCTTTTTGTCGTTGTTTTGTTGCAACAGTTTGTTATATATGTAAAAACTAAATCAATATGCTATACTACACAGATATTTATTTATTTTTACCAGTAATTTAAATATAAAAATATAATTCTTCACACACACCTCTAACATATTCGTGCAACAGGTTAACATAACCTAATTTATGTATGTTTTGAGTTTGTTTTCGAGGTTTTTCTGTTATTTTTTCTACGCGTTTGGTGTTTTGTGCTTGAAGGGTGAACATTTTATTTTATTATAGACTATATAATAGCGCTTTTGAACTTTTAAAGTCTTTCTGTGTTTTTTGTATATTTTATAGTGCTTTTTCAAAGAACTAGTAAAGTCTTTGCAATGACGTGTTTTATAAAAAGTTGTAGAAATATAAAACGACTGCTACCTGCAGACAGCAGTATCATATTTTTTAGGTAAGTTTGATTTTTTTTAATATAACATAAGAAAACATTAAAAAGTAAGGTTATGTCGTTTATTTATTTACATTTTACCCACTAATTTAAATTTCCCGGCTGATTTCTGACGTAACTTCCGATCAAAATGGAGGACTCGTAAATTTGTATATAACCTTGAGATGACAGCTCATCTATGTTTTTTGTCTATGTGCTAAACCCAGCTAGCTCACGATGGATCTTTAAATAAGATCTCACGTCATCGAAGAAGAGTCTATTAGACAAATAAGACATATGCACTGGGCATGTCTCTTAAAGATCCAAACAAACTACTGAAGAAAAGTCTTTTTCAAAGACACACGACATTCAACAGCAGTTACAGCGTGGCATTTGAAAGGGATGGATGTAGCCTTCTTGGCATCTGAATTCAGTGCATTGAATTTTCCATCTTTTATGATGTGCCTTGTGTATTTTTGTATTGCCATCTTTTATGATGTTCCTGGAGTATTTTTATATTAATGTTTTATGAACAAGTTAAAGTGAACCACAGATATGGTTATTAATCTTGTGAACTATTGAATTTTAAATTGATAATAATGGGCCTTTCAAGTTTTTTTTTTGTGTGTTTTAAATGATAACTTTTTATGTTTGCGTGGAAGTTACTACAACAGTAATTTATCAGTGATAGTGCGCAAGTCAGGATACATATCCGATTAGTACATATGCACTGGAAACGTCATGATTATATAGAGAAACCCTGGTTAATTATTCGGAAGAAAAAGACCAAATAAATTGAGAGAGAGACATTCAACAGGATTAGTTGTCCTTAATATTAGGCATCGAAATATCCCTTCAGTACTACTGTGACAGTAGGCCAGACAAGTTTTTTACTAAGATCTAGTTAGTAGTTAGTGCTTATTTTCCACCCGTTGTCATAACAGCGGTCGGAAAGTGACATACTGATTTTACATATCTGCTGTAAGAAAACAAGTGAACGTCAAACACAAAACGTTAAATTAATTTTATTTTAGGACAATTTTTTTGTTTTATGGACGTTTAGATGTTAGGTCGTAGGAAAAATGGTATACGCAACTCGACGCAAACCTATTTCAGAGTACTTCGAATGCTTTTTTTTAATCTGCACCGCCTTGTTAAAAAATAACCACTAGATGCGTAATATACTGTTATTCTTGAAAATGATTCGTTATTTCCATGACTTGTGTGGTGAGAAATTAATTTTAAAAAACTTATTATTGGTAGATGTTTTAAAAAGAAAAAAAATATTTTTTTTCTTTTAATGATGGTTTTTTTTATTTATAAAAAACGTTTAAACCCCCATAATTTTTTTGTTTTTGGGGGATTACTTTCAAAATTGGTAGAATTGATCCTAATAATAAAAGTATTTTTTCCTGAAAAAGTTACATTAATCGGAAATTTCTTTCAGCTTTTTTCGATTTTTTTTTTTGAAGTTAAATCCCCCATAACTTTATGGATCTTGATTTTATCGTGCCTACTAAAATCGAACCAACATCTTGTCGCATATAACTGAGAGCTGTTTTACGATTGACATGCCGGTTGCCTACACTGTGCGCGAGAAAAAAATCACTTTTCTGCTTGCTGTCGTGGTAACGAGCAGAAAAGTAAAATACTAAGAAATAGATTATTTTGAAGTCTGAAAACTTCATTTGTTTTTGTAGAAATGTTAACTTTCCTATCATATCGTATAAAAAAATATTATTTCATGAAACAAATTTCTATCCAAGAATTTTTTCTAGGATGATTTTTGAAAAATTTGGAAAATTCGAAACTACCGTATAATACTATTCTAGCACAGACGCTGTGAATAGTATAATAAGAAATATACCAGAAAGTAAACTATAATTCTAATATCCGTAAATAATTATGAAATAAATATATTAGTAGCATATCGTATAAAAGAAAAAAAAAGCAAAGAACTTTTACCTCAAGAAGTTATCTCAAACCAATGTTTATGAAGGTGTCATCTTTTTGTTTGTTTGTTTACATAAACGTACGCGATACTGCTTCTGGTGTAAACATAAGTATCGCTAGTTTTGACCTTCTGGTGACCAGAGCGATGTTGCGTAATTTTCACTTTATCATTATGATAAATCTTTATACCTACATTAAAATTTTAAAAAACTACTATACTACGACACTAAAATTATGTTTGATAATGTAATATAATTAAATTTATTAAAATTAAACTACTAATTCATATAAAACTCAAATAAAACTAATATTTCTTAAAATTTACAATAAAATATCTAAAGTAGGTGTTGGAACCGACAACACTGTATTGCTTGACAAAGTTTACGACATTAGACTGTGAGTTTACACATTCTTTCTCTCTCTTTACGCGTACTAAGTGTAAACAATAGTCACTCCCCACCAGCCCCTCACCGTAGTTGGTTCACGCTTCAAACAAAGTAGATTTCATCATGTTCATTCTTGAGGTAAAAGTTCTTGGAAAAAAAGTCAAGTCTGAAATCGACTATAAAATTTGATGGTTTGAGGACTCTCTGTTCACTTGGACTGGCCCTTCTTCAAGTGATGTGAGGTAAATAGTTTTATGTCAGATTAGATTGAAAACATAAGATCTTTATGGGCAGAAAATATTGACCACAAATTATACACCGCATTGGATTGATTCTTACCCCGAATGAAACACATTTGGATGCACATATTTTAATTGGTCAATAAATAAAAATGTAAAATTAAAAATGCCAACTTTTTGATTTATTATGATTGATTTTGGAAGGAAAAAAATTTAAAAAGTTTTTGTTTTATTGTAATACCTCAGTATGTAATTAAACATTGAATTGATTTTATTGATTTTTTTTTTTGTAAATTGGTGACGTGAAAATAGTTATCATACAAGGATGAAATCCACTATTATTTGGACTAGAGTCTGAAAGAAAAAGTTTTTCTCCACTTGTCATGTTATCCGACATGTAGGAGCCCTTACATTGGGCCCAATTTTTGAAATCGTAGGAATTAATTCTCATATATAATTACACAAGAGGCTGAAAATTATGCGGGAAAAAATTACGGTTTTCATGAAAATTTTCTGTCTGGAAATAATTACGACCGGGCGATGCTCCTGGATTAATTATTTCCTTTGACAGCAAATTTAAATGAAAAATTATTAGTTTTACAGTTGTTTTCGAAACACCGAAAAATATTTGCAAATCTTTAACTTTTGCAAATTTTCAACGCTCTGTAACTTTTTTTCTGATTGTTTAAACAAAAAAAGTTATTGACATAAATTGTAGAAAATTTAATAACGAACAAATATTTTGCTCATTTTTGTTGGGCGGCGAGATAAAGACGAGTTACATACCAAAAACAAAAAAAGCGTTTTTGCAAACAGGCCACCAGAGGTTACGCACAAGTTGCTTGCCGTGGTTTCCTAAATCCTTATGACGATACCTAAGACTATACCTATACCTTATGACCATACCTAAGACTATACCAAATTTCAAAGACTTGTCACAAAGTGCACGATTTTATGAATTTTGAATAATTCCTGCTCCGCTAATATAAGTTATAGAAAAAAATCATTGAAAATAATAAAAACTTGTATGTTTTAGGTATGTAAACCAACCCTGCAGAATGTCAAAATCATTAAAAATCAAGATTCTCGCCAGACGAGACAAGAAGTTAATCGACGAGAAATGGTCAAGACAAGACTAAACTATTTCATGTATTCACTGTAAAAAGTAAACTAAATATTCAGTTACAAATACCTAGATTGGAAATCGGAAGTTATTATCCTGTACAACTGTACTTTAATTTTTGTTAAAAACACGCAAGATTTTATATCCGTCACTGAATATTAAAGCACCTGACTTTAGAAATATAGTGTTTTAAAAAAGTACATTTGTATAGTATCATAACTTCCTATCCATTTGTAACTAAATATTCAGTTATAAAAGGATAGGAAGTTTGATTCTATAAAAATTTACATTTATTTTTGTTAAAAACAATATAGTTTTAAAGTCACGTACTTTATTATTTAAGGACGGACATGAAATGATGCGTGTTTTTAACAAAAATTAAAGTAGAATTTTATAGGATAATAACTTTCCTATCCATTTGTAACTGAATATTTAGTCTACTTTTTACAGTGTACTCACCTAAAAGTTTTAAGTAAATTATTCAACCAACCCTGCAGAATGTCAAAATCCTTCAAAATCAAGAGTCTCTCTAGATGAGACAAGAACTTAATCGACGAGAAATGGTCAAGACAAGACTAAACTATTTCATGTATTCACTGTAAGAAGTAAACTAAATATTCAGTTACAAATGGATAGGAAATCGGACGTTATTATCCTATACAACAGTACTTTAATTTTTATTAAAAACAGGCAAGACTTTATGTCCGTGACTGAATATTAGAGCACGTGACTTTACAACTATAGTGTTTTTAAAAAATTAAAGTACATTTGTAAAGGATCATAACTTCCTATCCATTTGTAACTAAATATTCAGTTACAAAAGAATAGGAAGTTATGATTCTATAAAAATTTACTTTTATTTTTGTTAAAAAACCCTATAGTTCTAAAGTCAGGTACTTTAATATTTAAGGACGCACACGAAATCTTGCGTATTTTTAACAAAAATTAAAGTACAATTGTACAGGATAATAACTTTCCTATCCATTTGTAACTGAATATTTAGTCTACTTTTCACTAAAAATCTTAATTAAATTATTTAACCAACCCTGCAAAATGTCAAAATCTCTCAAAATCAAGAGTCTCGCCAGACGAGACAAGAAGTTAATCGACGAGAAATGGCCAAGACAGGACTAAACTATTTCATGTTTTCACTGTAAGAAGTAAACTAAATATTCAGTTACAAATGGATACGAAATCGGAAGTTATTTTATATCTATTACTGAATATTAAAGCAAGTGACTTTAGAACTAGAATACTTTTAACAAAAATTAAAGTACATTTTCCTATCCATTTGTAACTAAATATTCAGTTACAAATGGATATGAAGTTATGATTATATACAAATGTATTTTAATTTTTGTTAAAAACAATATAGTTTTAAAGGACGTACTTTAATATTTAAGGACGGACATGAAATTTTGCGTGTTTTTAACAAAAATTAAAGTACAATTTTATAGGATAATAACTTTCCTATCCATTTGTAACTGAATATTTAGTCTACTTTTTACAGTGTATCACCTAAAAGTTTTGAGTAAATTATTCAACCAACCCTGCAGAATGTCAGAATCCTTCAAAATTAAGAGTCTCGCCAGATGAGACAAGAAGTTAATCGACGAGAAATGGCCAAGACAAGACTAAACTATTTCATGTATTCACTGTAAGAAGTAAACTAAATATTAGGTTACAAATGGTTAGAAAATCGGAAGTTATTATCCTATATAATTGTACTTTAATTTTTGTTAAAAACACGCAAGATTTTATGTCCGTCGCTGAATATTAAAGCACCTGACTTTAGAAATATAGTGTTTTAAAAAAGCACATTTGTATAGTATCATAACTTCCTATCCATTTTTAACTAAATATTCAGTTACAAAAGGATAGGAAGTTTGATTTTATAAAAATTTACTTTTCTTTTTGTTAAAAACACGTACTTTATTATTTATTTATTTAAAGTACAATTTTATAGGATAATAACTTTCCTATTCATTTGTAACTGAATATTTAGTTACAAAAGAATAGGAAGTTATGATTCTATAAAAATTTACGTTTCTTTTTGTTAGAAACACTATAGTTCTAAAGTCACCTACTTTAATATTTAAGGACGGACATGAAATCTTCCGTATTTTTAACAAAAATTAAAGTACAAGTGTATAGGATAATAACTTCCGATTTCCTATCCATTTGTAACTGAATATTCAGTTTAATTTTGTTAAAAATTGGGATTCTCAACAATCGGAGCGAGAAATTCGCGCCACTGGGGTGAGCCAGTACGGGCTGTGTCGCAACCACATCAGTTAGCAGTTTTAGTCAGTTGGCGCCCATTTGATGTCACCCTTGTTATACTATTCACAGCACATAAGCGCTAGAATAGTATACCAAAAATATGTCACTGTCAAAATCAAACGTAATACGTTAATATACTATATTTTTCGAATAATTTATTTCTATAAAATTTAAGTACTAATGTTTATTTAAATTACGAAAATCATGGTTTCACACTATATGAAGAATGTGCTGGAGTCTCTAGCCTGGAGATGCTGGTATAAAACATAGAACAATGGATAAAAATGGAATGGAAAAGCACTGAAAAATTATGGTTGATGGACACTCCGTCATATAAAACAAATCTTATTTTAATAGGACTTTAAAAATAAATAAATAAATTAATTAATAAATTACGGTACACCGTATATAACTATGGTTGAATATTTCCCAAAATCGCCAAAAACCGTCATAAACAAAAAATTCTTGGATACAAATGTGTTTAATGAAAAAAAATGTCCGTCTGTCCGTCTGTCCGTCTGTCCGTCTGTCCGTCTGTCCGTCTGTCTGTCTGTCTGTCCGTCTGTCCGTCTGTCCGTCTGTCCGTCTGTCCGTCTATCCTTCTGTCCATCTGTCTGTCCGTCTGTCCATCTGTCTGTCCGTATGTTCGTCTGAAGTCACGATAACTCAACAACGAATTATTCGATCAATCGGTTTTCAGGAAAAATCAAGTTCTATGAGGGCAAGATCCCTATTGTTTTTAAAAATAATGCCCCCAAAAACAAAAAAGTTATTGGGGGTTAAACTAAAAAAAAAAAATTAAAAAATTATAATAAAAAAAAATCAAAATTTTTTTCGTAAAGATTTTTTTTTAAAGGTTGAAAAAATTAAAAAAGGTTAAAAACTTATTTGAAAAAAAAATAATCTTTTCAAACATTTTTCGTATTTGGTAAACCATTTACTGCGAATACTATTCACTGAATAGTGTATAATGGAATGCGTAGCATTACATATCTTCAGGGCTTTTTAAATTCATACCATTTCCTAAAACTGATGATCACCGTCACATGGTTGACATATTTGACACGAATCCACATTTCGTAAAAAATATTTACCGCATGTCATAGTAGGCATATGTTCAGTTAATTTATTTGTTTTATTGTAAAGGTCCGCCATTGGTCGGCCATGGTAACGCCTACACCACCCACACATACCATGAATGACCCTACAGTACTGGGCTGTTTGCGTTTCAGAAACAGAGTGGGATCAAAATTTAGTTACTTAAAAATGGAGAAGTAAAGCCTCGCGCAAAGCGTACACTGTAAAAAAAAAAAATCTGTAAAATTCCATTTTGCCACACTGTAACAATGTTTTCGATATGAATAACCTGGAATTTAATAACCGGCAATCGTTGCCAGAATTTTAAAAGAAATTAAATATAATATAAAATTATATAATATAAAATTTACAGTAAAATTGGGCAGACTAACTACTCTCAATTTTCCTACTCCCTAATATACCTACTCCATAACATCCCTACTCTATAACAATCCTACTCCGTAACATCTCTACTTCATAACATCTCAACTCCCCAATAACTCTACTCCACACTATATGCACTTTATTAGCCACTTAATAATAAAGGAGCGGTTCGCAGAACAAAGAAGCTTTTTCTTCTAGATTATTTTATTTTTTTCCTAAAAAATGGAGATCTCTAAATTCAAATCTAGAACAATCACAAATGAATTATTCTAAAAGTCACATTGTCCGCGAACTCTTAACATGCACTAATAAGTATTACTTAAAGTAATTAATAAATTATAAATACTTAATTCATATTTGACAGTGACTTAGCTTGACAAATATTTTTTTTAGTTTACACAAGTAGCTAATCGAGTGCATATAGTGTGGAGTAGAGTTGTTATGGAGTAGAGATGTTATGGAGTAGAGATGTTACGGAGTAGAGTTGTTGTGGAGTAGGGATGTTATGGAGTAGAGATGTTAGGAAGTAGGGAAATTTAGAATAATAATAATAATAATAATAATAATAATAATAATAATAATAATAATAATAATAATAATAATAATAATAATAATAAAGAAGTTTATTTATGATAACAACGTTACATAGAATGGAGTTAGCTCAGCTCTTCCCAGGGACCGGTAGTTACTAGAATGTACTAGATTGATAAGCAGTCCGGCCCCCAGAAAGTCTGATCTTCCTCTAATCCAAAGAAATAATAAAAAAAATACATAAAATTTCAACTAAATTTATAAAGAATAATATATAATATAATAGTTCGATATCCAGATATTACTAACTATTAAAAAGAAGTTTTCGTTGGTTTGTTTTAAACTTGTTTAATGAGAGTGACCTAATATCATAATCCAGTCCATTGCAAAATTGTAATAAAAAGAGCGTTCATAAAAAGCGGAGTAATAGCGAGGTAGAGACAAGGTATTTTTTCTTCTAATATTTACACTATGAATATCACCCCTGAAACGAACCCTATCAGTAAGATAGCTTGGAGCATTTGCATTTATGACTTTGTGAAACAAACAACGACAGTGAAGTTTTCGTCTTTGCTCCATATTAAGCTAATTTAGTTATATAGAGATGTTAGTCTGCCTAAAATTGCATTTTTGCTTTGCATATTAAAATTGCAAATTTATCCTAATTTTAATATTTAAGTTTTATCGTAAAATTGATTTTAGGATAAAACTTTAATATTACGTTTTCATCATATTAAAGGATAAATTTGAAGAATTTTTAAAAATTAGCTTTTACCAAGGCTTTTGCAAATTTGATGGGCTCTCACTGCCAAAAATGTTGGCCTAAAACCAACTGTAGGATTTTTTTAATTAAAACGTTTTATTTTATAGGTATGTTGTTTTTTGAAGGTGTTGGAGATTTACAAAAAAAATCTCCTGCCCGCAGGGGAACATAATTTCCAATAATGGAATAACCATCCTCAAAAACGGACAAGTTCCCGACTTGCTTGGACTTTACAGTCCCCCAAAGAAATTAATTTTGAAAAAATTGGTGTACTTATGCCAACTTTTTAGTTGAAGAGTTACCAACTTTTTCCCAGAAATGCAAGTAATAACAAAACAAATCATATCAGCTCAATTGTTGCCCACTTTTGGATTTAGACATTTCCAACCAATCAATTTTTTCTTTAATTTAACCATGGCTACAGCTCAAATTTGCTTTTTGGAAGTTTATACTTATTTCGTACTCAATACTCAAATTTCCTAAATTGAAAATAGCGAATTTTAAATGGGGGATGATTTTTTCATTGTCAAATTTAAAAGAAATTAAAGATTTTTTATTTTCAATAATGAATTCGGTTTTAGCAAACCTAAAAAACCCCTAGATACCAGTTTTCACGAAAACACGACAAAAAAGGCAAATTTTGGAAGCCTAAAAGCCCCCTCTGGTACTTAGTGCGGTAGTTTGAAAACGTTACTGTCCGACCACGTAACCTCGACTAACGGGGCATCGGAAGCGGAAACAAATGCGTCTCATTAGGTTTGTTCATTGGGACTGCACTTTCTTGCACTGACGTAAACTTTTCACTCAACCAAATAAGTACTGTATTCTTTTGTCAATTGTTTGACATGACAGATGATTGTGCTCAACTGTAAAGTGCAAAAGTGCAGGAACCAACGAACCTACCTATTGGTGTTCTGTGGCCTCTACTAGTATACCATTTGATACCATTTGGTCGGACAGTACATGATAGAAGAAAACCGAAGGCATTTATGGAATAATCAATACGCGTTTATATAAAATCACTTAACGAAATGCATAAAGCTTTCAAAAAATTTCAAATGCAGGCCAATGTAATTGTTTTACAACTAATGCGCCTTCGCCAAAATTGTAAATAATTATAATAATTACCTCTTACAAACAATAATAAATAATTACTATTTACGCAGTACGTTTAACGTTAAAAAACATTTAGCCTTGCAACAAACGTACACGGCAAAAACAATTTAATTGCCTCAACCAGAACAATAGTAAAATATGACACAACTATTTTTCTGGTTAGTCCAAACCAGATTTCTTTATATACGGTGTATTTGAAATAGCGTAGGAAATTTTAACAGGTGATTTTGCATGATAAAATATGACAAAAAGTTCCTATAAACATATGTCTAAAAATGCGTCATAAGGGAGCTACGCCCCTTTGAAAGTGGTTAAAAAAATCGGTTTTTATTTAATAACTCAGGAACCCTTTGAGATATATCAACGAGGTTTTGCACGTCAACTAATCCTACCAAGGCCCGTTTTTATGTGTTATTTTCATGTACTTATTTAAACCAGGGGTGTGCGAAACGGGGGGGCCTTATCAGTTTTTTGTCCAAAACTTTTTTCTGTGTAACTTTTTTGCAATTTTATTTTTGAAATATGATTTCACAAGTCAAAATACATAAAAAAGGTACTCTTGTTGTAATACTGTAGGATTAACCGTTTTCGAGAAAAATTCATTTGAAGGTGAAATACCACGGTTCGAGGACAAAAAATTAAATACTAAAATGTTGAAAACCAAAATTTTAATGATGCAGGGCGAATGTACATTAAAGACCAAGAAAAAAACCTCAGAACTTCCAAAAATCAATCCTAATGGAGCTAATGGTCTCCTAAATATGCACCATTTTTAAAGGGCTATGGTAGCTTTAAAAGCGTTTTTTCGACCTACATGTATGGAAACTTTTTTTTTTAGTTTTTGATGTAGAATAACATTGCATTATTAAAATTTTGGTTTTCGACATTTTAGTATTTAATTTTTCGTCCTTGAACCGTGAAATTTCACCTTCAAATGAACTTTTCTCGAAAACGGTTAATCCTACAGTATTACAACAAGAGTACCTTTTTTATGTATTTTGACCTGAGGAATCATATTTTAAAAATAAAATTGCAAAAAAGTTACACAGAAAAAAGTTTGGTACAACAAACTGATAAGGCCCTTCCGTTTCGCACACTCCTGGTTTAAATAAGTACGTGAAAATGACATAGATACAAAGATGGGCCTTATTAGGATTAATTCACGTGCAAAACCTCGTTAATATATCTCAAAGGGTTCCTGAGTTATTAAATAAAAACCGATTTTTTTAGCCAATTTCAAAGAGGCGTAGCTCTCTTATGACGTATTTTTAGACATATGTTTATAGGAACTTTTTGTCATATTTTATCATGTAGAATCACCTGTTAAAATTTCCTAAGCTATTTTAAATACACCCTGTATGGCAACTAACTAAATATTTGTTACCTTAACTAAATATTTGTTACCTTAACCTAATATTGTGGTTGCCTTATTTTACTTATTTTCTGGTTGAGGCAAGTAAACTGGTTTTACCTAATATCAATATTTATCACTATTTAGTAAGTTTTATTGATCATAATTATAATAAATAAAAGTTTTGCTGCAATATATCTTAGTACACTGAAAAAACAATATAGTTGCCTTAACCAGAAAAATAAAATTCTGGTTACTGCCATCACAACTGTGTATATGGCAACAAAATAAGCTACATAGAAAAAACGGAAGAGAATATGGCTTTGAACGTATACAAACACACTTGTCCTTGGTTCAAGGAATCCGTTTTTTCTATGTAACAAATATTTAGTTAAGGTAACGAATATTTAGGCATAAGGTACCTAACTGCATACAATAACGCCATGCTTAACTTTTGGCTGTGAACCAAAACATATATGTACCTACATACATTAAGATTGGTAGAACCTTAGGTATCTATTTAATAATTTTAAAAATGTGGCAATATTACTCTACTCATTTACAAATATTTTTTTCGGGTCTTATTTAAAAAAGGCAAACTGGCGATATTGACAAAACTTCTGTGTTTGGCAACCAATTAATCAAGGTAATAAATATGTAGTTAACGTAACATATATTTATTTGCCATAATATGGCATATATATGACATGAGGTAAGTGCGCCATGATTTTTTTGCTTATGAACCTTGCTTCGTTTTTCTTTACCAGCTCTATAAAAAGTCTATAGTCTATAAAAAGATCGAATATGAATACATAACATAAAAAAAATAGCGGGTGTGTTCGGCCAAAAATGGGCCTTTTGGGCCCTTCAAAAAAAATAAGTGATTTTTTTTTAAATAGGTAAGATTAGTCTCAAATCGACAATATATTTTTTATAGACTATCCTTTTAGTCCTTATTATGTGTTTTAAATTTGAAGTCAATCGAATCAGCAGGAGCGGAGAAAAAAATAATTCATGTCGAAGTAAAAAAAATAATGCTGACCCCCCTGGGGGTCGTTGCAGGCTGAAAGTCTGGGAATCAACTATGGGAGCTACTTTTTGCAAAAATACTCAGCTGGGGCATTTTTTACCTGCTTACCCTGCTAAGCTCTTACCTACAATTTCCATTCTTCTTCTTCTTCTTCTTCTTTTCAATTCCACACATTTTTTTAAGGAAATTTTCTAAGGTTTACATTTCAGGAAATCTCCTTTTAAATCCGGAAATTTTGCTACCTTTTCTTTTGAATCCTAAACGTTTCTTAAGGACATTTAATTGTTTAATTGTTGTCTCCTTTTCAATCGCACACATTTTTTTAAGGAAATTTCCTCTTATTTCCATTTTATCCAATCTTCTTTTGAATCCCAAACATTTTTTAAGGAAGTTACCTAACGTTTCTATTTTAGGAAAATTTCTTTAGAATCCCACACATTTTTTTAACGAAATTTCCTAACGTTTAGATTTTAGGAATTTTTTTTTTGAACTCCACAGATGTTTAAGGAAATTTTCTATTGTTTTCATATTATAATTAAAATTCCACGTGGCTTCACAATAAAACTACGGGTAAGTACGATTCCATATCTATATGAAACGTCACATGTGGTAAATTTTCTATGGATTCCCATAATTTGAAAAAAAATTCATGTGTGGAATCACTAGGAAATGAGACAAAATCCTATAAGGTACGCGTGGAATTTTTCCCTAGAGATTCCGAGTCTAATTTATCTGGAAATTTTCATGTGGATCCATGTTGTACCATATAGAAAATTTCCTTAAAATTCCTACAATTTAAAGAAAATTTTATATGGGAAATGCGGGTACTACCTATATAAAAAAGGTTCGAAAAAAACCCAATTGGGTTTTTGGCCAAGTCTACTCCAATTTTCCCAACTCAAAAAAAGTCCTGACAGAAAATGGACTAAATTGAAGACTGAAAAACAGGTCCTCAGTTCTGAAAAAAATCCCAACTGTAGTCCGATTTTCCCGACTCAAAAAAAAAGCTTTATCCAATACATACAGATTATAAGACAATTACCAGCTTTATTTTAAATAGATTAACTCAATAATAACCCCCACGTTGCTTTTACTTTATTGAGTGGATAATTATTTATTTTACCCACTCAAGTGTCACTTGTCAAATTATTTTCTTGTAAATGTCATTAAAATTTTTAATAAAAATATGAATTCCTAAGCTATTTATTGGATTATCCAAAAAGTCCAATTTGGATAAAACCTTGTATGGCACTCATGAGTAAACCGATATTTCCCTCTCGAAAATTAACCTGCTTGGCTGACGCCAGGTTAATTTTCTCATGGGCAATATCTTTCTTTACCCACTAGTACCATAAATAACTATTACCCCTGACGAAATTTACACACCAGTTTTCAATTTACCAACTGTACTGTAATTTATCCAACTATTCTACCAATTTCAATCTGCCACTTAATTTTACCAATTGAACAGTGGATTTTCCCAACTCGAACGTGGTTGGGGGTGGCGCCCCCTACACCCTCTCGTGAGCACTCCTGCCCTTTATTGTTTAAAATTTAAAATATTGCCTGTATCAAAAGTATGTGAGCAATAAATACCATTTTCGCCCCGCTATCAAAAGAATTCTGACCAAGATACAGAATATATCACTTTGCCTAGAGCATAGTGATTACTCTGTCTTGGAGATACATTACAAAAATCAAAACGTATAATCAAAGCACGGTTTATAAATTTCGAGATCAGTACCATAGGGTTCGAAATTTTCTAATAGATTTATTTCAGAAGAGCCTCTCTTTTAAATATTTTGAAGCAACGCAAAATTTTTAGATTTTAATTTAATATTGCAAAATATCTGTGAGGGCCTCCTTGGCCACGTTGTGAACATGTGACGGGTACACTTGAACAGGGGCGGGAGGACAGGCCTAAATTGGCGCGAGCTGATAAAAAAGTAAAAGCTAAAAAAACTGTAATCATCCCTGACTAACTAAGGTTCTTTAAAAATTGTAAAGTTGAAGTTTTACAATCTCAAACCAAAATAAAAACGCAAGGATGTCCTAGCTCCGCAGACGAAAAAAATTACAAATTTAAGGTCTATTTTAATGGACTGCCGTCTAATTAGATTAGATAAAGGGAGAAGTTCTACAGAAAGAGATAAAAGTATAATTATTATTGTTTTAAAATAAAATTATGCATATTTTAGGTAAAAATAACATTTTAAATTGCATTAAGGTAAGATATTTGTTTTTTTTTTAAGTAAAAAACTATTTTTTTTAAATTTTTGCACAGCTATGTGTACAGTAGGTATAAAGTTTCCTAGGGAACTTATGACCTACTGCTTAATTTGTCATACACTGATAATAAATACCCCGTTGTGTGTAAAGATTTTGTACTTGTTTTTGTGTTTAATAAGCTGTTTTATGTATTCTTAAATAATTTTGCATATAATGCACATTTTCTGTAGCACTGTGATAAAATCCTAATAAAATATTATTAGGGAATTTTCTTTTTGGGTTGGTATTGAAGACCTAAATTTATGTTTCCTAACGTATTGGACTGCTGTCCATTGTAAAACAATTTTAAAATTTCAACTTTCACAAAAATAGGGTCTCTAGCGTCGCACTATGATCCCAGCAGTGGATTATTTGTGTGTCCAATATAATGGCAAATTGTTATTTGTAGACATTTATAAATTATAAATGGCGATTTCTCCCGTTAGATTAGACAGGGACAAAAGTTCTACCCAAAAAGGATAGAAGGCATACATACACTCCCACTTCCACCCAACCAAACAAATTCTGTATTTGTTTTTTTGTTGAACAAATACAATATTTACTTGGCCGGGCGAAAAGTGTAACTATATTATTTTTGTTAAAGATATTACTGGCGCCATCTAAATTTTAGTTGAATTATCTTATTCTACAGATTCACATTAGCTATGTTCGTTCGTGCCGCTCAGTGCTACACTTTCCGGACAACCAAATAAATACTGTATTTGTTGTATGAAAAACAAATACAGTATTTATTTGGTTGGCTGGAAAGTGTAGCACAAATGAGATAGAGATAGGGTAGACGTCTTTTGTTTCATAATTCTAGTTGTAGAGAGCTTCATTGGAACCAAATGGTTCTAATCTCACGAAATAATAATACCTAATGGCGCAGCCAGACCGTCCGCTCGTAGGGCATAACGTGGCGCACGGTTTGATCTTTATTCGCTCGATAAACACTAATATTTACAGAATCATTCATCAAACTTGGATTTTTGTTGAGATTCTAGATTTAGAAGCAAACAACTATAGACCATTATAATTAGAGCGCTCCATGAGACTTGGTCTTGCCAACGACCAAAACTAAGGCGATTCATTCACCGCAGTAATGAGAAGAATCTAGCACATGCGCACTGGTTTGCTTATTTTTGTTTTGATGCATGTCAAAAGTGGCTTCCGTTTAGACAGTTTTAGTTTTATGAAATAGTTTAATTTGAGTGGGGTTACGGTGCGCATCAGGTCCACAAAAATTAACTATGTTTTTGCACTGATTTTTGGTTTTATTACTAAAACTTACTGTCTTGAATATAATTAGGTGCGGAAAATCCAGTTTTTTTGTTAGAATATATAGCAAAAGATTGTTAAAATACGAATTTTTGTTTGATTTTTTTAATGGGGGCGTTGGTTTACGTTATAGTTGGTTTTGTGCTTGTTTGTTTTTTTTTTTTTTTTGTAAACAATTGGTTTTTATTTAGAATAATACATTGAAATGTGGAATATTTGCTCAATTTGGTAACATTGCACGCCATTACGTATTTTAAAGGTTTTAAAGTCGGTTAAAGTCGTTCGAATTTTGCGAGGTTTGTAGTAGTAGTAATGGTTTGGTTTGGTAGTTTGCTGGTTTGGTGTTTTTTTTTTTTAATGGGGGGGCGTTGGTTTACGTAAACAATGGTTTGGTTTGGTAGTTTGCTGGTTTGGTGTTTTTTTTTTGTAATGGGAGGCGTTGGTTTACGTTAATAATGGTTTGGTTTGGTAGTTTGCTGGTTTGTTGTTTTTTTTATGGGAGGCATTTTTCAGATACGATATTTCAAAATTTAGAAGGCGATATATTTCAAAGAAAAAAGTAGATATTTTTGTAAAATTCTGCAAAAGAATGTTACATAACCTTAAAATAATTTTTGGCATACTTCAAAACAAAAATAAGAAAATAAGTGCGCATGCGCTGGATTCTTCTCATTACTGCGGTGAGTGAATCGTAAAATAAGACTTTTTTCCTTTTCTTTCCTTTCCTTTCCTTTCCTTTCCTTTCCTTTCTCCTTTCCTTTCCTTTCCTTTCCTTTCCTTTCCTTTCCTTTCCTTTCCTTTCCTTTCCTTTCCTTTCCTTTCCTTTCCTTTCCTTTCCTTTCCTTTCCTTTCCTTTCCTTTCCTTTCCTTTCCTTTCCTTTCCTTTCCTTTCCTTTCCTTTCCTTTCCTTTCCTTTCCTTTCCTTTCCTTTCCTTTCCTTTCCTTTCCTTTCCTTTCCTTTCCTTTCCTTTCCTTTCCTTTCCTTTCCTTTCCTTTCCTTTCCTTTTCCTTTCCTTTCCTTTCCTTTCTTCCTTTCCTTTCCTTTCCTTTCCTTTCCTTTCCTTTCCTTTCCTTTTCCTTTCCTTTCCTTTCCTTTCCTTGAGGCAGGGTGTAACAAAAAATGTGAGAAAATGTGACAACGGACGTTGATTTGAGCGAACGTTCACCAGAAATCGAAGAAATAGAGAGATCTGTAATACCTTGAAATTCGAATTTTTGTCATCAAATTTTTCGTCAAAGAAAAAAAAGTTGTAATTTTGGCAGTAGTGGGAAAGTTCTTTTTTTTTAGTCGTCAACTTTTTATGTCAAGGGGATAAAAGTAATTTTAGACTAAAATGTTTGGTCTTTTCGACCTTCTCCCCCTCCACTATATCTTCTTCGCTACGGCCCTGCACATGACTTTTCCGTGGACAAATGAATGATATTTTGTTTTTTGCAAGTTTTCTAGTATTGAATTTAATAAGACTTAGTGACGAGATAAAAATGTATCCTTTAGGTACCTAATAACAAATAATATAATAATAATACATATTATGTATCATTTTTAAACTTTATAAATTTTTGCATTATGGAATTATTTATAACCAGAAATTCTGTATCATAAAGTATATTAGGATATTGTTACGTTACTGGGGGAGGGAGGTTAGTAAATGCAAGTTTGTTGGGGGTGGCAAGAGTTAAAAAATTCGAAAAAATGCATTAGGTAATATATGGACAACCCCTTAGATCAAGTGCAAAACCTCGTTGCTATAGCTCAATTTGAACGCTTTAAGCGTTCCTGAATTATTAAATAAAAACCGATTGTTTTGTCCCGTATAAAGGGACGTAGGTCCATGGAACTTTTTTCATATTTTCTGATGTAGAATTACCCCTTAAAATTATTGAAACTATTCAAATACACGGCTTTTTTATTGGTTGTGAAGAGTATAATAGTATAGTATAATAACACCTATTAGTTATAATTGTTAGCTAATGATAACTATTAAACGTCCTAAATAATAATACTATACAGGGTTATTCACGGAAGTGGCCTATTAAACGTTTATGGAGAACCAATAACTTTAAAAGTCTGCTAATTTGCACTTTGGGGTTTTTGAATATGGCCTATCGATTAAAAATATTTTCATGCTTGTGCCACTTCCGGTTGTACCGGAAGTGGCACTTAACTTTGAGTTTTTAAATGGAACACCTCATATATTTTTTAATTTTTTAAATTTGCATTAAATTTGCTTTATTTTGATGTATAATACTTCATGTCTATCTTCAGTAGTTTTTGAGTTATTCAAGTTTTTAGCGAAAAATAAGTAAATTCAAGCACCCCTAAAAACAATAATTTCTCCTTGATTTTTTCAATTGGAGAAAAGATGTTTTGTGTTTTGCTCAATGATGCTTAAACGAATTATCCTATGCTAAAATGGAACCCAAAAATTATACAGGGTGTCTGAAAAAGCAGGTCAAATCTAACAAATTTAATATAGCCATAACTCATTTTTTTTAAATGGCACCCTACATTTTTTTTATTTGGTTAAATAGAGAATTAAATTTGCTTTAAAATAAGTATATGATACCCTATACCTAACTTTAACCGTTTTTGAGCTATTTGCAAATTATTGTGAAAAAGCCGTATTTCTGTTAAAATTTGTTATATTTTATAAAATAGGCCAGAAAAATTAATCGATTTTTATTTATTTACCTCAAAGATCATTATATTTACCTTAAAACTGGATTTTCATGCGCCCAGTAGTGTACATTTCTTCTGTTAAAAATACCCTGTTGAGAAAATTTAGCCTCGTCCGTCCAAATTATTCTTTTTAAAAAGTTTTGTTTTTCTTGAATATTTATCAAAAGATTTTCACAAAAGTCCACTCTATTTTGAAAATCATTAGGTTTTAAGGCCTGTATTTTTTGCTTTTTGTAATCGTGCATCTTGTGGTTTTTTAAAATTCTTTGGATGCTTGAATAGGAAATTCCCAAGTCGTAACTAGCTGCAGGAATTGAGGCATGTGGATATGCATAAAAGTAACCCAAAACATTGACTTCGTTATCTTCGTTGTTTGTAATTGGTTTCGTAAGAGATTTCACTGCATTTTCTTTTCCAAATTGCGAAAAATTTTTGTGTATTCTTCTAAATTTTTTACATGACATTCTTGGTAAATCAGGATATTTTGTATTAAAGTTTCTGCAGGTTCTACTAATTATTTTATCATTTTCACCAAAAATAGAAAATAAATCCAAAATAACAGGGTAAGAATAAGCCTCTGCCATTATTTTACACTAATTTATCACGATAAGAACGATAACATTTAGGTTAAAAGAAATAAAAACACAATACAATTTTAAAAATTTACGTAATTGCAGAAATACTGCAAAATACTTCTTTTTCACATTAATTTGCAAATAGCTCGAAAACGGTTAAAGTTAGGTATAGGGTATCCTATACTTATTTTAAAGAAAATTGAATTCTCTATTTAAACAAATAAAAAAAAATGTAGGGTGTCATTTAAAAAAAAGAGTTATGGCTATTTTAATTTTGTTAAGTTTGACCTGCTTTTTCAGACACCCTGTATAAATTTTGGATTCCATTTTAGCTTAGAATGATTCGCTTAACCATCATTGAGCAAAATACAAAACAACTTTTCTTCAATTTAAAAAATCAAGGAGAAATTATTGTTTTTAGGGGTGCTTGAATTTGCTTATTTTTCGCTAAAAACTTGAATAACTCAAAAACTACTGGAGATAGACATAACGTGTTATACATTAAAATAAAGCAAATTTTATGCAAATTTTAAAAATTAAAAAATATATGGGGTGTTCCATTTAAAAAATTAAAGTTGAGTGCCACTTCCGGTACAACCGGAAGTGGCACAAGCATGAAAACATTTTTAATCGATTGCCCATATTCAAAAACCCCAAAGTGCAAATTAGCAGACTTTCAAAGTTGTTGGTTCTCCATAAACGTTTAATAGGCCACTTCCGTGAATAACCCTGTATAAATATATAAATTTCAAGTGTTAATTAAATAAACAAAACGTGTAGCATTTAAAAGTTAAATGTTTAGGTATGTCAATGATTGTCGTTAAATATTAAAATTAACACCAATTATATGTAATTTTCAACTAATAATATAATTATTAAACTATTAAACTACCTAAATATAATACTTACATAGATCAATTACATCGTTAATTGAATATATAAATCAAGCCAGACTTAAATTACTAATCTTTAATCTGGTTTCTATTTTTAAACGATAAAGTGCTACCATTTAAAAAAATAGGTCCAATAAACTTTTTCCTTTTGAGTCTAAACCAAGAAGAAAAAGTGAAAAAGTAAAATAAAATAATAGTATTTTTTCACTACTAGCTTAAGAACGTACCATTATTTATCATGTTTTCAGACTGTGAAATCCATTTTCTTCACCTATAGCTATAATAATTTTTTCTCTCCTAGTACACTGAAAAAAAGGATCCTTTGCAGTAATGGCATATAAAATTAAGCCAAATGCTTCGCACTCTTGAATACGTTCAAAAGCGCCTTCTCTTAACATGATAATATAATTCACTTGCCAAGATCTTTCTGATTCTTTAACTTAAAACTCTTTGATCTTGTGTGAAATGCAAGTGGTCTTATCTGAAAAGAAAAATTCTTGGGCCAAAGTATTTGAAATTATTTAATTTTTAACAATCCTAAAACAAGATAAATCGTTTTTGCCTCAAATGTGTCCAAGAGAATTTTAAAAATATTTCAAAAGCGACAATTTTCTTGGGACAAGATAAATACTTTTGTTTTTCAGATACACATCTTTTAAGCTAAAAGAATAACTGCCAAGAATATTGACTACTTTGAGCCAAGTCCGTCATTTTTTTCAGTGTAGGAGTAAATTTTATAAACAATTGATTTCTGTCACTTTAGACATTTCAGTTCTGTGTGCTATTTTTACTAATTAAACCCAAGAAAATAGCTTTAAATAACTTTTTATTTATTAAATATAATTAATTATAATTATTATCAATTGGGCCACGTTATGCAGAAACCTACCAACCCACATTGTGAGATGACAGTAAATTGTTGAAGTTTTTCCCTAATAACTTTTAAACGTTTTGACTAAACCACCTGAAAATAACCATTTGTTTCACCTGTACAAAATATGCAATCTTTAGTTCAATTCCTGTTAAAGATATTGGGTAAAATGTTCCGTAACCTACTGTTATCTCACAATGTGGGTTGGTAGTTTAGAAATATTAAATAAAAACTACTTTTTACCCTTAGAAGGGTCGTAGCTGCCTTAGGGCTCATTTTCGGACCAACCTATATAGGAACTTTTTTTCATATTTTTTAACGTAGAATCACCTCTTAAATTTCTCGAACTTATTTCTGAATAACCCTGTATATTTATAAATAAATCTTTTAAGACATACACTTGCTATGCTGCTTCCAAATTTTTAGCAAAAATATTAGTTTGTTTAGAAATTGAAATGTTTTTTGTCTAAGAATGTCAAAATAGGTTTTTGAGCAACCGTGATGCATCGATATGAATATTGCATTGGCGCATTTTCCCAAAGTGTTAAGCCCATGTTAATGGTATAGGAAAATAGCGCTACAAGGGGAGGGTGGGGGTCCAAAATGGTCAAAATTTGCGTTACGTAATACTTGAACGTTTCCTAAGAGCAAATTATAATTTTAACGGAATGCCCCTATTTTATTCGAATGTTTTTATGTGATTTCTATTTTACCGTCATCCGCCGCATCACTTTAGGAAACCATCGCTGTATATTTATTTGAAAGTCTATCTACTAGCTAAGAGATGGCGGTACGTGTAACCCACGAGCATGGAATTCTTGTTTCCTTCGACCATCATAAAAGCGGTTTTACTGAGAATTTAAAAAATTGTTTATGAGAAATAAACTAGGCAGATTATTACATTGATGTTCCCGTCTCGAGGTTATTTGCCGCCTGAATGCTAAACTTTGTCACAATTGTGTATAAAATAGAAACAGGCCGTGAAAATGCATAATGCTTCGCATTTTATAGTATACTCTTTTAAGTTGCATTTGTATTGAAATTGTATCGGGGTATTTTTAATTTTTAAGTGACGCCCTATATAACTTTTTTGTTTTTAAATTGATTTTTTTTAATATGCTCTTCTATTTTTTTTTTTTGTAAAAGTTTACCCCTTTTAACTTTTTTGTTTTAAGGAAGATTATTTCAAATTTTCTACGAGTGATCCTCTTAATAAAAGTAAGTTTTACTGAAAAAGTAAGCGTGATCGAAGATTTTCTTCCACTATTTCCTATTTTTTTTAATGTTTAGTCCCCTATTTCTTATTTTTGGTAGGAATATTTTTAATTTTAATATTTTATTTTTCTGAAAATTTAAAGTCGATTACATTATTTTTTCTTTAAATATAAATATTTAATTAAATTTTTTATAATTTTGGCGAAGGCGCAAAGAAGGCTCCCTAAGAGTTTCACGCTTGACCTACAACTTTGGTCACCAGATATTTTGTGTGTACCTAATACACCAATCAAGGATACACTGGGGGTTTTCCCAGCAAAGGGTTTACCAAAAAAACCTTTATCAGATCCATGACATTAGCGTGGGCCGTTCCTATATAGAGGAAATGCGCCTAATTTCGGATGGTTTCCAATTTTCGGATAGTAGTGTATTTAAGATACTGTCTGCAAAGGTAAACAGAAACCTACTTTTATGTGAAGCCAAAAGTCAAACTAAATCCGTCCTGTAATATGATAACGGTAGAGCTTCTCCCCTTTAAATGGCAGCACAAATCGTTTATATTGCAAATGGCAGTTTTGTGCTCAGTTGCATTATTATGCTTGTTTATTTTATAAATAATCGTTATAAAAGTTCGTGATTCTGTCTTGGGTAAGTTATGATGTTAGTTAAGTTGATCCACTATTCATAATTAAGCAATTTGAAAACGTAAACATTCTACAAATTTCTAATCTAAAAAGCAGAAAGTTGCCTAATTTCGGATAGACCATTTTTGTGCATTTGATTCCCAATTTCGGATATCCGCAAGGTAATTATTATTCAGGATAACCAACCATTAATTATTTTTTTTATAATGATACAACAAACTAAGATAAACAATTTTGAAAAAACGAAAATTACCTAAGATACTAAGATATTCGAAATTGGGAATCTAAAATTATAGTTCCTATAGTATTTCGTAGAAAATCGCTTAATGATTAAATTACGTCTTAAATGTGAAGGAATAACAAGAAACATAAGCAATGGGATCCAGATCTACTCTTGAAAAAATTTTTTCGGATATGTCCGAAATTAGGAGCCCTTTTTCAAATGCACAAAAATGCGCTGATTTTTTTTAACCGTGTTTTTTGGAAAAAATAAACTGTAATAAAATTGCTTTTATAATAAATCCTGGTTCGCTATAATAAGTTGTATCTGGTTATATCAAAAAAATATCAAAAAGTAATACCGAGTATTAAATATTGAATACATTGTAAATGGTATCCGAAATTAGGCGACTTTCCTCTGGGTGTTTTATTTTTTTTTTTAATTTGAAAATCCAATAGGGGAAAAAGATGCGTCTTGCAAAGAGAAAAATAGCCTATATTTTGTCTTATTTATTTTTCCAACTTTTGTGCCGTCTACAAAGGTGTTCATTTTGTAACTTTTAGGAAATATGTTACAAAAATAAAAATAAGAAAACTTAATAAGAAAGATGCAAAAACTGTTTTATTGCAAAAACAAATAAGTTTTACAACCGAAAATAATATTTACAAACATCATAGGTCATATTTTAAGCCACTCTTTATTCTGCTTTGTGGTTTTATTTCACGTGATTTGACTCTTACACGAATAACCCCAAAAATTGCTCCGAAAAAATAAAAAAATATGTAGGCAATATGTGGGCGAATAGAGAATTTTATAAGCTTTAAAATGATGTACCATACGACCCCCGTTTCTGTTAAAAAAAAATCCTCCTTTGCCTCCTGTCGCCATCTTGCCCCCTAAGCACACAAAATAGAGGAAATGCGCCTAATTTCGGATGGTTTCCAAATTTCGGATAGTAGTGTATTTAAGATACTGTCTGCAAAGGTAAACAGAAACCTACTTTTATGTGAAGCCAAAAGTCAAACTAAATCCGTCCTGTAATATGATAACGGTAGAGCTTCTCCCCTTTAAATGGCAGCACAAATCGTTTATATTGCAAATGCCAGTTTTGTGCTCAGTTGCATTATTATGCTTGTTTATTTTATAAATAATCGTTATAAAAGTTCGTGATTCTGTCTTGGGTAAGTTATGATGTTAGTTAAGTTGATCCACTATTCATAATTAAGCAATTTGAAAACGTAAACATTCTACAAATTTCTAATCTAAAAAGCAGAAAGTTGCCTAATTTCGGATAGACCATTTTTGTGCATTTGAACCCCCATTTCGGATATCCGTAAGGTAATTATTATTCAGGATAACCAACCATTAATTATTTTTTTTATAATGATACAACAAACTAAGATAATTTTTTTTTAAAAAACGAAAATTACCTAAGATACTAAGATATTCGAAATTGGGAATCTAAAATTATAGTTCCTATAGTATTTGGTAGAAAATCGCTTAATGATTAAATTACGTCTTAAATGTGAAGGAATAACAAGAAACATAAGCAATGGGATCCAGATCTACTCTTGAAAAAAATTTTTCGGATATGTCCGAAATTAGGAGCCCTTTCTCAAATGCACAAAAATGCGCTGACTTTTTTTAACCGTGTTTTTTGGAAAAAATTAACTGTAATAAAATTGCTTTTATAATAAATCATGGTTCGCTATAATAAGTTGTATCTGGTTATATAAAAAAATATCAAAAAGTAATACCGAGTATTAAATATTGAATACATTGTAAATGGTATCCGAAATTAGGCGACTTTCCTCTATATACCAAAAAAATATTTGGATTATGTTATTTATGTGTTCCTAACTTCAAGTTGATATCTTAAGCCGTTCAAAAGTTAAGGGGGGGAGGCGGACTTTTTCCACGCTGTGTATACATTACAAATGTGAAAAAATACGATATTTTCATTAATATTAAATGCGTTGTAGAGGGCACAAGATGACCTTTAATCTGATTCTGCTTTTGCATACACATTAGGCATATTAGAAGGCACATTTTGGCGGGTATTGCGTTTTGAAATTCCTGATTTAAATTTATCTGCCTACCCTAATAGACAATAAAACCAGTAGGTAGTATTGTAGTATTTTACTAACGATAAATTTTTTTCCCCTTATCAAAATGTTGATGAAAGTAATCAGCCTTGCTGATTAGCCAACTAATTTATTTGTACAAAGTAGCAAATTTTTGACCAAACCGCCCTTAAAAAATTCTAAGGGCGCCAAACGGTAGAATTAAGAGGTTAACCTAATTGTTTGCAAAATCCACGTTTGTCTGTTTTTGCATGTTAGAAATGGAAAACCTAAGGGATGCCAATTGGGGTTTATGACGTCCGGTCGTCCAAGGGACGCATTTTGGGGAGCTGAGTGTAAGTACTCATAACTGTAATTTAAGATCTTTCCTTTTATTAAAAATTTTTGGTTATGAATTTTTCTAGGTTTGGGTCCCCATCAGCCAATGGCGTCTGCTTCCCTTTTTTCAAAACCACCGACTGACCACTATATACTAATTTTCACTAGAATATTGTAAATCACTCCCTCCCTGTCAGAATCCGTTTCGTCGACCCCAAAAACCTTTATGTACCAATTTTAAAGAAAATATTAAAAACATTTAAAAATATCTAATCTTTCACCCCCTCGGGGGTGGAGTTAGAAGTTTTTTATTATCAGATTCAATTTCAGCAACCTCAAAAACCCCTATATAGCAATTATCAAATTTTTCTAAAAAAAATGTATTTTTCCCCATTTGCCACCCTTGCCGCACCCCAATGTTTACCAAAAACCATCCCGAGCGAGAACTTTTGGTAACATATCTGTATGCCAAATTTCAAGTCTCTAGTTTAAAGCGTTCTTAAGTTATTTTTTTTGCTTGAAATTGATTTATATCGACATAAAATGTCATAAAACGCAAAAATACGCAAAAAAATTAAAAAAATTTGCACGAATACAAGGCTTTCCAAAATTTTGAAAATTTTCGTTTGGAAAAACAATAAAAGTAGGTTTCTGTTTACCTCTGCAGATAGTATTGCGGTAAAACACAATACTACCTGATTTAAAATTGTATTCCTTTTAAATCTGCTTTTGTTATTGTCTGTCAGAACACCCCCAGCAAGGGGGTATATTTAGGGAATTTTCATTACAAATCAAATTTAGGTTACTTACCTATAATATTGATTTGATATAGATTGACATCTGTCATTATTCCTTGACATAAGACAAACTTCGCATTTTTAATCATCTTTAATTATTTCTCTCATCCTTTGGGATAATCTATTTATTATTCTATAAATAGTATCCTGGTGTTTAGGTGAGTGTTTATTAATTAGTATTTTTACCGAATACTAATTATTTTCTGTTTAGGTTTAATTAGATAATTTCCTAGCTAAAGGTGTCCTGTCGACCACCACTTGTAACCAATATACGTTGAATGGTAGATAACCACTGCATTTTCATAAACCTACGACCCCATCTGAAAAACCAAGGCGCCCAATAAAAATACGGTTCTTCTGCAGTATCTTAAAAATAAATTACATTAAATTATATAGTCCGTAAATGGTAATATGTTGCCATAGACCGGAATGGTTAAAATTACATATGGACTATGGTAATGGTAATGGTAATATTTTGCATAGATCGGAACTCTAAAAATTACATAGTCCAGAATGATAATATTTTGCATAGACCGGAACGCTAAAAATTACATAGTCCAGAATGGTATGGGCTTGAAATTTGAAAAAAAATATTTACTACTTAGAAAATGTTTATTCCAAATTACAAGTCTCTGTGTCAAAGCTTTTTTGAAATATCGCAGCGTAAAGTTCATTTGGTTTAAGAAACCAAACGATTTGCACCCTTAATACGAGTATAAACTGCTTACATCTTTCTTTAAAGATCTATTGGTTATAAAGATCGTAATTTATAATGAATGTAAATTTTAGGCCACAAATAAAGCATTTAAATATCGTACATAAATAATATTTCCCTTTTTTTACACTTTTCACACTTTAACCTATCAGCATGCGTCGCTAATTCTCTAACAATATTAAACGGTCCGTCTCAGGATGCGAAGCCTTCTTGGTTATTGTCCAAAGCGCACGCGCGTCTTAAAATAACATAGCCCGACATTGTAAAATCATGTAAAAATATGTAAATCAATGTAAATATATTTTTTTACTTTATTTTACATTGTTTTACATTCTTTTACATTCTTTTGCATTCTTTTACATTCTTTTACATTCTTTTACATTCTTTTACATTCTTTTACATTCTTTTACATTATTTTACATTATTTTACATTATTTTACATTATTTCATGAATTATGCAAAAAGTCCAGAATAGTAAATTTACTATTCCGTACTATGTAAATTCATGTATTTTTACATTATTTTACATGCAGTTTTTACAGTGTACTATCCAAAATTAGGAAACCATCCGAATTTCGGATTCCGAAATTAGGTGTCTTTCCTTTTACTTAATTTGAATGTACTTTAAGATTTTTATTAAAATTTAATACAGCCGGAAAAAAATAATGAAATGAAAATGGTCATTAGTTCCCCGACTATAAATGATACCCTGTTAGAGGAATTTTAATCAAAAATTTAATCCAATTTAAAATTTTAGCAAGTGAAGAAAGCGAACTAACGACTTACGACATGGCCGTTATAATAACTCACTTCTCAAAGGATCAAGTAACAAGAGTACGGAGCGATACTCGTTTGTCTGCTAACAAATGACAATTGCAATGCGAATCAAAGAGTGCGCTGGCCATAGCCGCCCTTGTTTTTGCAGCGATTCAGTGTGTGAAAACAATGGCACATCGCAAGGACTGCATTCTGTCTTTGAAGATGCCGATTACCAGGTATGCCAAGCTTGGAAGTCGGCGGCCCTAGATGCCCGCTTTAAAGGCATTGTAACTAACCCGTTTGCGTAACGTAGAAATACACACAGAAAAATATCATTCTAATGGATGCGAAATGCCTTATAGAGTTCCAGTTGGATAATATTTGTGCAAGTAACGACAAAACAGATGACAAATTAAAGCTGTCACGGAAGCTTTAATTTGTGGGGTACAAAACACTAAATATCACAAAAAAATAGAGTTGATCAAATCACATTATGGTACTCTAGCAGAATGTTAGAGATAAAATGGTCACATAGTGTAGATAAAACTGCCCGGCTAAGGCAAGTTGTCCTATCTGCGAAAATTCACTTTTTGAGATAAGCACACCATTTTATTGCTAACTAAAAAAAATCATATCTAAAACCCAAATCCCAAAAATTAGCCTAAGATGTTTGTCCTATGTGCAAAATTTTGAATGTTTTCTAAATAAAATTGTCCTGACTAGTTTTTACTAGACGAATAAGTCAGGACTAGGACTAATTTTAAAGATCTTAGTAATTTGACTGGATCATTTTGTAATAACTTTCTCAGATAGAACAAATGCATTTAGTATGATAATTTATTTTTCTGACAAAAAAAATATTTTTTTTTAGGATATCACGTATTTTTGAATTTAAAATAAAGCAGAACCCAACGCCATATTTATTTAAACGTTTTTTCAAAAAATGCCAACAAAAACAATAAAACTGGCCATATCACAAAACATCTAATTTGCAGATAGGACAATTTGTCTTAACAGGGCAGAATAGGGGAAATAAAAGGGTTTAGATGGGTTAAACTATAAATGGTAGGCTTATCTATTTTGGAATACTGTTTACAAAATGAAACAATTGGCTGGGATACGGTGAGATGGAGAGTTGCCCCAAAACAGTGTTAGGATACTGATAATATTGAGTAACTTACCAACCATTTAATCCCCACAAAATTATGTGTATATCACATCATATTAGTTACCAAAAAAATTTGCTGTTGATTAACTCATGCGACGTTTTTATATTTATTATAACTACCTACTAATTAATTATTGGTAAACTTTTTTCTGCGTAAAAATGTTGGATTATTGTGATAACAGCAGTGCACTGCAAGTACGAATGCATCAATGCTTTAGTTCCTATTTTAAATTTGAAAAATCTTGGTTTTTGCCTTAAAAAGTTTTCCGTAACTGAAATCAGTCCTCTAGCAGATTTTTAGTTATTTTTTTAATGTCAATAACTAATTAAAACTTTTAATAAAAATACTAAAAGCTTTAATAATTATTATAATTTGATTAATTTTGACTTTTTAAGAGTGGATGCAAAATATTTAACAGTGTTTTTAGGGATAATTCAAATTTATTTTCCCACTTTCATAAGAAACAATTTAAAAAAACTACTTTTTATTTCAACGCCTGAGGGAAAATCTGTAAAAAAGAACGTCCTTATAATGTCACACAGGGTCTAAAACCCTTTCCCTTTTCATCAGGCTCCTATATGCGTGAGGTCATCTATAAATGGCCCCTTGTTAAACGTATCTATCGCAATTTGAGATCCATTGTTTTATATTTACCGAAATATTTTTACTATAAAGGTTGTATTAAATTCTTTAAGAAAACAGCGCTACAGCGTTACCAAGACACAAATTTTCAATGCGTGATTATAAAAAATAAAAAAAAGAAAAATATTTTTTATATAGTATAAAAAAGCTATAAAAAATAAATATAACTAATTCAATAAATTAAGTGAATTAACCCTTTACTGCATATCAAGAACTAGAAAAAGTCCAAACCAAAATAGTCCATTATAACAAAGCTTTTATAAAAGTTTGAGTATCCTATGAATTTACCAAAAACTTTGATATTCCTGAGGGCGTACTTCAAGGTGAACTCTTTAGCCCACTTCTCTTCGATATTTTTTTATCAGATATAGATTCTTTTCTAAGGTCAAACGGTTGCTCTGGACTGAACATTAACAATCTTATTGACATTTTTTTACTACTTTATGCTGGTGATTTGGTCATTCTAGCTAGATCACAAACTCATCTTTGCCTAATATTAAAACTAATTAAAAAATACTGTACAATTAACAAATTAAATACTAATATAAAAAAAACTAAATTGTAAGATTTGGTAAAGGAGGATTTCACTTTAAAGATAAGTTTTTATTTAACAACGAACCTATTGAAAGTGCTAATCTTTATACGAATCGTCTGTCGCTCATGCCAAAACAGGGACTGTTATGTCACTTATGGCACACTCTAAGATCAACTCCTGGGATTCTAGGGTTAAATTTTATAACTCTATAATATTAAGTACTCTGATGCATGCAGCCCCTGTATGGGCGCTTAAATAGCCTGATGTACTTGAGAGCACAATTGTTTTTTTTATAAAAAAATGCTTTGTTTACTTTCCAATACACCTGACTATATAGTCAGATTAGAATCAGGATCCATACCCCTAGAATATACCGCCTTTAAACTTACATTATCTTGGCTAGAATTCTATCTATGGATAATAGCCGTTACCCAAAAATTTGTTTCTTAAGATTAAAGCAGTTAAACCTACCAGATCATTATAATTTTTTTTAAAGTATAAAAAATATACTAATCAGGATAAACCAAACTAATTTATGAGAAAACTTAACTCTTAAAGCCCTTAAACTAAATAAACAATATTTACTTGATCAATTTCAAGCTTACCTGCATAACTTAGATAAAGAAAAACTAAGCACTAGTACCTTCTGCCCTTTATACAAGTCTCTAAAAACAAATTCCTTCCACTACCTTCACACGAAAATTCATATTACTTTTATTCAAATCATAGCTCAAATAAGAACCTCTAACAACCTGTTTTTAAAATTCTTTTACTCTGGTAACTCTTACTCTATTAACCAAGAGGAAAAGTGCATCATATGCAACGATCCGAATTTAAGTCTCTACAACATATATTTTTTGATTGTCCTATCTATAAACCTCTCAGAAATCCATATATACTCAGTCTAAGAGATATGAATGGGCTTATCTTTGCACTGAGTAACCTAAACCCCTTAAAACTTAAACTGTTGTACTTTTTTGTAATTAATGTTCTTAAACTAAGATCCTTTATCCTTAACGAATAAAGAGCCTTACTTCTAATTTTAGATTAGCTCATAAGGTTGTTATTTCATTTTAATATTTTATGTTACATGTCTTGTAAATTTCAGGACGTCGTATCTCAATTTTTTTCGATTTTGAGATTTTGGATTTAAACGCTTTATATTATTAATTTACATCTAAAAAATAAGTTTCACGGGCTATTTTTTTTTAAATAACAAAAATATAAGCAAAATAGTAACGTCGTATCTTAGAAGATTAATAAATTTTAAAACCTCGTATCTCTTAAATCTAGTTAACTGACTTGGAACGCACCTTTTGCATACGGCGACGCTTTTTTGACATCTTATGCGCATGTTATAAAAATTTGTGAAGTTTAAATGTTTAAAGTTAAAATTTTACTTTAAAAAGAGAATCAATGGTAAATATTGTTACTTGTTATATTAACTATATATTTTTAAATTAATTTGCTTTTAGTTATGGCCAAAATTAGCATTTTAAACGAATATATTTATTTATTTTGTTCTATGAATCCACCGATCAGCTGATCGGTGTTTGAATCAACCTTGGCAAAATGACAGTTTGAATAACACTGCGCATGCGATGAAAGAGGTGCGTTCCGCTAATAATGTTTCAAAGCTCGTATCTTAAAAAAAAATATTAATTTTGAGCATCAAAATGTCGTATCTATAAACATTAGGTTTTTATTTGTATTTATTTATTTTATACACAATAAAATGACTTAAGGTAAGTTAATCATTAAAAATGTATTAAGTTTATATTAAAAAAGTACATTTTCAACCTATGAATAATGCGAAAAAGAGTTATTTCTCATTCCTGTAAAGTTGTCTTTTTTGAGATACGACGTCCTGAAATTTACAAGACGATATGTAACTATTGTTGTAAGATGTGAGTCTTGAGAAACAATAAAGTATCTATCTATCTATCTACTGCATATCGAGAACTATTAGATAATATTTAGACAGACCCTTAAGATTCCGTAAATGCTGAAGCATTGTTCTAACAAGTTTGACATTACCCTTTAAGTAAGTTGCTAACAACTTTACAACTAACAACTTTGACATTACCCTTTAAACAGGATGACGTCAAAGCAAAATATTGTAGTTTGTACGGCACTCTTAAGTGTCCGTCTTAAATAGTATTTTTATTAAATGTCTGTTTTTTTTTTGGGGGGGGGGGGCTAGAGCCCCTACATATATTACTTTTATAGATTGATTTGGGGGATGCTTAGCAAAATTTTGGGGGGCTTAGCAAAATTTGGGGGGGCTTAGCAAAATTTGGGGGGGGCTTAACTCCCCTAGTTACACCTATGTACACAATGCATTGCACAGTAAATGCATAGTTAAAATTTGCCAAAATTGTCACAACCATTCTTAAATGTGTAGGTACCTAAGTACCAAGATAATAAACCATACTTATTAACAGAAAATTAAATTGTTAAATCACATACAACAAAAGATTAAATAAAATAAAATTCATATGATTTAAACCAAATTATTTTATACTGTTTTATAGTAAATTTAACTGAATCTTTGAATTTAATCTTTAAATGTACGATAACAATGTAACATTCTAAAATCAAGTTTTAAAATTATAATATTATTTTAAAATTGCGGTATGAAATTCGGGAGGGGCGGATTTATTTCCATAAGGAAAAAAAATCGCATTCACCAAAAATATAATTTTGAGAGGTATTTCTATGCTAATATACAGTCATCGGCGAATGTCTAGTGCTCGCATAGGCGCCGCGTCGATTCTATCGTTGACGCGAGGTTTTAAATATTTACATTTTTATTTTCTTCGAAAAACACCGATATATTTACATATTTATAGTTAATATGTATATTCAATATTGTTGTGTGTAACAAATTAGTCGTCAAATGTTTCGATTTAGCGATCTTTATAAAAATTTCCCTCATAATTCGGCAAAATTATT
The DNA here is from genome assembly GCA_958510825.1 of Brachypterus glaber. Lineage (NCBI taxonomy): Eukaryota > Metazoa > Arthropoda > Insecta > Coleoptera > Kateretidae > Brachypterus > Brachypterus glaber. The sequence continues at coordinate 14,203,888 of OY294044.1, read as the reverse complement.
CCGTAAGCCTATGTTTCTCTGTTTATTTTCAACGTTGATGAGTCATAACTGAATTTATTTCGATTAATGCTAATATATCTCGCTGGGGGGGGGGTGCATGACCCCATGGCCCCTCCCCTAAATCCGCCCCGATATTCGGCAAGATTTCATAATTTTCTTTTAAAATTCTGGTACCGATTGCCGGTAATTAAATTGCAGGATTTTTTTTACAGTGCATGCAATACAGGGTTAATTAACTTTAAAATAGAAAATCCAGCATAACAGAACGAAAAGCATGGAAACCTGTAAACATATGATCTCATAATAACGAACTCTTACATGGTTCTGTGAGTTTCTGCATCCCTATCATTAATATAATTATATTTTAATTGCAATGTTGTATCATATATTTATATGTCTTACACTGGTGAAAATACGAGGAAAAACTACTAATCATTCTAAATATCGTCGGTGATACTAAAATACCTTGTCAAATACCGTCTTGTAAATTTCAGAACGTCGTATCTCAAAAATGACGACTTTACAGGAATGAGAAATAACTTTTTCTCGCATTATTCATAGGTTGAAAATGTACTTTTTTTAATATAAACTTAATAAATTTTGAGTGATTAACTTACCTTAAATCATTTTATTGTGTATAAAATAAATAAATACAAATAAAAACCTAATGTTTATAGCTACGACATTTGGATGCTCAAAATTAATAATTTATACGAGCTTTAAAACATTATTATATTAATATTTTAACAAAATATAATTAATTATTATAATAGTATTATTAATTATTGAAACATTTAAATTTCGAAAAGTTTTATAACATGCGCATAAGATGTCAAAAAAGCGTCGTCAAATGCAAAAAGTGCGTTCCAAAATAGTCAGTTAACTAGAATTAAGAGATACTAGGCTTAAAAATGTAATAATTTATAATTATCTAAGATACGACGTTACTATTTTGTTTATATTTTTGTTATTTAAAAAAATAGCATGTGAAACTTATTTTTTAATATAAAGCGTTTAAGTCCAAAATATCAAAATCGAAAAAAATAGAGATACGAAGTCCTGAAGTTTACAAGACGATATGTTCTATGTGAAGTGCGAGTAAACTCGAGCACTGAGGATTCCGTCTCTAGATTTTTTCTTTTTCGTGCCTGTACACCCAAGGCTAAAGTAGAAAAAATAGTATAAAGCACTCGTTTTATAACAAGTTTTTGGCGCACTAGTACTTTAGAAAGCTCGCCGCTCATTTTCCAAACTTGTACCCGTGCGCTAAAAACGGGTGTTATGCAACTAGTACTTTAATATAGGTACTATAAGAATAATCCAAATATGAAAAGATGTTGGGCATGATATCGTATTTATTATTATAAATAAGTTATTTAAAACGACGAAGAAACGTACTCGCTTTTGACTGTTTTTCTTATAACATGACTTTTTGACTTCCAGGTTACCTCGAAACTAAAAACAAAAAACAATTCAATTGTATCCAGTTTCTTTCGTGGAATTGACCACAGGTACTTATACATCATTAAAGTATTTTTTTCATCTAGAGAACAAAGTGACTGACACTCTAGGAACATCACAATCTAGTCGTTACCGTGAATGACGCATCAAGAAAAGAAATGTAGAAACAAGAAGTAGCGCCTCTATTTTCCCATGGCCACCTCTTTACAAACTACCGTAGCACGAGAGTGTCCTCTTCATATCTACGGATGGCATGCCATTTTCATCTTTTGTTTTTAACTCGAGTACTTTTTTTAATTGTACATTTTTTACTATGGGAAATACTAAAACGCATCGTCATTACTGTCGAACTCGAAATAAAGTGCTCAGGATTGTATTAGGAAAATAAAATATTAGGGAGATTGACATAGTCTTATTCTACAATTTGTAAATTGCGAACTTTAGCATTTTATAGATATCAGTAAAGTAAAATTATCAGTAGTAATATCATAAGTGCATGTTGAATTATCGAAAATTTTTTTACTGTATTAAATAAATATTTTGCTTGGCAATTGTTTGAGTGCAATTTTCGTGTTACAAAATTCCAAGACCGCAGGTCGAGGAATTTTTACGAAAAATGCACCAAAACAATTTCCTTAAGCAAAATATTTTTTTATATAGAGGAAATGCGCCTAATTTCGGATGGTTTCCAAATTTCGGATAGTAGTGTATTGAAGATACTGTCTGCAAAGGTAAACAGAAACCTACTTTTATGTGAAGCCAAAAGTCAAACTAAATCCGTCCTGTAATATGATAACGGTAGAGCTTCTCCCCTTTAAATGGCAGCACAAATCGTTTATATTGCAAATGGCAGTTTTGTGCTCAGTTGCATTATTATGCTTGTTTATTTTATAAATAATCGTTATAAAAGTTCGTGATTCTGTCTTGGGTAAGTTATGATGTTAGTTAAGTTGATCCACTATTCATAATTAAGCAATTTGAAAACGTAAACATTCTACAAATTTCTAATCTAAAAAGCAGAAAGTTGCCTAATTTCGGATAGACCATTTTTGTGCATTTGATTCCCAATTTCGGATATCCGCAAGATAATTATTATTCAGGATAACCAACCATTAATTATTATTTTTATAATGATACAACAAACTAAGATAAACAATTTTGAAAAAACGAAAATTACCTAAGATACTAAGATATTCGAAATTGGGAATCTAAAATTATAGTTCCTATCGCTTAATGATTAAATTACGTCTTAAATGTGAAGGAATAACAAGAAACATAAGCAATGGAATCCAGATCTACTCTTGAAAAATTTTTTTCGGATATGTCCAAAATTAGGAGCCCTTTTTCAAATGCACAAAAATGCGCTGATTTTTTTTAACCGTGTTTTTTGGAAAAAATAAACTGTAATAAAATTGCTTTTATAATAAATCATGGTTCGCTATAATAAGTTGTATCTGGTTATATAAAAAAAATATCAAAAAGTAATACCGAGTATTAAATATTGAATACATTGTAAATGGTATCCGAAATTAGGCGACTTTCCTCTACAGTAAAAAAAATATGTATAATTCAATATGCACGAATGGTATTTTGAAAGACTATTTGACAAACAAAATAAGGAAGTGTAATTAAAAATTTAAATTTATGTTGTTTCATATTTAAAATAAGAAATTTGCTCTGGGGTCGTCCATAAAATACGTCACGCAAATTGACCCCCCAATTGGGGGGGGGGGGGTAGCCGAAATATGGTATCTCCCCAATACGGGGGGTGTTAGGGGGGTAGCCGAAATATAAAATCTCTACATCATTTAATAACGCCAGAAACGGGGTATGAAGTCTATGAATTTTGGTCAATTTGCATGACGTATTTTATGGACGACCCTTCTACAGCCTAAACGCTTAATCCGAATTTGATAATTAAGGTGTTAAACTATTTGTCTTGATATCACGGGTGACCTAGGTCATAGAAAACTTCATGTTTGGCCTATTTGGGCTGCTATTATCAGGGATTTATGAAGAGAAAAAGTAGAAAACTCGTTCAATTTTATAAATAAGGTATCGAGAGATGCGTCTTGGTCCCATGAATAATAGCTATTATAGTTATAGCTGTATTTATACATGTTTTGACTATATTAGCTGTCTTCATCAGCATAAAATTATAAACGGTTTAGCAAAAAAAAAAAAACGTTTAAAAAGTTTAAAATAAATAATTTAATTAAAAAAAAACACCCGACTGATTAACTAAAAAGTATAAAACAAGAATAATGTGAAATAAAATTATATAGTAACCGTCGTAGTCGGAGGTCAATACTTAAATCATAATAATGATACAAACCCTCAAATTCAATTCAAATATACAGATGTTTTAATAATATTAAGGCAGAAGAGACCTCCGACTTCGACGGTTACTATATAATTTTATTTCACATTATTCTTGTTTTATACTTTTTAGTTAATCAGTTTGGTGTTTTTTTTTAATTAAATTATTTATTACAGAAATGCTTTAAGTACACGTGACGTGTTCCACTGTCTATCCATTTAGGTACAAAACTACACGTTATTATTAAAATAAAAAAAATCAAAATTCCTAAAAAAATGAGGTGTATGACTTTTGATTTAAACCTATTTCAGGAGTATCGTGAACACAATTTATGAAGGTATTAGTGATGGTAATAATAGTAATTGAGACTTATTTAAATAAATTTATGGAAATTGCCTTAATTTGTTTACAATACATTGCAATAGATTGAATAATTTAAATAACTTCTAAATTAAATTATTTTTTTTTTTTAAGAAATACATTTAATCTTTGACCATTAAAATAAAAAATAAATGAGTATTTTTCTGTTGTCTTTTTTACAAAGGGCTGTTTAATTATTAGTCATAATAGTAATTTATTACGTAAAGTATTTCCATTAAAGGCTTATTTTTTTAAACCTTCCCGCTTGTAAACAGTCTTTAAGTTACTAACGTTAAATATACTTCTTATCAACTTTCATAAAAGAGAACGTTCAAGTATTACGTAACGCAAAATGTACCGAAATTCATACACTTCATACCTCGGTTCTCGCCTTATTCAAGGCTGTAGACATTTCATATTTTGGCTACGCCCCCCCCCTTACACATCCCCTATTAGGGGGGTAGCCAAAATATGAAATCTCTATAATCTATAATAACGCGAGAACGGGGTATGAAGTGTATATATTTTGGTACAATTTGCGTTTCGTAATACTTGAACGTTCCCAAAGGTTTATACTTAACGTTTGACAATAACTTTATGTGGAAGTTTTTTTAACTTCCATATAAAGTTACTTCATGAAGTTATTGTGTAACTTGATATGAAAGTTACATAAACTTCCATAGAAAGTTTCATAAAAACGTTAAAGATTAACATTGCATGGAAGTTATATAAACGTCTAAATAAAGATACATTTCTGACGTTATCATGTGACTTTTTATAGATGTTTATATAACTTTCACGTACAGTTAATTCTGACTTTATTTAACTTACTATAGATTCTATAGTATAGAAGTTATATAAACGCGAGGGGTAAACCGCTAACAAAATTTTGTACACCTTTAGGAGGAAATCTTCAAAGATTTCCTCGTAACCTTCAACCTTCAACCTGAATTCCTTTGCGGTTTACCCCTCGTATAAACGTTTACATAAAGTTACATTTCTAACGTTATTATGTGACTTTTTATAGATGTTTATATAACTTTCACGTAAAGTTAATTCTGACTTTATTTAACTTACTATAGATTCTATAGTATAGAAGTTATATAAACGGGAGGGGTAAACCGCTAACAAAATTTTGTACACCTTTAGCAGGAAATCTTCAAAGATTTCCTCGTAACCTTCAACCTTCAACCTGAATTCCTTTGCGGTTTACCCCTCGTATAAACGTTTACATAAAGTTACATTTCTAACGTTATTATGTGACTTTTTATAGATGTTATTTAGTACAGGCTTGTGTAATTTTTCAATTTTAGTTGACAGGGTTATGCTATAGGTGGCGCCACATGTTATTTCCTACCTCTAACAAAACTTTTTAAATGAATAAAGTCACGTTCTTGGAATACTACTATTAAAAGATAGCTTTCTGTATAAAGATATATCCTACTAGTAGCTTACTAGTCAGCTAATTCGGATTGGTATGGTGATCCATAGATATCTGGAGACTTTAGCCTAGAGAAACTAGTTCCTCCAGTCATCTTGGGGAGCATTCCTACTGGGAACATCCCCACTTCCGGTTTCCTCACTTCCGGTGTCCTCAAGTTGTTTAAAATAGAATTCTATTTACTTAAAATTAATTTAAAACAATAATCTACGCTTGGCCCTAACCATAAATGTAAAAAAAATTATTCGCATCATCCAAAATTTTGTGAAAAATAAAATCTTTTATTTTATGGTTATAACCACGGTTATAACTTATAAGTTATTGTTATTACAAATAAGGGGTAGTCCATAAAATACACAGTCACACTGTTTCATGTAATTTTAGACCCCCCTCCCCCATGTCACAAAGTCTTGACGCCCCCCCATGTTACGTCACACTCTATTTTACTAAAAAAAAAATTGTTCTTGGGGTAGCAGAGGAGCAGTTACTACTGGAATTTTTCTTGTAGACGCTGTTCTTGATATAAAATAATGAAACAATGATGCCTTGTTTTTCGTAGGTGGCTTGAAGCAAATTTTTGATTTCTCGTTCCGTACCTTCAACAATGGGTTTTCCTTTTTTGAGGTTAAGCCACAATTTATTAACTTCAATTTGGACAGTTTGTTTTGTTTTCTCGGCATGCGCTTTACCATAAGCTTTATAGAGCTTATAGTACAAAAAACTAAAGTCCGACATGACTGTCTTTGATATTCAACTTATATCGCGAAATATAAAACTATAAATTCACCATTTGTCAGTGCTGTTATGGTAAAAGCATAGAGAAATTCCGTCCGCTAAAATATGAATAGATAAATTGAACTATTCTAAAGAACGTCACTCTCGACCAAGCCCCCCTCCCCCTATTTGATAATATATGCCGCTGAATAACAAAGATACTTTCCCATCAAAGAAATCCCCAGCAACACTAAACTAATACACAGTATCTTTTGTTGTTAAAATAATTATGACAGTGTAACACCTTTTGGATTAATTATAAAGTTTACAAAGACGTCCTAGAATTGAAGCCTTTAGGGTCAAACATTGATATATTCTTATGTTATCGATAGTCAGCAGAGCCGGCCTTTGTATGAATCAAGCCCTGCTTCAGGGCACGAGCCTAGAAGGGCGTTTCTTTAGCCTGAGATTTTTTTATCTTTTAGTCATGAAAAATTTGGGAGAGGTGGTTTTCTGTTTTTGGTAGAAACCGTCAGGACAAAGATTTTTTTTTTTGTTTTTTTTGTTTTAATCTTAAAAAATTTGAGAAGGGTTGCTTTCTTTTTTTAATCATAAAAAATTTGGGAGGGCTTGTTTTCTGTTTTTGGCAAAAACCGTTAGGGACAAAGCTTTATTTTTGGGGTGATGACCTTTTTTTTCTTTAATCATGAAAAATTTGGGAGGAATTGTTTTCGGTTTTTTTGTAGAAATCGTCAGTCAGGGTCAAAGCTTATTTTTTGCTAGGGGCGCCAAGTTCAAGGCTTGAAATTTCACATGAGGACATTTCATAATAAAAAGATTTAAATCTATCACTAACCTATTTATAAATACTAGTAATAATTGAAAAAAAAAACTGAATATTTATAGTGACACTTCAGCCAAAAACTCCAAAACTTTTTTATTGTTTTCAAAATTCTAGGCTGTAGAAAGTAAAGTATAGGCAATTCGTTTACGAGTTGCCTTTGCAGCATTGCGTAATGTAGGGGAAGGGTCCCTAAGGTGACGAATTAGGTAAGTTAATGAATCGTGTATAACAAAGGAACGTCAACAGGATTTTTTTAACAATAATTATTATTATTTAATTATTATCAGTATAGGCGGATAAGATAAAGAATCAAATGCTGATAATACGATACTATAATATACATACATAATATCGATGTTGACGTTTGGAATGAAAAGGACTGTCTAATATGCCGGGATAATGTTAAAGATAATGAGGTATGGTTTTAATGCTTTAGCTGCAAATATGGGCCCATGCTTACTACAATGAAATGAGTTTAAGAAAAGCCAAAATAAGGATTTGGACTTGTGATTTTTCTGAAAATTAAATACCCTTCATTATCCTAACAAGTTTTAAGCTATTTTTCTTATTCTTATTTTTTTTCTTGTTTTTAATAAAGTTTTTTTTTAGATTTTTTATTCTTCGTCAACTAACATTCTCCTGGTGTTAAGATGACTAATTTTTAAATTAATTTTTTCCAAACCAAATAGTCCAAAATGATCAAAATTTGCGTTACGTAATACTTGAACGTTCCCAAAGTGGAAATTACATCGTCTCATCCATAGACAAAGAACAAAGATGAGCTGTCATCTCAAGGTTATATACAAATTTACAAGTCCTCCATTTTGATCGGAAGTTACGTCAGAAATCAGCCGGAAAATTTAAATTAGTGGGTAAAATGTAAATAATTAAACGACATAACCTTACTTTTTAATGTTTTCTTATGTTATATTAAAAAAATTCAAACTTACCTAAAAAATATGATACTGCTGTCTGCAGGTAGCAGTCGTTTTATGTTTCTACAACTTTTATAAAACACGTCATTGCAAAGACTTTACTAGTTCTTTGAAAAAGCACTATAAAATATACAAAAAAAAACAGAAAGACTTTAAAAGTTCAAAAACGCTATTATATAGTCTATAATAAAATAAAATGTTCAGCCTTCTAGCACAAAACACCAAACGCGTAGAAAAAATAACGGAAAACCTCGAAAACAAACTCAAAACATACATAAATTAGGTTATGTTAACCTGTTGCACGAATATGTTAGAGGTGTGTGCGAAGAATTATATTTTTATATTTAAATTATTGGTAAAAATAAATAAATATCTGTGTAGTATAAAATATTGATTTAGTTTTTACATATATAACAAACTGTTGCAACAAAACAACGACAAAAAGAAACTTTTACTGACTACTGAAGTGAAATGAAAAGACACATCTCTAACAAAGAAAATATTCCTATCTAACGCAACACAGTGTTACCAACATAAAATATATATTTTTTTACTTTAAGTTGGACAATTGGAATCAAAATGGAGGACGCATTTAGTCGGGACACAGAAGTATGCGCAGACGGTCAAAAATTAATCTATTTGTTTATTTTGTCTATGGTCTCATCCTAAAGGCTTCAATTCTCTCTCGAATAATACGCTATAATTAAACAGTAGTTCGCACCAGGGGTGCACAGGTTAATCGGAGGACGCATACTGCGAGCCATAATGGGGCCAATGTGCCACCCCTGCTGAGCATCTATTAATTCATATATCTACCTGAAATTCGATACGATTGAAATATACGCACTAGATTTGCTGCATATTCTTTTATTTTCAGTTAATGATTTATTAAAAAGCCGAGAATGCCGGAAATGCGATAAATTTTTAACTTAATTAGTTATTATACCTGTTATTAAATAACAGGTTTAATTATAAAAAAATCATCAGCAAAAATCATGAATTGTATTAAAAGGGTAATAACTATTCTTCTCACCGTGCCATATTTTTCAATTTTTTATTCGGTAAGGCGGCGCCAGAGGGGCAGTGGGGGATAATATTTTAAATGCACCCTAGGTCTTGTGATGCATCGTTTTAAAGAGCTTAAAATTCTCTATTTAACTATAATTTCGCCGTTCTTTCACACGATTTTGGGGTACATTTTTGCAAGAGTTTTTGGAAATTTCTGATTTTTTTATGCGTTAATCTTATTGCCAAATTTATTAACTTATACCTACTCTATTTTTATCAGATATAATACAATACAATACAATACAATATAAGTGGGGTTGTGAGGCATGGTACTGCATTTCAAATCACTGCGACCAATGAGATCTATTGTGAATCCCCTTTGGAATTTAGTCCACATCAAACTTTAGGCTTTCAAAGATGCCTAAGAGTTTTTTGGGGGCTACTTGGGATATATCTGCAAGTCTTGGGTATACCTGTTCTAGATATTGTAGCCTTTTGCGAGCCATGGCTTCGTAGAAGCACATAATGTGTTCGGCCGTTTCTGGTGCTTCTGAGCATAGACGGCAAATGTCGATTTCAGATTTTCCCATTTTTTTAAGATGATATCTTAACGGGTGTCCGGTTAACAGCCCTGTATAGGTCTTTAGGTCTACCTTGCTAAGATCGAGTAACTTTCTTGTTCGTTTAGGTTCATATTCTATGAATATTTTGGCCTGTCTTAAGTTTTGGTCTTTCCAGTATCGAGTTTTGATTTTGGTTTCCCATCTCTTAATTGCCTCTACCTGATGGCTTTTGTTAAAGCCACAGAAAGGTTCAGGGCCAATAAATTGAGCGCATGCTCCCTCTCTCGCGAGAGAGTCCGCAGCCTCATTGCCTTCAACACCCTCGTGTCCTGGCACCCACATCAAGGAAAACTTGTTGGTTTCTGCCAGTTGTTTGAGGGTTTTTCAGATATACTTGTTGGGTTAAAATTATAATTTAATCTCTAATGTTATATATTGTCCAACATGCCACGAAACATCTAATCATTAAGATGTAATGTAAGGTATGATAAGTATACTCCCGCTGAAAGGGCCTTCAGTATAGCAAATAAACCTCTCGCTCACGGAACAGTTTGAACAATATGCTAAGATTTACAGAAAGCTCAGACTCTAAAGCAGTTAGGGCACAATCTATGAATTGGATCATCTTAAATTGCGCTCTCGCGACAATTAAATGCTTCCCCCCTCCTTATTTACGGCGAAATATTGACATTATAAATATGAAAATAGAAAAACAAGGATAATAGTGTTTACCTAACTAGATACTCAAAACAAACACAGGAAAAAACAAGCCTTGAAGATATGTAATGCTACGCATTCCATTATTCATATAATTATTTACAGTAAATAGTATATTGCATTTTCCCAAATACTTGAAAAAAAAAATTTCAAAAAAAATAAACCTTTTTGTAACAATTTTTTTTATTTTCTTTTTGAGAAAAAAAAAATATTTTTTCAAAAAAAATTAAAAAAATTACTTTTTTTTTAATTAGATCTTTTTTTAAAAAGGGCTCTTTTAAAGCGGGGTTAAAGATATGTTTGTGGATATGTCTACTAAAGAAATTAAATAATTGATAAAAACCTTAAATTAGCCACCAGTTGCATGATCCCTCTTTGGTTAAATAATTAATAAGTTAATTAATTAGCAAAAACCAATCCTAGGTAATTTAGTCTTTATTTCTAAACTACTATACACTGTTTAACAAATTTTTAAACTTTGTTTTTTGTTTTTACTTAAATAATTACACCGGCCAACAAAAAAAATCAATTCAATTACTATTAACTAGACTATATTTTTCGTACGTATTTTTGGGCGCTGAAAACGAATTCCACAATGAAAAATCTCGCTGACCCCCAAAGTACCTCGCTCCCTTCTTATGTAAAAGTAGTTTCAGATGAATTTGTGATATGTTATAGTTCTAGACAACTCTTAAACCTTGTCTGATTTCCTGTAACGCATTAACGCTATCTATCTTTTTGATCAATTTTTTTTGTATTTTTGCTTATAATTTTTGTCCGTATTTTTTTCTTTTGTGGTAACAGTTACGTAGCTTTTACCGTGAGCTTTTTACGTTCTAGTACTTAGTTAAATATGTGGAACATCTCGTCTCGCTTGAAGCGTGGGTTCTGATTTATTTATGCATGTGCGTCTCACGCTGTCCTTTGCCAGTAACCATTACTTCCGCCAATAAACAGACAAAAAAAGACCCATCCCTTTTCCTTATGCAAAGACATTATACTAATAACAGAAAAGCAACGGCCAAGAAAATAAATTTAAAGCTACGGTTTCCTCCAAAAATCGCAGTCGCTGATGACTGCGACCGGGTAGCAGCGACCAGGTCGTTACGACCCTACCTGTTTTCCTCGGTCTCGCCAGTCGCCAGTCCAAAATGATCAAAATTTGTGTTACGTAATACTTGAACTTTCCCATACTGCTGCCAACAAAATAATACTTTCCCCTATAGCCCTAGTTTCATTAAAATAAAAAAAAAACAGAATTCAAAAAAAAATGTTTCAAATATTTATTTTTTTAAGTTGATGAGATGTTTCGGCTGAGAGAGGTGGAGGGATTTCAAGCAATTATAATTGAGTGAAACAGTGAAAGACACTTGTCACAGTGCAAAACCACCTGTTTCATCGTCGAATTCGTGACGAATTAGTCGTGCGTCTGCTCCCGGAGAACGGGAACATTTAAAATGCATTGGAGATGTCTTAAGCTTTAGCCAATAAGTTTTAGATATTAGCAGCAACTTAACTCTTTCAGGTGCAAGGAATCCATACTGTTTATTTACTTTTTTAATTTAATTTGATATAAGCAATAATTATGAATTTATCTTGCATATTTTTTGAAAAAATAGATAGAGTAATTAATTAATTATAATTATAACATCCAAACCAAATGAATTAATTTTGATATTCGCGCGAAAATGCGTATTCATTTAAATAGGTGGTACCTACAGCCTGTTCCAGAACTCGCGTACCGAAATTTGAGGGTATATTAAAAACCCTCAGGAAAATATGAAAAAAATTAAAAAAAAAATCCATCTTCAATACTAATTAAAAAGGAAGCTATTTAATCTGACCAATCCTATTGCTGATGTTAAATTACCTAAAAATTAGTTTTTCCCTACTTATTAGTAACTATGGTTGCATTTTAATGGTTGACTCGTGCATTGTTTAAGACTTTCAACTTTAGAATCTTTTTAGGTTATTATATTTTGATAAAACCGACAGAGGCTATCAAATATTCTATTTTTATAGGGTCACTCCATCCGGCGGTGGTTTTATGATACCCGTCTTAGACGGCAGCAACAAACTGCCGCTGCAACTCCATTCAGCGCGCTGTATGTAGTGTTTTTTTTATTAGAAACTCAGATCTTTTAATTGATTTACTGGCTATAAATTCTTAATACAAAATAATAAAATAAAAATACAATAACTGAATTTTATTTATTTATTTCAAAGTAATGAACATAGGAAAAATTTTTATCGGTGTTCCGAAAAGAGAACATTCTAGCTAGAATGTAATTTTAAGATTGGTGCAGAGGGCAAGGAATTTTGGAAGTTTAAACGCAAACAGAAAAGTGGTTGGAGACACATCGCGAAATGCAAAAACTAAAACTAAAGTTAGTGTAGGTTTCGCCATTCAATCTGCCAGGAAACTCATGGAGTCCAACCTAAAAACAAATATTTTAAGCATTTTATGGTGGTTTATTTCTCAAAATAACTTACTATAGTATCTCCCAATATTCCGGCCCAAATATTCAAGGAAAACCTTCGTTGGGGATTTCCTTGCCTGAAGGCATGGGGATTTTCCTGTCCCCAAACATGAGAATTTCTTGAATTAAAAAAACCATCTCTTTGAAACCCAGACTCATCCGTAAAAAGAATGCTTTTTACAAAGTTTTCATTTTCTTGATGTTTCTGCAACAGCCATGTGCAAAATTCGACTCGTAAAGGATAGTCCTCCGGTGTCAAGCATTGTACTCGAGTGTAATGAAAGGGATGCATTTTTTCATCTTTTAGAATTCGTTGAACAGAGGTCTTAGACATATCAAGATTTCTAGCCACGATACTAAGGCTTGTTTGAGGTTCTTCTTCAAAAGCCTGAATGACAGCTTCTTCATTATCAACAGTTCTTGCAGTTCGCGGAGCGCCTCCAAATCTTTTTTGTTTGGAGTTAAATTTCCAGAATTTCTTGCCCTTTGCACCAATCTTAAAATAACATTTCTGCTAGGATGTTCTCTATTGGGAAAACGAATAGAATATTCTACAGATGTAGCTGAAGCACTCCGGCCACACTCGCCATATAAAATTAGCATTTTGCAATACTCTTCTGAAGTAAACATCATGAAAGTTTTGATATTTTTTTATGACTTTATAAATATTTATGTCACATTAATCACCATGTCAACCTACAGAATATGTACCTGTAATAATTAAATTTGCTTCCATAGCTACAAATTCAACCTTTAATGGTAATTTATAATCAGCAACAGTATTGGTCCACTTAAAGCGTTCTTATTTTTGAATTGAACGAAGATGGATTTGTTTTGAAATTTTTTTCATATTTTCCAGAGGGTTTTTAATATACCCTCAAATTTCGGTACGCGAGTTCTGGAACAGGCTGTATATTTTACCCATGATTCAGCACGTAAATATAATTCAATGCAGATACATATAAAATTTATTAGATTTTACATGTAAATTACATAATATAATTTAACAATTTTAAATGTAATTTTGCAGTTTTATGTAAAATTGTAAAATTACATGTAATATCTAGTAAACTTTACATGCATCTGCACTGAATTACATTTACATGCAGAGGTATCCGGTCTTTAGTTCGCACAAAAAAGTTCGTAAAAAATAAAAGTCGCATGGAAATTAGTTCGAACGCCATTACTTTGCGAGACATAATATCGCAGAAAACTAACTTCGCAAGATTTTAGCTCGCAAAAATTGTTTTATTGAAGGTCAATGGAGATATTTGTGTATTGAACCCTTTTTTGTATTAGGATACGTTTTAAGTTAATTTTAATAATGTTATAGACAGTGTTAGGAAACAACGAACAATTACCGACAATAAAATGGAACAGCATATTCAAGCCGATGTAATTTCACAAAAAAAAAAATAAAAAATGCAAAAAGACTTATTTTTTATTTTAATTTCGTAGTTAATATTTCATATTAGTAATATTATTACATAAACATATATTTTTGAGTCACTTTAATTTTAGTTTTGGGTTGGTTTTAGATTTATTGTTTCGTTTTGGTTTGGGTTTGGGTAAGCCAATTTGGTTTATGTTTTGTTTTGCGTCAGATGTAAAATGATTTGGATAATGTGCTGGTATTGGTTCAATTTTTTTGTGTAATAATATTATTATGTCGAAAATATTATATATATATATATATATATACTTTTTTTATTGTAAATTAATTAAAATATTATTAATAAATAAATATAAATATTTTTCTAATGTTCATATTATTTACGTTTATTTATTTCAAAATTGAAGCAATAATGTAGCTTCAATTTATAAATGTTCGATTTTTAACAAAACTACTGAAAGAAACTGTAAAAATACATTCCCGAACTTTTGGACTAAGCGAATTTATTTTATTGCGAATAAAAATTAAGCGAATTAAGTTTTTGCTAATTAAAGGTTTGCGAACTAAAATTTTGCGATGAAATTTTTGCTAACTTTTTGCTGCGAACATTTTTTTTTCGAACTAAAGACCATGAACCACATGCAGAATACTTCTTTTACAGAGTACCCTTTTTTAAAGTACTTAAACATAACTTTTCTTGGGAATAATTATATATACATAACTTAGCGTTCCTAAAAAAATCAATGTCAATAAACTCGAATTTGGTCACATTGTGCGTGTGCACGAGGGATTCGTCTTCATGCACAGGCTTGGCGTAATCTTCCACGCATGGATGCGCCGGCAATTGTTCTTTAGGCCGGAAACGCACTCTTTCAAGTGTCACACAGCGTGCTGGATAAAAGGGAGGCAAGTTAACTTCAATTCCGTTTTCATTCTTTCAGACTATTTTTTTTTTGCTAACGAAGGTTTTATATATTTTTTGAAACATTTAGTTAAGGTGAAATATAAAAAGAATTTAAAAGAATGTTTCAGTGAGATAAAACTATGTCCCATGGTATATGAGGGACACCCATATCCATAAAGATCTCGACACTTCAAAGGAGAAATTCAAAACGGAAATCATCCGTCATAACAAGTCTTTTATCCAAGGCAACCAATATTACTCTAACCCCCTGATTTCAAATTTCCTCGATTACACTGGCCTACAAAAAAAAAATATTCTCCAAGGACTAAACCTATCATGCCTTACGTATTTTTGTGTGCTGAAACCGAATTTTCAATTTAAAAAACTTTCTACCGCGTAGAATAAAAACCGGGATTTACTCAATCCCTACGCAGAAGAAAGTTTTTTAAATTGAATATTTCACAAACAATATATAGGCCAACCAAAACCTTGCATTTTTAGTTTCTTGACCAATCAGATCAAAACGAGTCTGATAATTTTTCACATGTGTTATGTATTGCCTTTTTATTAATACGAGGTTTTGATATGCAATACATTTATTTATTATACATTACGTTTATACATTAATATCACAGTTTACAATACAGACATTACAGACACGACACGACTCCATTAGCCGGTTAAGGAGAAGAGGTTGGCAGTGTTGCCAACTGTTGCAACCGTACAAAATGCCGGTAAGGCAGATTCCTAACACCCCCACACTAAGCTTGTAGTTATAATATAATTATTTTGTAATTATATTACAATTACAATTTATTACAAACTTTTTAAAGCTTTTGTAAACAGTTATTTATCCAAAATATTTCAGCTAAGCTACTTAAGATACTTCAACTTAAATTACTTAAGATATTTTAACTTAACTAAATTTTTCTTTAAAGGTTCAATTGTATTACAATTAATATAATCCAAAATTTATTAATAAAATAATTAAACTTTTATTCTTGTTTTACTGTACCTTAGTTTTTATTTCAGGTTTATTTAAATGTTAATTTAATATTAAATAGAAACTGTATTTACTACATTTTGATTTACTTAAAAGAATTATAATATTTTTGTAAATATTATACGGGTAAGTATAGGTAAGTATTATTTAATTATTTTATAAATATGTAAATTTTAGGTAATTACTTCTGGAATGTTCCAGTGTGTATATTTTTAATATTACTCTGCAAATGCGACATAGATATTCGATTTTCACATTTAATCGATATCGAGACTGTAATCTTTGAATTTTTCCGGAATTTTCCGCGTTCTTTGAGATCTACTTTGCAAATCTGAGGTTGCATTTGCTGAGTCATATTTTAAATTACTTTTATTTTTATTTACAAAAATACTTTTGCCTAATAAAGGTTTGTCATTATTTTTTTCTTTATTTACTTAAGGGGTTTGCTACTGATTGCTTTATCTGCTTTGTCATTTTTACTTTTTACAGAACTATCGGTTCTGGGAACCTGGGTACTCGAATTATCATGACTATCCATATTCTGAGAACTTGTTGGTTCTGAGTTATTGCTAATGCTAATTTGATCATTTTTACTTTTTGCAAAACTAGTGATTCTAGGAACCTGAATATTCGAACTATCATGAATATTCATGTTCTGAACATTTGTCGATTCTGACTTGTTACTAATAATATTACGATCATTTATGGGGTTTTCAGGGCTACTTTGACTAAAGTTATGATTACTTATGGTTTTATTAACGGGTATGTTGTCGGTTTGTCTTGCAGGTTGGTTTTTATTAGTGTCTCTAAAATAGATAAATCTAGTTGACTCACCCTCCGCCTCAGCCTTTTGCGAACATTGCCTGCCTGGTACTGTACTGCGCACCCTACCATATCTTCTGCTCATTTGGTTTGTGTGGCGCTTCCAGGTTTGACCTTCGCTGGTTCTACAGAAGTGTGTGGAACTTCCGGATTTTTCTATGACTGTAGCTGGGAGCCATCTTTCTTTATTGGGATTTCTATAGTCCTTGACTACGACTTTATCTCCTACTTCAAATTTTCTGTCTCTACCACCGTAGTATTTTATTTGTGTTTCTCTGGATTCTTCTAACCGTTGTTTTAATTCTTGGAATTCTTCCGTTTCTATGTCTCTGATCTGATTTAATCTTGTTCTGATATTTCTTCCGAACATAGCTGATGCTGGTGATACTTTTGTTGTACAATGTGGTGTTGTACGATATGCGAACAAAAATCTTGCTATTAGTGTTTTTAGAGGTATTTTGGAGTTACGTTTATCTAGAAGAGCAGCTGTTAAATTTTTCTTGAAAGTTTTTACTGCATTTTCCGCAAAACCATTGGATTGACTATTATACGGGGAAATCGTCAGATGACGTATACCGTTTTTCCTCAGGAAAGTTTCCATTTCTTCTGAGCGAAACGAGGATCCATTGTCACTGACTAGGACGTCACACAGTCCAAATCGTGAAAACACGTCTCTTAGTTTTTCTATTGTCTCCTGGGATGTCAAATTTCTAACTTCATATGCTTCTACCCATTTTGATAGAGCGTCCGTGATAATAAGGTAATTTTTTCCATTGATTGGCCCAAGGTGATCAACATGTACTCTGCTGAATACTGTTTTTGGCACAGGCCATGGTGTTAATGTTGTTTTTGGTGGTGCACTGTGGTTTATTGAACACACAGAACATTTTTTTATCGTTTCTTCGATTTGAGCGTCTATTTTGGGCCACCAAAATAACTCTCTTGCTAAAGCTTTAGATTTTCCAATCCCAAAGTGATTAGTATGAAGTTCTTCAAGTATTCTTTTTCTATATTTCTCAGGTACAATCACTCTGTGTCCTAAAATTAGAATTTCATTTTCAATACTTATCTCTAACTTCCTATTTGCATATGGCTTGATTTCTTGCATTACTTTATCTGGCCATTTGTTATTTTCAACATACTTTATTATTCTGCTGAGAATTCGGTCCTTTTTTAAAGCTTTTCTTATCTTGGCATTGTTGAGAGGCCACTTTGCAGTAGTTTCTGCGAAATTGATATACTCGATGTTCTCATCATCTTCTTCGCCTGCGGCACTCTCCAAAGGTTGTCTGCTGCAGAAGTCTGCTAAAACATTTTTAGAACCTTTTATATATTCTATAGAATATTTAAAACTACTTAAAAAAATTGCCCAACGTACAATTCTACTTGTATACATTTGGGGAATAGCCTTGTTTTCTCCAAATAAAGAAATTAAAGGTTTATGGTCACTTTTTATAATGAAATGCTTTTGGCCATATAGATACTGCTGGAATTTTTTTATTCCGAAATAAATCGCTAAGCTTTCTCTATCTATGACTGAATATTTTTGTTCGGCGCTCGTGAGTGACCTGGATACGCACATAACTGGTTTTTCTACGTTATTTTCGAAACGATTCCAAAGCACCGCTGATATTCCTCTTAAGCTAGCATCTGTGGTAACTATTATGGGAAGGGAAGAATCGAAATGTGTTAAGGTTATATCTTGAGCTATGAGCTCTTTTATTTTATTAAAACTGACCTCACATTCTTTTGTCCATTCAAATCTATGTTCTTTTTTTAATAAATTATATATTGGTTTCATGTGATGTGCAAGGTTATTTATGAATTTAGAATAATAATTTACTAAACCACAAAATGTTCTTACCTCTGACACATTCGTAGGTCTTTTTGCTTCACAGATCGTCTTCACTTTATCTTCCGTCTTTTTGATTCCTTCTTTGCATATGGAATGTCCCAAAAATTCTATGCTTTTCTGGAAGAATAAACATTTGCTTCTTTTTACCGTAAGGTTGGCTTCTTCAAGCTTTTTGAAAACTGCTTCCAGATTCTTTAAATGTTGCTCTCTATTTTTGGCAGTTATTAGAACGTCATCTTGAAATACTACAACGCCCTCTATTCCACTGAAAAGTTGCTCCATTTTCCTTTGAAAAATGGCACTTGCTGGAGTGATTCCGTACATCAAACGGTTTACACGATACAGCCCTTTGAAAGTCGTCCATGATAAATACTCCTTTGATTTGTCCGTAAGTTCCATTTGAGTATATGCTTCCATAAGATCGACTTTTGAGAATTCCTCCCCATGACATAGCTTAGCGAAAAGCTCTTCTGGTTTTGGCATGGGGTACACTACATCCTTGAACATTTGATTTAGTCCAGACGCTTTATAGTCGCCACAAATCCTTATTGACTGGTCCTTTTTTATGACAGCCACAATTGGAGTACAAAAATCTGAAGAATCCACCTTAGTTATGATTCCTATTTCTTCAAGTCGGTCCAGTTCCTTTTCTATTTTGTCCTTGAGCGCATATGGTACAGGTCGGGCTTTACAGTACGCAGACGTGGCTTCAGGCTTCAGCTTTAGGTCAATTTTTGCGTGTCTGAAACATCCAACTTTATTAGAAAAAATACTATTATATTTTAAACACAGTGAATCTAAATCGTCACAGACTGCATGAATTTCTTTTTCTACATTTAATTTTATATCAAAATTATTTAAAAAGTCTCGCCCAAGTATGTTGGCACAACCTTCTTTTGATACATAAACTTTTTGTGACCTTTTTATACCTTTGAATACTATATCAATATAAATAAACCCCAATGGTTTAAAGCTAATACTGTTGTATGCTTTTAATGTTAAATTATCATTTTGAATGGTTTTATTTTTAAAATATTTTAAATAGTATTCGTAACTGATACCTGTAATACCACTACCTGTATCTAACAAAAATCTATGGCTCGTTCTATCTACTTCAATATTTACTAAAAAATTTTTGTCAATAAAATTAATTTGTTCATTTAAATTTACATTAAAATGACAATTTTCAGATAAATAGCGTAAATATCTCGTTGTTGATTGATACATCTTCGTCTGAGCTTTGTGCATTTACTTCAACATAATTCGTCCTTTTTCTGTAGCACACTCTTTCCAAATGTGGTCCATTGCACACATTGCACTTGAAGTTTTCATATCTGCATCTATTTCGATGATTTTTACCACAATGTTTACATTTTGTTGTTGTTTTGCTAACATTCTTCTGGTACCTTTCAGAACCTAACTTTTTATCGTTTTGTTCATTAGGGTGGAACTGCTTTTTATCATTTTCAATTTTACCAAAAGTTTTCTTTCTTCTTATGGTATTGTTCTGATTTCCTCTTGCGTTTTTGACCCAATTTACTTCATCCTTTTCTTTATTTATGTTTTCTTTCTTGATCGCAATGTCCGTTAACTGTGTTAGTGTCTTTTCTACGCCTTCCTCACACAATCTATCATATATTGGTCCCTGCTTAATACCCATCATAAATTTCTCTTTAAGAATAAACTGCAAGTTGTCTTCAAAACTACAGGTGCTCGCCAATCTTTTGATCTTTGCGTAAAATTCTATAATAGTCTCATTTGTTTGTTTACAATCATGGAATTTTCTTCTCTCATTCCATATGTTTACTTGGTTTTTATACTGTTTTTCTAGCGTTTTTATTAGATCGGGATACGTTTTGTCGCTTGGAAGTTCGGGATAACAGAGATCTTTTAAAAGTTGGTAGGTTTGGGGGTTTAAATTACATAATAAGGTTGATGCTTTTATAGTGTCCTTTGCACTCGTTGCTTTAAAAAATTCATTTAATTGTTCGACCCATAAGTCGAATTTATCCGTCTCCGGATTAAAAATTCTGAATTTTGATTCCATTTTAAGTATTTCACTTAAATTTTATAAATCCTTGACCCACCTTGAAAATGACAGACCCAAAAATGATGCGTGCCCATATATGGAATATTACAAAATGGAGGCTTCTTACCAGTTCGATTTTGTTTCTTGCTTATATTGTCCAAATTTATTTACCAATCGTCGCCAAATGTTATGTATTGCCTTTTTATTAATACGAGGTTTTGATATGCAATACATTTATTTATTATACATTACGTTTATACATTAATATCACAGTTTACAATACAGACATTACAGACACGACACGACTCCATTAGCCGGTTAAGGAGAAGAGGTTGGCAGTGTTGCCAACTGTTGCAACCGTACAAAATGCCGGTAAGGCAGATTCCTAACAACATGTGTAATTATCACTTGGTTACTAGGGAAACAAGAAACTGACAGTTACTGATATCTTTATAAATGTTATATTTTTGCAAAATGTGTTTTTAATTTGTGAAGCTTACCTTTAGTTGATTTATATTTATTGATAATCAATATAAATGCTTATTTTATTACCAAAACATCCTAGGTATAAACCCTAATTAATTTCAGATAATATATTATATTTTATACACTTTCCATCTTAAAAGCTTTAAATCATTGATATTCATAAATTTTAATTTATTTAATTGAATCTTGGTATTTAAAACAGGCCACTCAAAACTAATTTAAACACTTATTTATTAAAAATATATTTACAGTAAAGAATTAAATAATTTAATTCTTTTAAATGACGGAAATCAAAACATCAAATGACTGCGCTGGTACCAGTAAGGCGTTGCCAAACTTTATTATCAACCGATCGCAAATTGTTTTTTTACGGGTGGAAACCCATCAAACACAAAAAAAATTAAAATGTTCTCGACCAGTAATTTTGCCCACCACAGTACCAATTGGTACCAATTTATGACCGTTGTAACTCCAGCCTCAGTGAGCTAGTCTCAGTCAATTCCGCCTAATCTATATTCAAACTAATTCAGATAAATGAGCTATAGGCTCTAAGCTTGTGTCTTTAATAATCGAAACAAACTAGTAATGAGAATTGTCTCGTGAATTGCATAGGTTTTCTAATATTTATTTTATAGACTATACATAAGGGCTTTATAACATAAAGGCGTATCAACCGTGTTAGTACAGTTGTGGCATTAAATATCGGGACAACCTCAAAAAAATTTATTATTTTAAAAATTAAAAACTAGGTTACTTTGTTTTGATATAACTGAATTATTTAGTTGAAGTTTACTGTCAAAAAATATTAAATTAATAAATTAATATTTATTGATTCATTAAATTTTACACAAATGTTGTAATTATTTAAATAATAATAAAATTGATATTCTTTGGATCAAAATTGTACTATACGGGTAAAGAATATGTGTTTAATATTCATTTTTCTCTTCAGTACAGCTAAAAACTCACAAGGTTTTATAAATTTTCCACTGAAAATGGATTTGAGTTTAAGAATTCATTACTGAAGAGCATCACTGAGGTAAGCGAAAAAAAAAATTCCTAGTATACTGCACCTTGTTTTTCTCGGTTTTTCTTATAATTAAAAATGGCTTCACAATCCATTGTAGATTTTGACTACCGAGGATCGTTTTTCGGTTTGATATAAGAACCTAATGTTTTTTCAATAAAACATTTCTTAAGACACAAATCTATTTCTTGAACTGTTTTCAGTAAAATTGAACCTCATTCATATCTCCTAATACTAAGGACGACTGAGCAGTTTTTCTCTTTAATTTCCACGATAAGCAAACTCATTTTAAATTAAAATAAAGATAAAAAACACTTTTTTTACAAACATTTGACATATTTTGATGTTTTCTAAAATATGACACAAGACCCGATGTTTAATGCCACCATAGAAGATACGCCCCTATGTTATAAAGCCCTCGATCCTTTGAAGTGTATCTGAAAGCCTTTAGTTACGAAGACAGTTTTTTCGAAGAAATCAGTTTTTTTGCATATAAAATATCGAGAAAGGTGATAAATTTTCAAGCCTTATAAGCTTAATTATGTAGGTATAGCAAAAATTAAACGCATTTTAATGTTCCCATGATTTTTATTCAGTGTGGGCGCGTCTACTAATTTATAGTCATTTACAAAAGACCCTTTTTATATTTTATTGCATTGTAAGTCAACATAGTAAACATAGATTATTCAAATGAATACATACGTATTCATGTATTTTTTTCGTTAACAATATATAAATTTATCATTTAATTAGGTACCAAATTAGCTTCTAAGACACTATAATATGTGCTTACTCATTCAATTATGGTTGCTATTATATAGTTTAAGAATATATTACATCTAATAGTAGCATATTTTGGCGTCATAAATTCCAATTCCAATTCCAATTTAATATCATAATAGTATATTCTATAACTAGTATGGAATAGACAATATTCCGCGCGACCGGAAAGTTTGTCATACGAGCCGGAAGGCGAGTATGACGGTTCCATGAGCGCGGAATGACTATTCCATACGTGTTGTAGACTATACTTTTTCTTCGACTGCAAGTATGAAACACTGTATGGCTTTAAACTGCGGACAAGGTTAAAAACCATGTTTTTTGTGACTCAACATTGTAAATGCAACAAAAGACATATTTTTAAATAAAGCAATTAATGTTATTTAATAATATTATCAAATCAGTACTTAAAAAAGATTTTTATTTAATTTTAGCACATATTTACAAATTATAATGCAAAAATTGAAGGTTATGTCAGATCGTTGTGACATATATCAGGTTTAAATATTTAACAATAGATGGAGCAGTTTTAATTTTTTGAACTAAATTGATAAAAAACTGGTCAAATATTAAGAAAAACTAATAAACTTTATGTAATTTTAAGGTAAAACTTTAAATTGCATTAAATAATTCCATATTTTATGGTAAAATATATATATTTTTGCTAATTTTGCTACAGTTTTCTTTACTTTTATAAACAAGAGATGGCACTACATGTGCTCATTCTAACACTTGATACGGAATATTCATACCGTATCTAGAGCTAGAATGAATTCATTCTGTGTTTGAAAAGTGTGTGTATTTGCTTACATTCTAAAGCATTTGTAGAAAAATGATATTCTAATTTAATATTAATATTACAATGAAAAAAATCTTTGTAGCCATATAAAAAAATCGCATTTTTTAATATTTGTTCATCAGTAAACTACCCTTATTTGGTAAAAGTGAAAAATTAGAAAAAAAATCGGGAAAACCCCAACAAGGAATCTTCTAAAAGTTCATAAACTTTATAAAACGCTAAAATCTGGAAAACTTCCTTTTCGCCATATACTTCTTTTCTAGGCTAGCTGCAGGGCCGGCCTTCGCATTTCGGCGCCCTGAAGCAAGTATTTGGTTCGGCGCCCCTACTCTAATACTCCAAAAAAAGTCTTCACCATGAATAGCTTTACCCCTTCACAAGGTTTCCATGAACAGCTGCCTCAAACCAGCTTTACCCCTGACAGATTTTGTACCATAAACAACTAAAAAGCTAAAAAGCTTAAAATTTCCAATGCCCTCAGTTTTCCCAACTTCTACCAATTTACGAAATGTACCACTCAAAAAAAAATCCTCACCTCTGGAAACAATGCTTACCCCTGCCTAGGATTTAAAAAGCCCCTCGGCAGCGCTCCTCTAGGCTGAGCCCTGAAGGAGAGGGTTCACTTGATTCATGCAAAGGCCGGCTCTGACTAGCTGGGTGTTAAGCAAATATATAGTGCCCTAGAACTAGATCTACTAAGTCTTAAGGGATTATTTTGGTATAGATGCGCCAAAAAAGGCTATTTTTGTTTATTTTTTAAGAATGTATCATTATAGATATTGATATAAAATTTGTTGAGCTTAATAAATATACTATCGAAATACATAAAACAATTTTTTTTAAATTTTAAACACTTTTTATACAAAAAAAAATGACAGACAAACGTAACTCCTCGAAAAGGAGATATGTTGCTGGCGGCTAGCCGCCAGCCGCGGCTGTGATATCTTGATAACGACTCATCTAAAACGAAAAAATCAAAAATATTTAGATTCAGTATGACTGTGGCTCTCGCTTATTCTATAGATAATAATAATAATATTTATTGATAAATAATAAAATGGGGAAGATTAAAAAAAAATAGGTATTATTTCAAGGTTTTTGGCAAAAAAAATAGTAAAAATTAAAATTTTAATACGGTTGTAGAATATGCTAAAGCTATTCATGTGTAGAATATGTGGTTAAAATTTCATAAGGATCGGTCCAGTGGTTTGAACTTTGGACTGGCTATTTTAATTAGTTAAAAAATATAATATATATGTCCGCATATTATGCGGAATTTTTCTCCTGCGGCGCCATTTTATCTCTTTTCCAGATTTGGGAAAAAATTTGTTGAGCCCCCCACGAAAAAAAAATCCTGGATACGCCCTTGAAGAGGAGGTGAATCTAGATTAGATTAGATTAGAGTTTATTAATAAATAAAAAATTACAATATATTTCTTATATTCTACATTTACATAATAAAATTATTATTTATTAATTATATTTAGTATAACTTAGTGGTTTTGACAAAAACATGGTCTTAAAGCCATCAAGTGGCTTGTTAGCGACCATTCATTTAAATGGATGATTATTTAAATATTTATATATACACATACACATACATACATACACACACATAGACATACACATAGTAAAGGCAAAGTGAAAGTTTATACGCATGTATATCTAAAAGAAAGAAAAAGAATATATATATATATATATACATATATATACACATATATATACATACATATATAACAATGCATATAAAATTATATGTTAAAAGGTCATTAAATTTTATTGCATATTATTATTTGTTAGAGCATTTGTGATTGTTTCTAAATTTTGTTTTATCCATTGGGAAGTAAGTTTCGTAAAATTTTTGACAGTACCATTAAACTGTTTTAAATTATTGGGTAGAAGATTGTAAAGTTTATGTATATGATACAAAAAGTTTTTTTGATTTATTGCTTTTTTGGATTTTTCAAAAATTGACAAGTTATTTTCCATAGATCTGGTATTATACGTATTATTTACTTTAGTAATAACATTTTTATTATTAAAGTAAAATTTTAGTAAACTTAAATAGTAGAGTTCTTTTATTGACATTACATTAAAATCTAGAAAAGTTTGTTCTGTAGAGTGTCTTTTGTTTTTTTGTAGAATTATTTTAATGATAGTTTTTTGTATTACATTTAAGTTTTACCCACTGCACCCCACCCTAGAATCATAGGGTTTTTTTTTGGGGGGACCCCGCGTGCATATTGCTTCTATAGAAAACTGTAATCTGTCTAAGCAACCAATGTAACTTTTTTTTAGAAATATGCAGATTATGCAGTTGTAAAATTTACTGCTATGAATCTTAAAAATTAATTCTAAAACTTAAGTTGAACAGTACTTATACGTAAAATACTAAGATATAACAATTGTTATATCTTATTTTTTTTCATATAGGGAAATATGTGGTAATTATTAAGTATAATTTGGGCCTATTTAGTATCTATAAAAAATAATTGATTTTATCTAAAACTTTCTCAGTGAATTTTTAACTTTTTTAAATTAAATAGGTACCTAATTATGTTTTAAATTTTGGCTTAAATTTGGTTGAAAACCACTTCTAAAAATTGCCCGTTTTCGTAAAAGGACAGAATGCTCGTACAAAATAGAAATTCAAAACGAGCTCACGTTTATTCACAAAATTACCATAATTTACAAAATCGATTATAAAGCATGGTGTTTGATATCAACTTTGCAATTAATATAAAACGTATGTTTAGGGTTATGCGACTTTTTACAAAAAACCAGACTATGGAATTATGCGCGGGCCTCCGCCAGAAAAGGGTATGATTGTCGGTATGGTTATAACTTAAGCTTTTAAGCTCAAAAAGCTTTAAAAAACCCTCACAAAACTAAAATCAACTGCACTGATAGAACACTATCGTAATCAATAGTGTAATTAGGTTATAGAATACAACAATAAATAGTTGTATATGCGCCAACCACTATTTATTACATAGAATACAACAACAAACAAGTAAACGCGTTCGGTATTTACAACATATTGTACGCATTTTATTCTAACTTCACATATTACATGTATGTGCACATAAAAACTATATATCACATGTAATTACATGTACATGTACACGTACGTGCTTATCGTTAGGTATACTTATATAAGGCCTATCCAGAAGCTTGCATAAGAACATAGAAAATAAGAATGCGATGCCGTGATTGGCTTACAAGATGGCGGTACATCAAGCCAATCACGGCATCGCATTCTTATGTAATATGCTGTTATACGAGCCTGTGGATATGCCCTTATATATATATATATGGAAATAGCCGCCCAAAATCACACTTTCAAAGTTTTCGTAAAAGATTTACTAGAATCAGCTGATTTTCGCCATCTTTATTAATCATCCTTCATAAAATAACAGAACTATAGTGACAAAAATGTTATAAAATTAAATAAGGTAAGTGTAGGTATTATGCCCATGCTAACGTATAATTGCTGATAAAAATTAAAGGAGATAACTTCAAAACAAAATAATACTTATAGAGCCCAGATTACTTATTTATGCTTAAGTTATTAAAGAAAAACATTAAAAAAGTTTAAAAAAATAGAAAATTATAAGCCATTTAAAAAAATGTATCAATTGGCCATATTACCAACTGGTAATATGGCCACATATAAAATAAATCATATTTTTCTAAATATTATCAAGTTAAGTATTTATATATGTTTTTTTTATTGCCTTTTATTATATAAAATTTAAAAAAAAATGTGAAGTTAAATAAAAACTATATACTTCATAAAATATAAAAAAAACAATTAATGGCTTTAGGTAAAGTAAAACATACTTGATAAATATTTTATACTAGCTATTTTTTTTTTAATTATTCACAATCTGAATAAAAATGGTCCTTTGTAATTTTCTGTTAGTCTAACACAATATTTATGTAAATAAACGTAACATCTATCACCGAGCCTCATTGCTTCCTGCAGGAAACATGCTTATTGCCAAGCGATCTAGCGCTTGCCCTAGGAATCTTGTTAGAAACACTAACTTAAAATACTGTAATCAAAATTTTTTCATTCTTACTTTTTGAAATAAAGCAAATTGGCCATAATAAATACATGGCCATAATACCTGCAACGACCTTACTATGAAGATGTTTATACATATATATGTATATTATATGGTATGAATAAATTTATTTTATAGTTGTATGCTACAACATTTATAACTACAATTTTAATATTGTATTTGATATAACGTAGTAATGTTTTAGAATAATTGTAATCGTAATTAGGTACATTATTAAAAGTTGACACAACAAGGTTTTGTATTAATATTTTTAGATTTTTTTCATTGTGCTCATGCCTAAGTGACTATGCGTTTATGCATAACCCATATGATATTTACAGTAACTGTTATCCTTCAAGTTTATTATGTTTTTATTTTTTTTAATAAAAAATTGAAACTTTCTAACTTAAAAGTTGTAACTTGCTACACTATATGCTTTTTGTTAAATTCGTCTATTTCTGATAAAAACATAAATTACTTTATATTATTAATATACATTAAATAAAATTAATTAAAGTCTAGATTGACGCTTTTTTAGCGTTTCTCACATTTATGGTGAAATTTGTCAAATTTAGTATTTTAGGGGCAACTTTGGCGGATTTTCGGCACCTGATAAAATTTTTTGATCATTTTGAAATTTGACACATAATTTTGTACACTCAAAAGGAACAAATTAAGATTTCAGGGCTTTTAAATTTTCTACGGATAAAAAAAATACAGCACATTTTCAACGATTTTTCAAGATTTTTGCGTAATTTCACGATTCTAGGGGTGCAGTTGGGACCCTTAGAGAAGTTTTATCACCCTCATATTTTTGGGATGTTCTAGATATACCAGAATGAAAATTTTAAAATAATAAAAAATAATAAGGTCCACCCTAATATGATATAGTGACTTGCCTAAGCGTTAAGCCACCTGACAATTTTTAAAAATCTCATTTAAAAATGTAGTAAACCTTTGCAGCGAGGCCCATGAAACCAGAATATGAAAATGGCCAACGATTTTTTTATTATCATTAAAAAAAAACAATTTTTCTTCGTGTAAATTTTGCAAATTTGCTCTAATGTAAAAACCAATGAGTTACTTTGACGTTGACTGAAAATTTACTTTTGTCTTCTAAACTAAAACAGACAAGCAAGACCCTTTTCTTTTGGATGTCTACATGTTGTTTATAACTTTTTGTTTAGAAGTCTATTCCAAAGTTAATTGTAGCATTTTACATTTTTTTAAAGATTTTGTCGCCGTTTTATTTAAGACCGGAAATTGCTATGGGTCCTTAGTTTTTTCTTTAAAATTATCGTTAATTACATACCAAGATCACTGCAATAAACATTAACCAAATTGCTTATTTTTATGATCTTATAGTTAAAATAAAAATTTAATTCTGTAAATTTCTATTTTGGGTTGGCAATGTGATTTTCCAACCGTTTCTTTTTATTATGTTTTGATGTTTTTTTTTAGTAGATATCTACCTAATTAGATTGATCGACTGATATGCTTCTAGTTTTAGGATCAGTCGACTCACAAGACTATCGTTAGATCTCTTGTTAAATTACACTTTTTCTCTCATCGATCAAAGATTTACTGAAAATTGAGCTTTGAACAATAAAGTTACTTTTGTAAAATTGCATGTTAATATTAGATTGTTTTTTATTAAAGTAAATGAAATACATCGCACAGTGTTCATGAATTTAAGACGTGGTTGTTTAACAGTACATATTAAAGGTAGTAATAATGACAAATAACATATCGAGTGAAAAAAGATTGAAAAAAAAATGAAAAATCTACCATTCTGGCTTAGTTTAACAGTTTTTAGTTAAAATGTTTTAGGTTTTTTCATGCTTACATGATGTACGAGTATAAATAAATGACATGACTACACACTGGAGTGTATGTCCTAGTAGGACAGTCCTACACAGTATTTAAAATGAAAAATTATGATCTTCATTGCACTGCACGAATTCCTATGTAACTTTTTTATGAGCATAATTCATCTCTACAGTAGATTATATATTTTTTTTAAGTGAGGATATCTCGTTTATGTACATTTTAACCATTAATTTAAATTTCCCGGTTGAACGATAATCAAAATGGCGGATGGTAAATTTATATATGACCTTGAGATGACAGCTCATCTATGTTCTTTGTCTATGGTACATACCCTACTATAGTTTAGAATTTACAAATCAAACTTAGTAATGGAAAATGTCGATAAGATTTATCATTACCATCATCATCATCAAAATATAAAAAAAATTTACGGTTCAATACAGCAAAGATTCACAAAAAGTGTCATTATAAAACCCCGAGGTCACTTATCCCTTACCCTCCCAGACTAAACTAATGACAAATTTTCGATTTAATTGTGTTTTTTTTTTATATTTGCTATGCATAAAAAGAAGAAAAAAGTAATAAAAAATAAACCGATTTTTTTTAGTTTTTGCCAAAGTTTTTGTTTCCTTAGAGTTTCAGGAGAGCTGTATTATACTGAATTAAATTTGCATATTTGTTTTCATACATAGAAAGTCTATAAAAGTATTTTGGATAAATATTGCCTTAAAGAAAAAACAAAGAAGTAAAGTCACAATTGTGACACCCTGGAGGGTAAGGGTTAGTTTTCTATTGACAAAGACTACCAACTTATGTTAATCCCTAGTAACAATTTTTGTCAAGTCTTGAGCAAGTCTGGCTCAAGATTCCTGATCAAGTAACTGCATCCAGATTTTGACAATTCTGGCGCAAGATACTGTCGACAGATTCTTGCTCAAGAATTGTCAAAGAATTGCTACAGATACTTCGTCAAAATTCTTGGACAAGTCTTGAGCAAGAATGTAGCAAGAAAAATTGACAAGAAATCGAGAAGCGATCTCTATCATGATCAAATCGTACTTGTTAGAGTAGGTCAAGATTCTTGACCAAGAATCTTGTCAAACAGACTTGAGGAACACACTTGACAAAGTATTGCTAAACGTTCTGCTTTCAGAATCTTGCTAAAGTCTTGCCCAAGTCTGATTAAGAATCTTGATTAATTCTCTTGCTCAAGAATTGTCCAATTTTTTACAAACAACTTTGTCAAGAACTCTGGTCATGAAACTTGTACAAGTTCAATGTTGCTAGGGTTGATTAGAAATAGATAGCGTACGCTGCCACCACCCTAGATAAGAGATGAAGATCTGGCTGACTTCGAAGGAGGTTCGTAGCCCTGAAATATTTGTATTCGTTTTTCTAACTACTTAGGTTAGAATAAATGAAAATTAAACAATTTAGATTAAATGATTATTTAATAAATAACAAATAATTAACGAGGTAAAATATCAATAAAATTTAAGTCAAGAATAAAAAAAATGCGACTCTGTTCTCTTCAAAATCTGTTTATTAATAGTCAACTTTTTAATTTAAGGCCAAACTCTAGAAGTCAGCCTGTTAGGAAACTAATCCTTTCTTGATTATAATTTGTAGAAAGTGTCATTAACAATCATCGGCGAATTTCCAGTGCTCGCATAGGCGCCGCGTCGATTCTATCGTTGACGCGAGGTTTTAAATATTTACATTTTTATTTTCTTCGAAAAACACCGATATATTTACATATTTATTTAATATGTATATTCAATATTGTTGTAACAAATTAGTCGTCAAATGTTTCGATTTAGTGACCTTTATAAAAATTTCCATCATAATTCGGCAAAATTATTCCGTAAGCCTGTGTTTCTGTGTTTATTTTCAACGTTGATGAGTCATAACTGAATTTATTCCGATTAATGGTCATTAAAAACAGCGTTTAAGGATCAAATGTCAAATATTATATAAATCAACTGATTTATGTTTATAGTTTTATATTATAGTATATAAAAGTACTAGTTTCATAACATACGTTTTTATCGCACGAGTACAGTAGTTTAGAAAACAAGCCGCTTGCCGCGAGTTTTCTAAAGTACTAGTTCTCTAAAAACGTGTTATGAAACGAGTGCTATATACATTTTTTTCTATTTTGCTCTAAAATTTAAAAAACTTACATTTAAATTGATGACTGATTTAGGGATTTTTGTTTTGGGTTGGCATTACAGTTTACACTATGTTTCAAAATTCTAAGAACAAATGATATTTTGATATATTTTACAGTCATCTCTTCTTTTTTCACTGCAATTAACCAGTCCACAAGTTTAACACGGTAAAAAATAACCCAAACACAAAATTTTGTAAAAAATTAAACTTTAAATCGACATTGACATTTGCACGCAAAACGTCAAGAGATAGGCTTTTGTATGTTGCCAACCCAACAGAAGAGAGTAGAGACCTCTAATGGGCCTATAAGAACAAGCAAAATGCATGTGATTATGAGCTTATAAGAGTCGCAAAATAGAAAAAGTCTTTTAATATGATTTTTTTCTGGAAAGTAAATGTTTTTCCAAAATATATTTACAATAATTTGTCTTGAAAATCAAGTTTTTTTTTAATTATGAGATTTACATATTTAATTTTGATTTTATTTATATATTTCGAGAATAGAAAGATTAAACACTATGAGAAGCAAATTTTAACTCAATCAAATTTAACCCTTCCTTCTTAACAAATTTATTTATTTTGGTGGATCCGAATTTAAATTTACAAAATCTGGATCCATCAAAATAAATAAATTTATTGAAAAGAGAGGGTTTAATTTTATCGAGTTTAAATATTTCGAGTGTTTTAACTCAAAACAAAAGGAAAAACATTGATTAAAAAAAATCTAACGGACAGATTTTTGTTTAAATGAAACAGATTTTGAAGGAAACAAAGCATTTTATCCAATACATACAGATAATAAGACAATTACCAGCTTTATTTTAAATAGATAAACTCGATAATAACCCCCGCGTGGCTTTTACTTTATTGAGTGGATAATTATTTATTTTACCCACTCAACTGTCACTTGTCAAATTATTTTCTTGTAAATGTCATTAAAATTTTTAATAAAAATATGAATTCCTAGGCTATTTATTGGATAAAACCTTGTATGGCACTCGTGGGTAAACCGATATTGCCCTTTCGAAAATTAATCTGCGAGGGGTCAGCCAAGCCAAACGAAAATTAACCTGCTTGGCTGACCCCTCGCAGATTAATTTTCTCATAGGCAATATCTTACTTACCCACTAATACCATAAATAACTATTATCCAATACATACGGATAATAAGACAATTATTAGCTTTATTTTAAATAGATAAACTCAATAATAACCCCCGCGTGGCCTTTATTTTATTGAGTGGATAATTATTTAATTTACCCACTCAACTGTCACTTGTCAAATTATTTTCTTGTAAAGGTCATTAAAATTTTTAATAAAAATATGAATTCCTAAGCTATTTATTGGATAACACCTTGTATGGCACTCATGAGTAAACCGATATTGCCCTCTCGAAAATTAACCTGCTTGGCTGACGTCGCAGGTTAATATTCTCATGGGCAATATCTTACTTTACCCACTAGTACCATAAATAACTATTATCTAAATCTGGTCAAAAAAGCGGTTAGGTGTTTTTACGACTTAATAATATTATTGAAATATTATTTGTGGCTAAAAATAAGTATCTACAAGTTCATAGCAAATTCTATTGAAACTATGAATATTAATGACTTAAGTAGGTATTCCTGCTAGGAATTTCCTAGACACAGAATAGCAGGATATGAAAAATGTAGTTGGTACGTAGCCTTAAAGATTATGATAAACTTTTAAGAAATTTTATGAATGTAAATATTAAAACTTTAAGATGTCTTTGTTAAAAATCTGTTCTACACGCTCATTGAGTTTTATGATTATACTATTAAAACTTTAATATACCGGGTGATCAGTCTGCCATGCCAAAATTTGAGTTTGAGAGTTGATTCTACATCCAAAAATATGAAAAAACGTTTCTATAAAGGGTGGTCCGGAAATGATCCCTAAGGGAACTACGGCCCCTAGAAGATGATATATTGGATGGGGAACAAATAAGAGCATTAATAAAATTTTAAGTGATTCTTTATTTAAAACTGAGCAAAAAAGTATTCTTCAACAAAACACCTAAATTTAATATTAAAGGAGTTATGGCCTTTTAAAAAGTACGTTTTTGGTGGCACAAAATGTTACTTCCTCTTAATTGCGTTTTTTTTTTTGAAAACGGTTGCTACTACAGTGTTACACTATATGACATTTTTTATGTATTTTTAATCAGGAAATCTATATTTTTACAAAAATTCAAAAAAAAAACTACACATAAAAAAGTTTGGGACAAAAATGTGTTAAGCCTCACATATTTTGTCCGCCTCTGGATAAATTCGAAAAAATAAGTTAACATAAACTTATTGCGCTTATTTATACTAGTATACATGCAAAAGCTCGTCGCTCAGCTTTAAGGGTACCAGAGTTATTAATTAAAAACCTTATTTTTATTACAATTTTAAAGGGCCGTGGCTCCCTTAGGGCTTATTTCCGGACCAACCTTTACAGGAACTGTTTTTGATATTTTTGGATGTAGAATCACCTCTTAAATTTTGGCATGCCAGTTATTGATCACCCTGTGTTTTAATTATAATTTATTTTATTTTAAAATCAGGACACGCTCTAGAATGTTTTCTGCTGTACTACTACGTAGTAAAGCAGAATATTTGCATAGCCAAATTTGGCTATGCCAAATACGAGAACGTTGGCAACCAAAAAAAGTCATTGATTTTTTTTACGAATAATTGAGCCATATTTTACGTTTTCCCTGGTTGGAACAGCAAGGTGTTATATTTGTGTACCTATATTCTTATTAAGCGCGTAGTTAAAGGGGAGAAAAGGGGGAAAATCCGTTCAGTACGAAAAGCAAAGCAACGTCAATCATGGAATTTAATCAGATAAGTTTAGTTTGCTTCTTTTAAAAAGTATTTCAGAAAAATATCAAACTAAGCCACAATACATTTTTTTAAATTAATAACACAGGCCCACAAAAAAACAAAAGTGGTCTGCGCCATGGATAAGTCCATGATATTCCTATATATTTACCCCCGCTAAAACCGAATCTGAACTCAGTTTAACCCCTCACGTCTGGATTTTTTTCTACTGCCGCACTGTGCTACAAAGCGGGAAAACAGTGACCAAAATTATTTAATTGTGTATTTCAATTTTAAATCATTAGTAAGACATAAAAAATATGTTTTTTTAATTTTTTTAATATTTTCGTTTGGTTTGGACTTTTTGAGTAAAAAAAAAACGGAAAAAAATTAACCAAAATTATTTTATTGTGTATTTCAACCTTAATTGATTAGTAAGACATAAAAAATATGTTTTTTAATTTTTTAATATTTTAATAATAATAATAATAATAACAATAAATTCTTCAATGGAAAATATTAAAAAATTATTTTTTTTTTATGTCTTACTAATCATTTAAAGTTAAAATACACAATAAAATAATGTTGGTCACTTTTTTCCCGTTTGGTAGCATAGTGAGGCTGTAGAGAAAAATCCAGACTTGTAGGTGTTAAACTGAGTCCAGATTCGGTATCAGCGGTCGAAAATACATAGGCATATCATGTTCTATCCATGGCGCAAAATACTTTTGTTTTTTTTTTGGGCCTGTTTAATCTTATTGTTTATATGTAGGGGAGACTGTTGTACCTTGGATCACAATTTACTTTTTTATTGTTCTAAAAGACATTTTTTAAAATATAACAACGGAAAGAGTCTCTCCTGATAACACCATTATTCCTACACACTATTTATTTTTTGAGACCATTAAACAGTTATAGAAAAAAATACATATTTATATTTTATTGTAATTACCCAATGGTATAAGACCATAATGTAATAACATTGATCACATCCTAGTGTACCTTGGATCATCAACGTTATGTACCTACAACATTATAATTTTTATACAGAAATTTGTATTTTATTGTTTTATTACAAAAAGAAATAAGATTGCAATATTGTGTTAAAGTATACCCAAATTTTTATTTATATACATGTTTACAAGAAGTTACAATATTAAAGAGCTAGAAAAGTCTAGATCAGTGGTACAAGACGTTGTATTGATCCAAGGTACATGATGGTGTGTTTTTCCAAAAGTAACCTTCGCAACATTCTAGGTTATGTTTAAAATTGAAATATGGCATAACAAATTACTCACCAATAAGCAGTGATTCAAATAGAATGTTATATAAAACACAAAACACAATCATCAACTTGTAAAAAAATAAACAGTAAAACCAAAAGTTGTTACTTTTTGAGCTAAAAAATTGTATTTCTATTATATTCGAAAACAATATCACATGGACAACCACTCTCCCGCTTGCTTACACTATACTGATTAATCATTGTCTTAATGCAGTTTTGTCACGTAGATAGCAGCAACTGTCAAGAAACTGAAGGGTGATCCAAGGTACACTATTATCAAGGTACAACAGTCTCTCCTACATATTTCTAAAAAGTTTGCGAGCTTTCGCCAAAATCTAAAATTTTTAAAAACTATCCCTCCTCGGAAAAATTTATTTATTTATAAAAAAGTCGTTCGAGATCTTCAAAGGTGTTTTATGCCATACTGGACTGACAATATTACAAATAATTTAAGTGCTGGATTTGATATCCAAACCATTCCATTTTTTTCTCAAAAAAAAACACTCTTTCGGTCAATGTTATATACCATACATTCAATGCACTTTTTCACAAGCTTTGATAAATTCCAAAAGTTTAAAAAGTTATCTACGTCCATGGGATTGCATCAACAATGAGGTCCCGGTATTAAAGTCCTATCCTCAGTCTGCTACGAATAAAAAATGTATGGTGTACCTAATGTGGAAAGAAATTATTATAATAATATAAATAATTATATAAATGTCAGTTATCCACCCTTTTTTAATTAAAAGATAAAAACAATCATGATTGTTTTTGCAAAACAAAATGTGGTAAGCTTGAGACGCTTCACGCAATAGATAAGTCATTTAATTACCAGCTTTTCATTAAAGCCTCTATTACACTAGGCAACAAATCTCAACTCAAATGTTATTACAAATTTTGCTTAGTTTGTTCGTAAAAAGTAAATAAATGAAAAAGAAACAAAATGAAAGTACACAGTGTAAACTTTTTTCCAGGGCCCAAAAAATATATTTTTCTTATCAATTTAAAGGCGCATAATCCAAAAAAAATCCAGCAAGTCTTATTTTTTAAATTTTATCACAGGCAATTATGCAAATTTAAAAATAATTTATAAAATACAAAATATTGTGTATTTTTTTTTTGTTTTTTAATGGTTCTACATCATAAAAATGTTACTTTATTACATAAGAACCATATTACGTAACATTTTTTTAGTTCAATTTTGACCCCCTAGTAATGATTTTTGACAATTTTTAGCATGAGTACGTGGCCATAAGCTTGCCCCCTTATGCACTCTTCTCCTTACCCTCCACCCCTACTTAGTGTTGTCACATTATCCATATTTTTTTTTAATATTTTTTTTCATAATATCCCTATTTATTTTACCTATGAATTTAAAGTTTCCATGTTTTAAGTTGGGTATTTTTTAACTAATATTGAGTCGCCGAATCTAAATTTGTCCTCGGAATATTTTTATCTCCCATGATTTTAGAACAAAAGAGGGGTAAAATAATGATTTTTTAACATTTTTATCTCATTTTTCTCAGAAAACTTAGGTTATAGAAATATTCTGAGGCCAGATTAGGTTTCAGCGACCCAAAATTAGGTACAAAACATGTCTCCAATCAGGGCAAGAAACCGTTTTGCCCAGTGTTATTGACAGCCAATAAAATGTCTCACTTAAATAAAGTAAAAAAGTGTGTGACATATTGAATTTTCCAAATTGATTTTTTATATCAGATTTTTAATCAGCATCCCCAAAAAATTTATTTATGAAAGAAAAAATCGTAAAATACATAAAATATATACTTTTTACGCTTATCACCGCTGTTTGCAGGGGTTCCCTCAGCAACGAGGCCAGGCCTTAGCTCCTAAAGCCTTACTATGATAAAAAGGACACCATGTATGGTATGGTATACCTAACGTCTTGTAAAAATTTTATACACCCTTAAAAAATATTAAAAGACATTACCATACAAATGTCAATTATCCCACCTTTTTTAATTAAAAGATAAAAACAATCATGATTGTTTTTGCGAAAACAAAATGTAGTAAGCTTGAATCGGTTCACGCAATAGGTACGCCATTTAATTAACAGATTTTCATTAAAGCCTCTATTATTGACGGCCAATGAAATGTCTCGGTTAAATTAAGTGAAGAGAACGGCCAGTCATGCTGAGGCACTTTTATCAACTTACCCGTGGTAGTAATAAAAGCCCCCCAAATGTTTTCTTGATTGAAAACTGTTTTATCGTAAATGGCACGGCTGAGCTGAGTCGCTGTATGCATGAAACTGCTATATAATTTTCTACACATACACACCCACAAAATTTATATTATAACTTTTCTTACTATCTATACTTGGGGTATTGTAATATTTCAAAATGGCGGTAGAGATAAAAAATTAATTAAATTAGTTTACCCCATTTATTTGGAAAGTTATAGGGTCCTATTTGATATCTATTTATAATAAATTACATAAGTTATATCATTTATTGTATTATTACTAGATAAATTTATTATTTCGTAATTTCTTTTAATGATATATTATCATATATCGATGGCTAAGGGGTCGTCCATAAAATACATCACACAAATTGACAAAAATTCATCAACTTCATACCCCGTTTCTCGCCTTATTAAAGGCTGTAAAGATTTTATATTTTGGCTACCCCCCCCCCAACACCCCCCCTATTGGGGGTGTTTAAATCTCTACATCCTTTAATAACTCGAGAAATGGGGTATGAATTGTATGAATTTTGGTCAATTTGTGTGACGTATTTTAGGGACGACCCCTAAGCTCATACATACATAACACATGTATAACATCCTGACAATTGACATTTCTCAATCTTAAGATTTTTTAATGAACTACTTAGAAATAAAAGGGAGGTAAATTAATATGAAAGTTGAGAAATTAAAAAAAATTCCCATAGTGGCCAATGCATATTAGAACTAAGCACTTAATTTTACAATAATAGTATATTATGCACCTAGTATGCGAACTAAGTCTTTAGTGTTCGAGACTGAAGTTTTTTTGCTGAGACGGAGTCGAGGCAAAAAATCAGTCGGAAACACTTAAGACACTTCGCATACGTGGTGCATATAATATTTTTTCTACTACATAAAGCTAGTAACTCCAAATATTAGTTAAAAAATATTTTGACATAGCTGTCAGTTTGAGATACAAGATTTCTTGCCACGATACTAATGCTTGTTCCAGATTATTCCTCAAAAGTCTAAATGACAGCTTCTTTATTATCAACAGTTTTTGCATTTCGCGAAGTGTCTCCAACCACTTTTCTGTTTGCGTTTAAACTTCCAAAATTCCTTGCCCTCTGCCACCAATCTTAAAATTACATTCTAGCTAGAATGTTCTCTTTTCGGAACACCGATAAAAAATTTTCCTATGTTCATTACTTTGAAATAAATAAATAAAATTCAGTTATTGTATTTTTATTTTATTAATTTGTGCTAAGAATTTATAGCCAGTAAATCAATTAAAAGATCTGAGTTTCCAATAAAAAAAACACTACATTCAGCGCGCTGAATGGAGTTGCAGCGGCAGTTTGTTGCTGTCGTCTAAGACGGGTATCATAAAACCACCGCCGGATGGAGTGACCCTATAAAAATAGAATATTTGATAGCCTCTGTCGGTTTTGTCAAAATATAATAACCTAAAAAGATTCTAAAGTTGAAAGTCTTAAACAATGCACGAGTCAACCATTAAAATGCAACCATAGTTACTAATAAGTAGGGAAAAACTAATTTTTAGGTAATTTAACATCAGCAACAGGATTGGTCAGATTAAATAGCTTCCTTTTTAATTAGTATTGAAGATGGATTTTTTTTTTAAATTTTTTCATATTTTCCAGAGGGTTTTTAATATACCCTCAAATTTCGGTACGCGAGTTCTGGAACAGGCTGTATAAGTTGAAAGAAGTTAGTAGTTGTCTTAAATTTTATCATTATTGACGTCGTCAATAAACAATGCTTAATAACGGTCAATAATAATTGAGTTCAGTGATTTTATTGGTTGCCAAGGTAAACAAGCCTTGACAACGGTAGATAATATGTGAGCTAGCACTGAATTAGGTAGTAGAAAAAAAAAATAATAACCTATCTTGACCAATTATAAAAAGTGGCTAACTTTCTACAGTATTACAAAACAAAAAACATGGTCATGATGTCAATAATGTAGTTTTTCCACTACTAGCTTTAGAACATACCATTATTTACCATGTTTTCAGACTGCGAAATTAATTTTCTTCACCCATAGCA
Organism: Brachypterus glaber; assembly: GCA_958510825.1. NCBI lineage: Eukaryota > Metazoa > Arthropoda > Insecta > Coleoptera > Kateretidae > Brachypterus > Brachypterus glaber. Next base: position 14,163,502 of record OY294044.1, on the reverse strand, counting down.
ATAATAATTTTTTCTCTCCTAGCAGGAGTAAATTTTATAAACCATTGCTATCTGCCACTCGATTTTCCTTGAACTGCAAGGACATGTCATTGCTTATAGTAATAGTAATAGTAATAGTATTTATTGACCAATTTGATACATAAAGTACATTTGGTAAGTCAACATATAGATATTTAAAAAATACAAATATTATTTTAGACTACCATACACATACACAACGTTATACTTATTTGTACTACAAATATAAAACTTATCACAATTGTATAAAAAGAATTACATGTTACAAATGTTACATTTAAAAGCATAATAAAATTTTAATAATTTAAGTACTCATTTACAGAATAAATTCCTCCTTCAGAATAAAATCCTCCTTCAATTAGATAATTTTTAACTTCTTGTTTTAATTTTTAATGGACAAAATGCAACAATAATTTGCCATTGGATAAAAAATGAGCAATACAAATATTATAAATGAATTAATTATAATAAAATAAAACATATTAGTCAGTAAACAAACAACTTACCGATATTTTCACACATTTTAAAAAATATCAAAATGCAACCCACTAGAACTGTCAAGTGAATAAATCAATTTGTTCATTTGTTTTCAGAAATGGCGATTTCAAAGGCTACTTGTTTTCGCGCGGTTAATTAAGATCCAGCAAAAATTTTAGTTTATTATTGATATAAAAATGTTAAATAATGAGAATAAATGCGCTAGTAGTGAAAAAAATAATATATAAACCACGGTAGGGAAGACTATTAAAGCCTCGCACTCTTAAATCCCTCGCTGCTACGCTGCTGTGGATTTAATAATAATAATAATAATCTTTATTTACTCAACAGTTTGCACCAATTCTAGGGCAAAAATACATATATACAATTATATATAAAAATATACAAAATAAATAATATATATGGATACATAAATACACAATTTTAACCTATTATTGTAGGTTGTTAGTGTATAAAAGTGAGTTTAGAGAACACGCGTTAATATCAATGGATCTCTTTAACGAATTAAAGTTATTACATATTATATTTATTGGCGATCTAACCATAACGTTAGTCCTGCTAAAATTACAAATAAAAGTATCCTCACGTCTCGAACCCAAACGCGGCACTCTAAAATTGATTTGCCTGAGTAAGTCCATGCAATCAATTCCATTGTGAAGCAGTTTATATAGAAAACATAGGGAAAAATTTATTCGTCTAGTCTTAAGTGACAGCATATTAAAGCGGTTTAACAGTTCAATATTGTCGTATCCTTGAGCAGGATAGACTCCTTCACGTTTAAAATAAAGAAATTTTGCAAATCTTCTATTCACTGCTTCCAAGGCATGCGCTCGGCTATAAAAAATGTATTCTCTACCTTGGTATATAATTACTATTGTTTTGCGGATTAAAAATCTGATAATT